>VZQC01011911.1:2170941-2378691 GCA_009823505.1 Rhizomys pruinosus | reverse complement strand
AAGAAAGAAAGAAAGAAAGAAAGAAAGAAAGAAAGAAAGAAAGAAAGAAAGAAAGAAAGAAAGAAAGAAAGGAAGGAAGGAAGGAAGAAAGAAAGAAAGAAAGAAAGAAAGAAAGAAAGAAAGAAAGAAAGAAAGAAAGAAAGAAAGAAGAAAGCACTACAGGCTTCTGGAACATAGTTTATATGAATCTACATCAATAATGTCAGCATGCACAAGACCTATGCAAATTCTATCAGAAAAAAAATCAGCATAGAACTGGGGAAATAGAAAGCAGGCCCCACCCTTAGCCAAAGAACTGTTGGTAGATGATTACTGCTTGGTGAGACACAGTTGATCTTTAATTGAGAGAGTCTAGATAGGCTGACTGGACCCTGGTGGACAAACTTGTACTGATAGACATCTAGGTACACTAAAGACTCAATAGGCCTTTACATATGTGAAGAAATGCATGAAATCCAGTGGGGAAGAGCTATAGGGGGATGTGGATGGGCGAGGAGTACAAAGATGATTAAGATGTTTTGTATGGGGATTTGTGGTTAGCATCCAGAAATGAGGGAGACCATTTGTCGCTTGTTTTTCTGGGACTGCGTTACTTCATTAGCATAATGGCTTCCATTTCCATCCATTTGCCTGCCATGTTCATGATGTCATCCTTCTTTACTGCTGAGTAGTACTCCATTGTGTAGATGTACCACATTTTTTGTCATCCACTAGTCAGCTGAGGGGCATTTGGGTTAGTTCCAGCTCTGCACTATTGTGAAGAGAGATGCAATAAACATAGATGTGCATGTATCTTTGCAGTAGGATGAGTCTTGTGGGTATACACCCAGGAGTGGTATGACTGGGTCAGATGGTAACCTCATTTTGAGTCTTTTAAGGGTTCTCCACACTACTTTCCATAATGGTTGTACCAGTTTACATTCCCACCAGCAGTGGATGAGTGTTATCCTTTCCCCACAAGTCTCCAGCATTTGGTGTCTTTTGTGTTCTTGATTTAGCCAGTCATATTGGAATGAGATGATATCTGAGAGTGGTTTTAATTTGCATTTCCTTAATTATTAATGATGCTGAACACTTTTTTTTGGACTTTTATTTTGAGACAGGGTCTCCCTTTAATCCCAGCTGGCCTGGAGCTATGTAGACCAGGCTGGCCTTGAACTCACAGAGATCCACCTGCCTCTGCCTCCCAAGTGCTGGGATTAAAGGCATGTACCACCACACCCAGCTGATGTCGAACACTTTTTAAGATGTTTCTCAGCCATCTTTACTTCCTCATTGGTGAAGTCTCTGCTCAGGTCTTTACTCCATCTTTTGAGTAGGTCATTTGTCTTCTTTGTTTTTTGAGCAATCTATATATTCTTGACATTATTGCTCTGTCAGATGAATCAATTTACATGAGAAAAGGTTTATAGTTTTATTTTGCCTTGTATTTCCAGGGTACAGAGTATATCATGACATGGAGCATTGATGCTAAGAGTGTAAGGCCAGCCTGTCACATTGTATCACTGCTTTAAAAACAGAGAGCAAATGGGAAGGTCAGTCTATAAACCTACAAATCCAGTTCTCAGTGACATACTTCCTCCAGTAAGGCTCCACATCCTAAAGGTTTCATTGCCTTCCCAAAGAACAACACCAGCTAGGAGCCAAGCCTTCAAATACATGACCTTGTGGGGAACATTTTACATTCAAACCACAACTTTTTGCCCCTGGCTCTCATCACTTATGGCCATAGCATAAGACCAAATGCATTTTGTTCAACTTCAAGCCTACCTATATACTTTAATAGTCCTGATACTATCCAAATGTCCAAAGTCCTGTTTAAGACTCAAAGAAACCTCTTAATTGTGACTCTGCCAGTAAAATCAAATAAATTACTAATTTACCACATACAATGGGACATTCCCACTCTGAAAAAGGAATGAGAACATAACAAGGAAAGATTACACCAAGACTGAAATCCTGCACAGCAAACACAAAACCACATGTGGGAGCGAGAAAGACTTGGACAAGGCTAGAAACTCTCAAAGCTTATTCCTAGTGATGTACTTTCTCCAAGTCTCCACCTCCTGAAGGTTATACAACCTCCCAAACAGCATTACCAGTAGGAGACCACGTGTTCAAATACATGAATCTAAGGGGGACATTTCATATTCAAGCCCCAAGATTATTACTTCCAAATTAAAATTCAACACATAATTTTTTACATTTTTTATTTATTATTTTGATTTTATGTGTATGAGTGCATTGCCTGCATGTATGTGAGTTCACATACATGTGTAGCGCAATGCCCATGAAGGTCAGAAGAGGACTTTGGATCTCCTGGAACTGGAGTTACAGACAGTTGTTAGCTGCCACCTCGGTGCCGGGAATCAAACCTGGGTCCTCTGCAAAAGCAGCCAGTGTTCTCAACTGCTGAGCTGTCTCTCTAGCCCCCAACACATGAATTTTAAGGGGACACAATTACTCAGACTATGGCAGTCCAGTGGTCTATAAACCTTCTGTCCAACAAATAATTCTGGCAATACACAGCATATTAAAGTAGTATCCAAAACTTTAAAGCTCTTGAACAAGTGCAAAACCTTGTGAGTATAGTCTTTATGCCAATCTACTTTCTCATTTGGAAATTATTTGCTCTTTTCCCTTTATCTCATTCTATAAAAAATACAAAACTTGCAGGAGAAATTACATTCAGGAAGGATGTAAAGACTATGTGTAAACAGTAGTTTACACATAGTCTACACATAGTTCCTGTTCTGCCTTCTTGCTGTGATCTGTAGAGCTGTAGGTGGAGCTGTGGTGGTTCTGGCCATAAGGCTTATTTCAGTATTTGGAATCATGTTCATTAACTCATTTTATTTACTGAGTTCTAACATATGCTTTGAAGGAGTTAGCCCCATTTGATTGATCAAGAAACCAAAGTAAGCTACTTACAAGCCATAAGTGCATTTTTTTTATTTTAATCAATGAGGAAAAGGGTCTTTCTCTGCTCAAATCCTTTCATATGATAGGTCTACAAAAATATTTAATGGATGAATAAATTAATGCATGAGTTTATTCCAACAAAGAACTATGTTCCAGAGCATATGAAGTAGAGAAGTACCAACAGAGTAGAATGAAGACGACGTATATAACATATGCATTCCATGTTTATAATCTTCCAAATATTTTTTTCTATCATACATGATGTCATTTAAAACCAAACCTATACACTCTAGATGACTAAAAGTTTTCATTGTCAGAATTCATTGTCTTTATGGCATGCAGAAAACAAAGGAATATATCTATGTGTATTTTTGATCAAATGGTTTCCCAGTCTGGAAAGTTGATCCCTTTAGCCCAAGATATGTGTTACTGGCTCTAGAGAATAGACAAGGAACACAAAGAGAAAACAAACACTTCTGCTTGCTGCCTAGCTTCACTCTAGATAGAATCTTAATTAAGCTATTGTTTCTATTGGATTGGCCTATGGGCATGTGGTGGTTTGAATGAAAATGTCCCCCATAGGCTTCAAGTATTCAGATATATTGTCCCCAGTTGGTGGCGCTGTTTTGGGCGATCTTAGAAGGTGTGGCCATGCTGGAGGAAGTACGTTATTGGGGGTGGGCTTAGTGAGTTCAACAAGTCTTGCCAGTCTTCAGTTGCTGTCTCTCTGCTTCCTGTGCTAATTGGAAGATGTGAACCTCGGCTTTCTACTCCAGCCCCTGCCACCATGCTTCTCCACTACGATGGACTGTAATTCCCTGGAACCGTCAATCATAGTGCTGGGGATTGAACCTGGATCCTCTGAAAGAGCAGTCGGTGCTCTTAACTGCTAGGCCATCTCTCCAGCCCTATACATTCTTCTTCTTATAAATTTTCTTGGTCATGGCAGTTTTATCACAGCAACAGAAAAGTGACTAATACAGGGCATTTCTGTGAGATATTTTCATGTTTTTGAGACATGTGGGAGGGCTGGACTACTTTGGGTGGTACCGTCCCTGGGCAAGTGGTCCTGGATTGTATAAGAAATCAGGCTGAGCATAGGCAAGAGAAGCAAGGCAGTAAGAAGCGATCCTCGGTGGTCTATGCTTCAGTCAGTGCTTGCCTCCAGGCGCCTGCTCTGAATTCCTTCCAGAGCACCCTGGAAGATGGACTATCACTTGGAAGAGTAAGATGCAATAAACTTCATCTCACAGCACTACTCACAGCAACAGAAAAAGTTAACTGAGAAACTCACCATGCCAGAGCAGCTGAAACAACTTTACTGATCAATAAGTCATAGATAAGTGTAACCAATAAGCAAAACATGGAGGATTGATTTCATAATGGAATTACCCACTATGTACCATGGGTAGAGTGCACCCTTCCTTCTCTTTGAAGACATATAGTTGTCTATATAGGGTAATCATTAACTTTCTTAACTTAAACCTTAATTTAGAGTGATGATTCTTAAGTTCTAGGGGACAACAGAATTGTGAATGAATATAGAGGGTTTGAGTTTTGATAAGTATAAAAAAAGTCCAACTTGGCCAAGAGATAAGACTGGAGAAAGATTTATTACTTACAGCAGATAAAGAGAGGATGAGAGTTCTTTCCAAACCAATGTCCTCCCACAACAAAAGAAGCAAAGCTTGGGAATTTCTCTGGGAAATCTACGCATGCTCAAGTAGGCAGGTACTTCAGAGACAGGCACATTCTTAAGCATGGCTCCTGGTTAAGTAATATCCCTAAGCATGCTAAGTTTAAGGTTACAGCTAAAAAGGAAAGACAGTGGACACACTTTTGATATCCTTAGCTCAAGGTCATAGAACATATACTTGACAGACTAAAACGGTAGGCAGGAACATTTGGGGGCGTGCTCCGTTTTTATCATAAAGACAACACGTGATGGGAATGCTCCAAATAAATTTATCTAAATATAAATGACACTTTCGAAGATAATTTAATATAGGCATTTGCCCCTAAAAATGCCTTCCTTGCACAGTGGCTAACAGACTGAATTGAAATGAGTATTAAGCAATAAATAGAGAATTCCTAAGAAATTGCATTTCTGACCAGTTCCCAGGTAGCTGTGAGAGTAATGAGCACACATCTGAGGATTTTTGGTTACTATGATGCTAGAAGGGTTTGGGATGGTTTTGCATTGTGTGTTTGTTTCATTTGTTTGTTTCGACTGGTTTGAAACAGTGGCTCTCCACGTAGCCCTGGCTGACTTCCATGTAGACCAGGCTGGCCTCAAGCTTGCAGTGTCCTCACGCTTCTGCATCCCAGGTGCTGAGATTACAGTTGTGAGTAGTCATGCTCGGCCAGGTGCTAGAGTTGCTGAAATTTTCCAGTAATTTCTCTTTACTCCACACTAAACAAAGTTAGTCATTATAGGATATCATACATCAGAAATTAACATGATTTCTTAAGGAAATTATCACTTTGTTAACATCATATATGTCAGGTTTCAAAGTTAAATTTGCTAAGTTTCTGAACTTCATAATGAGTTCCACATTTTTTTCCTGAGCTAAGGACGCCCCGATAAATTATAAATAAGATAAAATTTAAAACAACAATGTCTATAAGTGTGTAGTTTACATAAGTCTCTCTCATTTTAAATTCCTTGGGCTCATTCTACATTATCATTATAATCTATGAAGCTGCCCTTCTTCAATATTGTAGAACTTGTTCATTTACCTGTCAATAATCAGATAGAAATAAGGCTTTGCTCATGTTTTGCAAATGATTAAAAAAATAATTTTCATAGCTTCACTGTGAGCTTGAGACTTTTAGAGCTGTCAAAGCTGAGCTAGGCAAAGCAATGACTGACTGTTTCATTCTGACAGTTCCTTTGGAACAATTATTTAATGTGAACATTATTTAAATGCAAAAGTGGAATGTCTCTCCTAGTGTGGTTTTTAAATTTCAGTCTCAACATCATATCTTCCATCTACATTTAAAACAGCACATCAATCTTTGCTTCCTGACTTCCATTTAGAGTTAGCACAGAGCTTAGATATTGGGAAAAGTAATTTTGACTAAAGAGAAAAAGATAAACATGTTCTGTGTTATCCTCATCTCTGTATTCTCTTCTTCCATCTGAAGGGGAAAGGCTGATTTTTAGCCTAGGCAAAATGTGATCGTTTTTAATCTGTACAGTTGACAATTTAAAAATCATGTGATCTCACTTTTATTTGCACCCTGCTGGATACTGATACAGCTACTTTCATTGGTTGCTATTTTGAGGAAAGATCCTGATTGGAAGGCAAGTTAATAGACAGGCTAATGCTGTCTTTCTGTTCAGCCTGGCAGGAATGATGCACACATTATAATGGAGAGATGCTGTAGTTGTGTTTACAGCAGAGTCATGGACACTATTTGGAGAAATACCTAATAGGTTTTGGAGGATAAGGAAAGTTGACAAAGCTATTATCATTATTCCGATGGAAAGATGAAGTGAGGTGAGAATGCATAGGAAATAGTTACTTGTTTACTTCAAGAAACGGGTCATGTTGAAGGGAAGGGTGAAATCTTACGAGTTTCTGTATCGTGTTCCCATGGCATTGCTCTCAAGATGCAGCAGTCAATGGTCTTATATTCGTTCTGGAAATGTCTTTACATACAAATAGCATTCATCACATGCAGGCTTTCTCAACTCCAAAGGGGAACAGAGATTATTTGGAAAAAGAAAAGAAAAATAAAAAAGCAAAAGCACTATCACCAGCCTGGAGGTTTGGATCATTTTTATCTGAGTGAGAGGAAAAATGCCTGGATGAAACATTCCAGCCATCAACTCCAGAGAGCATGGACAAACATACTTTTCATTGTTGACATAATGAAGATGACGGTTTTCAACCATTTCTCAGAACATAACTCGTTTTCTGTATGTGCCTGGTTGTGTGACCATAATGCTAGCGATGTGGGCAAAACAAATGCACAAATGAAAAGCAATGAGTCAAATTACTCCTTCACTGCTGCCAGTAGGAGCCAGTTCCCGGTGTCTGCTTAGTATGCTGCCATTGTGTGATCAGAAGAACCCTGTGGATCATTTCTATGCTGAATAAAATGTTCAGATTCTTCCAGAATAAATAAAGCCACTGAATTTGACCACCTCACAGGAAAAATAATATTCAGAAATGTGTTTTCTTTGTATGTGTACTTTTAGTACATTTTTTCAGTAGATGAAATTAAATGAAGTTTAACATGGGTGCAATTTTGTCAATTAATATAGATGAAACACATTACCCAAGTGGTCAATGATCAGATGACTAAAAATGCTTTCTGGTTTAAGTGACCTGGATGATTTCTCAAATATAAGATATATTACAATAATATATAAATATAAGAAATAGCATTAAATCAATTATTTATTCCTTATTGATCATAGTTATTTCTAATAATTTCCTTTTTGCCTTTTTTCTGTTTAAACTTATATTAAGCATGTGTGTGCATGTGTGTTTGTTTGTGTATGTGTTTGTGCATATTTGTCCTATACTTTTCTTTGGGGATTATAGCTTAAACATTTCTAATATTGTAAAGAATCTTCTGTGCCGGGCATGGTGGAGCATTCCTTTAATCCTAGCAAAGGGAGGCAGAGGCACGCAGATCTCTGTCAGTTCAAGGCCAGCCTGGTCTACATAGAGAGCTCCAGGCCAGCTGGGACTAAAAGGGAGACTCTGTCTCAAAAAAAGACTAAAAGAAAAATCTTCTGTAAATAATTTTCAGTCCATATATGTTATTATATAATAGAAAACTACCATAATATATCAAGGAATTCTGTGTTTGATAATATGAATCTTCTAATATTTTACTACCTTTATAATAAATACCCTTGAACATAAATTACTATATTCAATATCTTAAAGCCATGAGTAAATGAATATAACACAATATAAGTTAGGTCCTCTGCCAATAGATAGGCACAGAGACATCTACAATAAAGACTACATCTCCCAGATACCCTTGCTGGGATAGCGACTAGTGTATGAAGTTTTGCTCAGTATGGGATGAAAGTGCCTTATAGCAGATTCGAAAAATCCTTTCTTAAACTGTTCCCTGTGCCTGTTTTTCCCACTTTTCTCTTTGAACCATAGAACAACGGCTGCAGGCCAGTAGCAGTGAATCAATAGGGGACTCAGCCTAAGTGCTGTGCAGAGCAAAGCTGCTGTGCCAGGCCTGGGTAGTTATATCAGAATTCTATTTTGTTTAAGCTACTACTAGTTTGTATCTCTAGTGCTTGAAATCAAATGCAATTATAGCCAACAGAACAGTGCTTATTTTATAAGAAATAAAGCTAGTAGAGTAATGGAAAACATGGTAATGAGAGCTATAACAATTATAACTTTATTGCACACTAAATCTAGCTTGGGATAGTTTGGTCTGCCTTCTACCAATGGTACAATATCTATAAAATCATATCAATGTTAAAACACTTCCCTGATAGTCAATATTTAGCTCATCAGTCTTCATTTTTCACAAGCACTGGGATCTAAAAGGCTGTTTGTCCCATGTACTGAATGAAAATTTGGTAAAAGGAAATAATACGTTAACGTGCTGATTATCCCAAGAGGGAAGTGAACTAATTAATCAAACCTGGAAGACAGGCATGCTTCAAATACAGTAAAATAAAAATGTAATTTGAATTTAAATAACAAAATAATGTAAATGTAATTTACGTTGTAATTTAAATAATGTAAACAACATTTATATTATGAAATCATCACAATACATCATATACATACAAGTTTCTACAAACAAGAGGTATTTTTATCATTCATGTAACAGAAAAGGCTAATTATTTTATAATTCATAACTTTCCTAAAAAATCAAATGTATAAAAATTGAGATTGTATTGATAATTGATGTTATTTCATTCTGTCATTACCTTATAATAAAAAAGATGTAACTTGAAAGTTTAGATTTATTTAAGAGAACACAAATTTTAAAAACCATTGAAATATATAATCTTCTAGTAGGTAAATACTTAGACTTCAACTGTACTGGAAATTTTATTAACCCAAGACTTCTAGAAAAGATGGCATTGTTACTATTGCCAAAGATGAGGCTTTTGAGAAGAATCATCCTAATTTTCTACCTCTTTGTTTTTCAGGATCCTAAATTCAGGAAATTTGGATACTATAATGCAAATGTTCCTCAACAACTTATAGGAAAGACAACATAGGTTTTAACATCTCATAGAATCTTTAAGCTAAAAATATGAGTATGGTATAAACTCCTAATTTAGGGAAAATTTTATAGATAAACAGCCAGTGTTTCCTCCTAAACTAACAACATAGTGGAATTAAACCAGAGTCACCATCACACAATCACAGAGAGATCAGATAAGGACTAGACAGCCCAGCTCCCCTTCAGGGAAGGAAAGACATCTGTATCAGATGAAAAGATTTCAGTTGCTTGCTATAGACTTCAAAACTCAAAGCTTAAAGATCAGGCAAAGTGGGAAGGAAAAGTTCAACAGGTTAACAGGATACACTCTGTGGTCTATAAGGTATCCACGTGTAGCAAATGCAGAAGTATTTATGGGAAAAAAAATTACCAACTTTAGTGATTTCTTCTGGCTATAAGATGGAAGAACTAAACAGGAAGGCAAACAAAACGGCCTTGAACTTACACGTAAATCACTTTTTCTATATAAACTACGCAGTTACCTCAAAATTTGCATGTGCGCTAATTCAAGTGTTGCTGTTCCTTTGTTTTTCCATTTTATCACACTTTAAAAGAGTTTAGGGAATTAAAAATTGAGTAAGATGTGTATCTAACTGATAAGTACCCTGTACTTAGTCTCTTTTCTTGACTGTCAAAACACACTTCTGTTATTTTCTAATTCAAATCACATGCATATCAAAAAATGCAAGGTTTTCCAGCACATTAAATCTTATACAAAGAAAACAAAAACAAAGTGAGGGAGAATTCCTGAAGATTGATAGAAATTCATTCCTAGAGGTTTGAGTCAACTGATTTGGAAGCTACTGTGGTAGTGGTGGTGGTGGTAAGGCTTATTTCCTCATATACAGAACTTGGAGTGTTGGCTCACATGTGTGCATACTGCTTTAGCCTAGAAAAATTCCTGCAACCATGAATTAATTAAATAACCATAACCTTCTATTGACTCAGCCATAATGTTCATGATAACTTTAAATGAGATTGTGTTCAAGTTGTACAGGCCCAAATCATTTTTGATACAATTAAAAAGCATTTTGATGATTCATGTGGATAAAAGGAAAAAGTAAGCATATATATCTACTGATAAACATTAAAGAATGAAAAAATGGAAATCATTAATGTAAAGTAGTGAATCACCTTTGTTCTATGTTTTGTTCTGAGACTGAAGTGGGATGCCAAAAAATATGAATCATCCTTATAAGTTTCAGATCTGAGCATTCAATGTGTTTCAAAAACTAAGGACTACTTTATTCTTTATTTGTAATACTCGCATGGCAACAAAACAACAGCTTTAAATAATAAGATTTTTTTCTAATTCTCCAAAAGCAAATAATCACTAAAAACAATCTTTCCTCTAAGGGTAAATTTTCATGTTAGTCAATAGTTCACAACTTAAGGAAAATAAGTTGCAAACTACACAGAGAAGTACAAATAGCTTCAGGACCTATACACTTCAGCTGGATCAGCTGAAGCACAAGGTGTGGGCTGGGTGCATCTGCCAAGAGGATTGTTGGAGGGTAGGATTAGTGGCCGGTTGTTCATAGAGTTTGGTGGCTTCAGCCAGACCAGCTGAGGTGCAGGGTATAAGCCAGGCACTTCAGCCAGATGGAGTATTGGATTGTGGGCTGGTGCAGCTGTGAGAGCAAAGATACCCAGCCAGCCTGAACACAGGTGGGCCTGTTGCCTCTAGGGGACTTGGGTGCATACAGATCAGTACCTGCACATGGGCTAGGCTAGGCAAGGAGCTCATACCCCCCCACACACACACCTGGAATTCCGGAGGGAGTGTCCAGGTGGAACTACGGTACAGTAAACAACAAACCTAGAGGAACTGGCTGGCAGGAAGCAGAGGGAGTACATTGCTCAGAGGGTATCATCTGGATTGTTACCTACTCAGTTCTTGGAGAGCCTGCAGAACAGAGAGGGAAGAGTGAGCTATACCTTCTAATACCTAACAAAAATTGAAAGCCTGAAACCTAGACAAGTCAACACTCCATAAACAAGGAGAAAACAATGAAGGCACCTGAAGGATTCAAGAAAAGCAACCCTTCAACACAGTGAAGAAACAGTTGGGATTCTCATCAGAATACAAAAAAAAAAAAAGGAGAAGAAAAAAGAAAACAACCCACATACCAAAAGCACAACAAAAGAACAATAGGGGAGAAGTGCAGAGTAATTCTACACTAAACTCTACCAATCCTATAGAAGATTCCTACAATGGGATCTCCCTAGAGGTAACCAGGACACAGATCTTAGAAGAACAATCACAGATATATTCAAAGAAATCATAGAATATAAAGAACAAATCATAGAACTTAGGGGAGAGAATGAAAACCTCAGAAAAGACCTAGAGTGAGAGAATGACAAACCTTGGAAAGAACTAGAGAGAGAAAATGACAAACTCCAGAATGAAGTGGAAACACTGACAAGATCCCAGGCTGAAATGAAAAAGGAAACCAACCAGTGAAGCAAGGAGCTACAAGAAGAGATTGAGAAGTTCCAAAAGGAAGTGGAAATACTAAAGACAACACAGGATGAAATAAAAAAGGAAATCAAACACTCATCCAATCAAGAGGAAAGAATAGGAAAAAAGCCTCAGAAGCAGAGTAGAGGAAGCAGAATAAAAGAATATCAGACCTGGAAGATAACACAGAACAAATAAAAAGGTCAAGTAAAGACTATGAAAAATTTAAAAATACACAAGAGTGAAACAACCAGGAAATGTGAGACACTATGAAAAGATCAAACCTCTGCATCATAGGGATAGAGGAAGGAGAAGAATCCCAAGAGAATGGCATTTATCAGATCTTCAACAGAATAATAGATGAAAATTTTACCAAAATAAAAAAAAAAAAAAAAAAAAAAAAAGACAAACCCATGCAACTACAAGAAGCACATAGAACACCAAATAGACAAGATCAGAAAAGAAACTCCCCATGTTATATCATAGTTAAAATGCTGGATGCCCAAAACAAAGACAAAATTCTGAAAGACACAAGAGAAAAACAATAAGTTACATATAATGGGAAACCTATCAGAATTACAGCTGACTTTTCAGTGCAAACTATAAAAGCAAGAAGAATGTGGACCAAAGCATTCCCAATGCTAAATGACTATAAATGCCAACCCAGTTACTATACCCAGCAAAAATGTTGATTCTAGCCGAATGGGAAAGAAAAATCTTACATGACATAAACAAGATGATAGAATATATGTCCGGAAAACGAATCCTTCAGAGAATACTTGAAGCAATTCAAAGGACAGAGGAGAAAAGCAACTATCCCTAGGCACCCAGAAAGAGAAATTAAGAAAAGCTGAAAGGGCAACTGCAGAAGTAGAAACCTAGACCAAAAATACAAATGGATAATATGGTAAAAGGAAGCAATACACATCTCTCAATTATAACCATAAATAGACAAACTGAGCAATGTTAATGGTCCTTGAGATCTGCAAACAACTGTACTCTTATATTGTGAATCCCTAGACAGGTTATAGAATTAACCTACCATTTATTTTCAGACTTTGGATTTTCGGTATATTATGGTATGTGTGCATATTTTAGAGTAATATAAAATCAAAATGGAAAAATTTGAATGAAGAAATATGATATGTAAATAACATAGTTTGTTTTCAGACAACATAATGTATCAGGCTGATGTAACTTAGCTTTTCTGGGTGCTTAACCACCATATTAATGCCCATACCAATTTGACAAAGAGACCTAAGGGATAACTTTGTTCCTTGCCCTCAGAGGTCAACTAAGTCCCAGGGGACTATGCATGGGGACATCTCTTGAAATGTCCTGCAAATGTGAGTCACCAGTCGTCCTGTGTAAGGAGGTCTTGAAGATCCACTAATGGGACTTCAGTCAATGTCTAGTCTATAAAAAGGAAAGTCTGCTCATGCTTCAAAAAGGGAAGCCTGGTCTAGCAAGACCTGATTTAGTCCTCGAGTGTATGGAATTGGTAAATGAAAAGCCAAAAGGAGCCAGGGCTCCCTCCTCCCCCCCCCAAAAAAAAACCTGAGTGACCCCTGCGGACCAGATCCTCAATAGACCTTGAGAAAACAAAAGCCTTGGTTAATCTGGGCTAATTGTTTGGACTTAAGCATCCAAAAGGAAAGTATAACCAAAAATAAATAATCAGTAAGGCCTGAGAAATTTTACTTCAGATATTAAACTTGATATCTTAGCAAAAAGACAAAAGAGAGAGAGAGAGAGAGAGAGAGAGAGAGAGAGAGAGAGAGAGAAACTGTTATTTTGCCTGTTTTCTATTCTTACTGGCAAGTGCATCTACTCTGTGGCTACCACTGATTTTGCCATCTTTCAAAGACATGAGACAAAGCTTTTTAACCCTCCAATATGGACTGAAGACTCATGTCTCTCCAAGAATCCTCCAAACCATCAATGCCAGATGGGGACTGCTGAGACATCCAGCTTGTGGACTGAGCAGCTACTGAGGTTTCAGCCTCTTCAGAGTATAGACTGCCATTGTTGGACTACCACACTGTATCATGGAGGCCAGTACAGGAAGATCAACACAGGACACAATGTTTACTGGACCTCTTTTGGGGGAGCATGAGAAGGAAAGACCCCAGTGTGGAGCACAAAGGCAGGATTGATGGTTGTTTGGGCTTGCCAAGGAGGAGCCTTAAAACACTTCCTTAAGGAAAACATGACATCTTTTAGCCAAAAAGAGAAGAAAATGCTCCAATTCAGGTGATATGTGTATGTATGTATGTATGTATGTATGTATGTATGCATGTATGTATGTATGTGTATCTGTGTATATGTAGATAGATATAGATAGATAGATAGATAGATAGATAGATAGATAGATAGATAGATAGATAGAAGCAATACAAGTTGGAGAGAACAACAGCAATAAAAGAACTGGATAAAAATGACTAAAACAGTGAAGTTCTCCCAAAAAACAAGAAGCCTAAAAAAAAAAAAAAAAAAAAAACCTCTGGAAAGAATCAGAAAAAGATTCAAGACACATATGGCAGAGTATGTAAACTCAGGTGGGATTGAGAAATGATGTATGATGCATGAAAAAGTTTAATGACAATAAAAAATATTTAAAAAAAAAGAATTCTGGAGCAAGTCAAACTATCCCTTCTTGCAGACAATATGGCAGTTTACCTGAGGGATGCTAAAAACTCCACCAGAAAACTCCTAGAAACTATTAAGAGTGTCAGTAAAGTAGCAGGATACAAAATTAACCGAGAAAAATCAGTAGCTTTTCTTTATACCAACAACAAGCAAATGGAAAAGAAATATAAGGAGACCTTCCCATTCACAATAGCCTCAAAAAAAAATAAATAAATAAATAAAATATCTGGGAACAAACCTAACCAAAGACACTAAAGATCTCTACAACAAAAATGTTAAGCCCCTGAAGGAGGTAGAAGATGACATCAAAAGATGGAAAAACCTCTGATGCTCATGGATTGGAAAAATTAATATAGTAAAAATGTCCACTCTACCCAAATTAATATCCAGATTCAATGCAATCCCAATTAAAATCCCCATGAGTTTTTTCTTCACAGACTTGGGGAAAAAATCCTTAAATTCACATGGAAAAGCAAAAGACCGTGAATAACTAAAGCAACCCTGAGCAAAAAATGCAACATGGGGGGATCACATTACCAGACTTCAAGCTATTTTCAGGGCTACAGTCAAAAAGACAACCTGGTACTGGCACCAAAACAGACCTGTAGACAAATGGAAGAAAATTGAAGATCCAAACTTGAGCTCATACAATTTCAGCCACCTCATAAACAAAAAAAGGAGCCAAAAAAGCTCAATGGAGGAAAGGTAGTATCTTCAGAAAATAGTGCTGGCAAAACTGGATCATAGTATGTAGAAGAACAAAATTAAACCCCTATCTCTCACCCTGTACAGAAATCAACTCCGAGTGGATCAAAGACCTCAACGTGAAATCCAAAACTCTGAAGGTGATAGAAGAAAATGTTGATAGCAACCTGCAAGATATAGGAGTAGGAAAAAACTTTCTAAGTCAAACAGCAGCCACACAGGAAATAAGGTCAACAGCTGACAAGTGGGACCTCATCAAACTCAAAAGCTTCTGTACAGCTAAAGAAACAATCAGTGAAGTGAAGAGAAAACACATAGAGTGGGAAGAAACCTTCACCAATGATACATCTGACAGAGCATTAACATCCAGAATATATAAGCTATCCAAAAAACAAAGAAGTAAGAAAACAAATGACTCACTCAAAAGATGGAGTAAAGAGCTGAACAGAGACTTCACCAGTGAGGAAGTAAAGATGGTTGAGAAACATTTTTTATTATTATTATTTTTATTTTTAATGTGTATGAGTGCACTGTCTACATGTAGGTTGGTGCACACATGTTGTGCAATGCCAAGGAGGTCAGAAGAGTGTGTCGGATTCCCCTGGAACTGGAGTTAAAGATGGTTCTTAGCTGCCATGTGGGCTCTGGGAATTGAACCCGGGTCTTCTGCAAGAGCAGTAGGTGCTCTTAACCGCTGAGTCATCTCTCCAGCTCCTGGCTGAGAAAAATCTTAAAAAGTGTTCAACTTTGCTAATAATTAAGTAAATGTAAATTAAAACCACTCTAAGATATCATCTCACTCTGATAAGAAGGCTAAGATCAAGAAAACAAAAGACACCAAATGCTGAAGAGGTTGTGTGAAAGGGGAATGCTCATCCACTGTTGGTGGGAATGTAAACTCATACAACCACTGTGGAAAGTAGTATGGAGAATGCTTAAAAGACGATGAGCTTACCACCTGACCTAGTTAAACCACAAGTCTCATCCTACCACAAAGATACATGCACATCTATGTTCATTGCAGATCTCTTCCCAATAGTAAAGACTTGGAACCAACCCAAATGCCCTTCAACTGACGAGTGGATAACAAAAATGTGGTACATATATACAATGGAGTTCTATGCAGTAGTAAAGAAAGATGACATCATGAACTTTGGAGGTAAATGGATGGAACTCAAAGCCATTATGCTAAGTGAAATAACACAGTCCCTCATTTTTGGATGCTAGCACCAAATCCCCCAATTTAAAGGCAAGATGAGCATCGTTATTGTTATATTTCTTTTTATCTGAAAGCAACTGTGCTGTTATAATGTGAACCTTTTAATAAGCCCTAGAATTAACTTACCACTCAGACATTGTAATTACCATATATGGGTGGAAAGTATGTACTCATATCTTAAAGTAATATAAAATTAAAGAGAAAAAATGTGAATTTCTAAACATATTTCATAATTAACATACAGTTTATTTCCGAAGAACACAATTCTGGTACATATGTGACCTTTATATAGGCATATTTTGGATACAAATGTGAGGGGACAACAACAACATAAGGACTGGGTCAAAGAACTGATTGATACAGTTAAATTCTGCCCAAATCAATCAACCTCTGCAGAGAAAAACTTTGGAAACAGTGAAAGAAAGAGGCAGGACATGTATGGCAGAAGGCAAGAACTGGGGTGGAGTGGGGGGCCAGGGAAAAAGGAGTATGTCTAAATTGAACTGAAAAATGATATATGAAATACACAAAACATCAATAAAAGCATTAAAAACAAATGAGAACACCCCCTCTTCCCAAAACACAGTTCTTTCCATGCTGATTCAACCAAAAGTATGTAAGTCAAAGTTATTTTAATTCTTCTTTGTTGCTCAAAATTGCAAACTGATACTGTTTCACAATGAGCTTCCTGGCAAGACATTCTCACAAACATGAAAACATGGTTTGCCTGGTTTCCAGGTACTTGGAACCTAGCAGGAAAAGGGCTATATCGCATACCATGGGTAACAGGTATCAATTCTTTTTTTTTCTCCTGAGAATTACATTTTTGTATTTATTTATTTTTCCCATTTATTATTATTATTAAACTTTTTCCATAGGTCATACATCATTTCTCAATTGAATCTAGAGTCTCTTCCCTTTCCATGCCCCCATCCCAACCAAGTCCCTGCACTTTGCCATACATGTCTTGCATCTTTTTCCAAGTCTTTCCAGAGTATGTATGTATGTATATAAATACATACATAAAACAACAACAAAAGAACTGAAAAAAAACAGGTATAAATTCTAATTCTCCTCTGGGATCTAGTTCCTACTAATCATGACTTCTCTTTATGCCCAGCACTGCCCTACTGCATTTACACCCAAGGTTGCCAACTACTCCACTGGGTGTGTGTTACTGCTGTACCCTATTTTCACTGCTAACATCATTCTTTCTTTGCCTAGCACCCTGCAAATCCAGCCCAATAGGACAAAGCCCCATGGTCCCTCCTGCTTACCCTTATGAGGAAGGGATAATTTGACCCAACTTCAGAACTCACCACTGCACACACACTCCTGGTTAGTCTTCTTTCCATTTGATCCATATTACCCAGTAAATGTAAACTGGGTTTCTCTGCTCATGAACCATTATATCTAGATAATAAATATTTCAAACTACTTTGTATATGAATAAAACTTTATATATAAAATATTCTTTATGTGTCTTATGTTCATCCTTATTTATAGAATATATACTAATGGTTCTTCTGCCTATAGAACTCTAAGTAGGGGCTGGAGAGATGGCTTAGCGGTTAAGAGCGCCGACCGCTCTTACAGAGGACCCGGGTTCGATCCCCAGCACCCACATGGCGGCCGAGAACCGTCTGAAACTCCAATTCCAGGAGAACTCCAGTTCCAGGGGAATCCGAGACCCTCTTCTGACCTCCGCGGCATTGCACGACACAGGTGCACAAACTTGCATGCAGACAGTACATTCAAACACATAGAGAAATAAATAAAAAAATTAAACAAAAAGAACTCTAAGTAAAGTGCCAGCTCATCCACATATTTGCTTTGTTTACTAACCAAGTGTTAATGTACTTTTCTAAATTTTAAATATGTATTCTTTTATGCTAAATTTCTCCCAGCTTGTAAATAATTGAACAGTCTCATTACAGAAGCAATTGATCTATGATCAGCATATTCTCTGTCTTATGAATATGGAATGAAAACAGATATGTTCAGCTCCTGCAACTTATCATAATTCTCTGCCAAGTACTTCGAGAATTTCTTTTTTTTTTTTTTTTTTTTTTTTATTTATTTTTATTTTTTTTTTTTATTTTTAACAAATCTAGACCGTGTTCCCCGCCCATTCCCCACCCCGTCAGAGTTCGTGCATTCTGCCAACATGCTTCCATCCTTAGTCTTTCTCAATATTTTCCATGGGGAGTTGACTGTTTTGAGCAGAAGTTCACTGTGTTTCAGTCAGTTCTTTGATGGCAGTTTTATGTTGTTGTTTGTTGTTTCCAAAATGCATATGTCCAACTGCTTTGTACAGAAGCTCAGGGGGCCCTACACAAGAAATACTTAATAACTGGGTATTGGCACAGCATCCACAGATGGGGATACCATTCGTCGTTTGTTTTTTCGGGGACTGTGTTACTTCAACTCAGCATGATGTTCCCTAGCTCCAGCCATTCCTGCAAACTGTGATGTCGCTTTCTTTACGGCTGCATAGAACCCATTGTGTAGATGTACCACATTTCTCTATCCATTCGTCAGTTTAGGGGCATTTAGGGTTGGTTCCAGCTCTTTGCTATTGTGAAGAGAGCTGAAATAAACATGGCCGTGCATGTATCTCTGTGGTGGCGTAAGTCTTGAGGGTACATGCCCAGGAGTGGTATGGCTGGGTCGGGTGGCAAGTCATTCCAAGTCTTCCAAGGGTTCTCCACACACTGCTTTCCATAGTGCTGTACGAGTTTACATTCCCACCAGCAGTGGATGAGTGTTCCCCTTTCCCCACAACCTCTCCAGCACTTGGATCATTTTGTTTTCTTGATCCTAGCCAGTCTTACTGGAGTAAGATGAATTCTTAAAGTGGTTTTTGATTTGCATTTCCTTAATGATTAGTGATGTTGAGCAGTTCTTGAGGTGTCTCAGACATCTCTAATTCCTCGCTTGAAGTCTCTGTTCAGTTCTTTGCTCCATCTTATGAGCGGGTCGTTTGTTGTTCTTTTTTCTTTGTTTTTGAGTAGTTTATATATTCTGGAAATCAATGCTTTTGTCAGAGTATCTGCAGTGAAGGTTTCCTCCCACTCTGTGGGATTTCTCTTCACTTCCTTGATTGTTTCTTTTGATGTACAGAAGCTTTTGAGTTTGACTGAAGTCCCATTTGTCAATTGTCGACCTTAATTCTTGTGCAGCTGCTGTCGATTTGGAAGTCTTTTTCCACCTATGTCTTGTAGTCTGCTGCCAACTTTTTCTTCTATCATCTTCAGATTTGGGGTTTCACGTTGAGGTCTTTAATCCATCTGGAGTTGACTTTTGAACAGGCGAGAGGTAGGGGTTTAATTTCATTCTTCTACAAGTGGTGATCCAGTTTTGCCAACACCACTTGCTGAAGATGCTGTCTTTTCTCCATTGTGGTTTCGTGTCGGCCCCCTTGTCAAATATGAGATGGCTGAAATTATATGTGCTCAGATTGTGATCTTCGGTTTTGTTCCATTGGTCAACAGGTCTGTTTTTGTGCCAGTACCAGGCTGTTTTTATGGACTATAGCCGTAGTATAGTTTAAAAATCTGGTATAGAGATCCCTCCTGTGTAGCTCTTTTCACTCAGGTTTGATTTGGCTATTCGGGGTCTTTTGTTTCTCCAAGTGAATTTAAGAACTTTTGTTTCCAACTGTGAAGAAACTCTTGGGGATTTTGATTGGGATTGCATTAAATCTATACAGAAGTTTTGGTAAAATGGACATTTTTACAATGTTATTTTCCCAATCCATGAGCATGGGAGGTTTTTCCATCTTCTGAGGCTTCTTCAATTTCTTTCTTTAAGGGTTTAAAATTGTTGTTGTAGAGGTCTTTGGTGTCTTTGGTTAGGTTTGTTCCTAGGTATCTTATTGTTTTTGAGCTGATGGTGAGTGGGAAGGTCTCTTTGAATCTTTTCTCCAGTTGCTTGTTGTTGGTGTAAAGAAAGGCCACGATTTTCTAAGGTTAATTTTGTATCCTGCCACTTTGCTGAAGCTGTTATCGTTTCTAGGAGTTTTCTGGTGGAGTTTTTTTTTTTAAGTAATAACAATCATATCATCAGCAAATAGGGATAGTTGACTTCCTCTTTTCCAATTAGTACCCTTTAATACCTTTTTTGCCTTATTGCTCTAGCAGGTTTTCAAGCACTATATTAAGAGGAGTGGTGATAGGGGGGCAGCTTGCCGAGTTCCTACCTTTAAAGGGAATGTTTCCGTCATTTCCCCATTTAGGATGAATTGGCTGTGGGTTTCCTGTATATATGGCTTGATTACTTGAGGAATGATCCCTCCAATCCAATTCCTTCTAGGACTTTAAGCATGAAGGGTGCTGGATTTTGTCAAAGGCTTTTTCAGCATCATTGCGATGATGGTGTGGTTTTTTGTCTTTGATTCCGTTTATGTGTTTGATGATGTTATTATTTGATTTTCGTATGTTGAACATCCCGCTCTCTGGTATGAATCCAACTTGGTCATGATGGATGACCTTCTTGATGTGGGTCTTATGCGATTTGCCAGTATTCTGTTTAGAATTTTGGCATCTGTGTTCATGAGGGAGATGGGTCTATAATTCCTCTTTTTAGTTCTGTCTTTGCCTGGTTTTGGTAATAGAGTGATGTTGGCTTCAAGAAGAATTGGAGAGTTCCCTCTGATTGTATACTTCTAAACAGTTTCAGAAATAATGGTTGTAGGTCTTTTTGAAATGTTTAATAGAATCCTGCTGTGAAACCGTCTGGGCCTGGGCTTTTTTTAGTTGGGAGGCTTCTTATTACATCCTCTATTTCTTCATATGTTTGGGTCGTGTTAAGCGCTGCTGGTCTCCTCTTGGCCAAGCTTTGGTGATTCCCAAGTTTCAGATATCCATCCATTTCTTCTAGATTTTCAAATTGGTAGAATAAGGTTCTTGTAATATCCCATATAATTTTCTTGATCTTTTCCTTGGTCCGTTGTGATATTTCCCTTTCATCACAGATTGTATTGATTGGAGTTGTTCCTTCTTTCTTTTTGTTAACTGGGCTAGAGGTCTGTCTATCTTGTTTATTCTTTCAAAGAACCAACTTTTGGCTTCATTGATTTTTTGTATTGTTTTCTTTGTTTTATTTCATGATTTCTGCTCTGATTTTGTTATTTCTTTCTCCTGTCTGTTGCGTTAGGGTTCATCTGTTGTTGCTCTTCAAGTGCTTTTAGCTGTAGTGTTAGATCATTCACTTGTGCTCTTTCTGTTTTTTCTAATGTAGGCACCCAGGGTATAAATTTCCCTCTTAGGACTGCTTTTAAGTATCCCATAAGTTTTGTTGTGTTGTATTGTATTGTATTCAGTTCCAGGAATGTTTTTATTTCTTTCTTTACTCTTCTTGACCCATTCATATTCAAGAGTGTGTTTGTTTAGTCTCCATGTGTTCTTGTAGGCAGGAGGGCTTGTCCTGGTGTTGATGTTGAGCTCATTGCACTGTGGTCTGACAGGATGCATGAAATTATTTCAATCTTTTTGTATTTGTAGAGGTTTTCTTCTTCTGTGCCCCAGGATGTGGTCGATTTTGGAGAATGTTCCGTGGGGTGCTGAGTAGAAAGTGTTATTCTCTGGTATTAGAGAGAAATTTCTGTAGAGGTCTGGTGAGTCCATTTGGTGTATCATAGTTCAGTTCAGATGTCTCTCTGTTATTTTTTGTCCTGTTGACCTATCCAAAGGACTCAGTGGGTATTGAAATCTCCCACTATGAGTGTGCGGGGTTAGTCTGTGACTTGTGGTCCTGGAGAATTGTCTTTATAAAGTTTGGTGCACCAGAATTTGAGGCATATATATTCATAATTGTGAAATCTTCTTGGTGGATTGTTTCTTTGATGAAAATGTAATGGCCTTCCTTGTCTCTTCTGATTTCTTTTACTTTGAAGTCTATTTTATCGATATTAAAATAGCAACACCTTGTCTTTTTTGGTACCATTTGCTGGAATATTTTTTCCATCCCTTCACTTTAAGGTGGTGCCTGTCCTTGAAGGTAAGATTGTGTTTCTTGAGACAGCAATCGATGGATTCGTTTTCCTAATCCAGTCTCCCAGTCTATGCTTTTGATTGGGGATTTAGTCCATTAATATTTAAGGTTATGGACTGATAGGTTTTGTGTTGCTTCCTTTTGCCTTTATTATCCATCTGCGGTTTTGTTGTTAGGTTTCTACTTCTGCAGTTATGCTTTTATTGATTCTCCTTCTAGTTGCCTGGGGTTGGTTGCTCCTTTCTTCTGTTCTTTGGATTGCTTCAAGTATTCTCTGAAGGGTTGGTTTTCCGAACATGTATTCTTTCAAGTTGTTTATGTCATGGGAGATTTCCTCTCTCCTTCCACTATGATTGACATTTTTGCTGGTATAGTAACCTGGGCTGGCATCCATGTCCCTCAAACTGGGAATGCTTTGCTCCAGGTTCTTCTTGCCTTCATCGTTTGCTGGTGAGAAGTCCGTTGTTATTCTGATAGGTTTCCCCTTATAGGTCACTTGTTGTTTTTCTCTTGTCGCTTTAAAATTTTCTCTTTGTTTTGGGTGTCCAGCATTTTAACTAGGATGTGGCGTGGAGAATTTCTTTTCTGACTTGTCTGTTTGGAGTCTATGTGCTCTTGTATTGGTATTGGTTTGTCCTTTTTTAGTTGGGGAAGTTTCACTATTATTCTGTTGAAGATCTGTCATACACTTTCTCTTGGGATTCTTCTCCTTCCTCTATTCCTATGAGGCGGAGGTTTGATCTTTTCATAGTGTCCCACAGCTCCTGGTTGTTCCATTTTTGTGTATTTTTAAATTTCATAATCTTCCTTGAGGTTTTTAGTTGTTCTGTGTTGTCCTCCAGGTCTGATATTCTTTTTCTGCTTCCTCCATTCTGCTTCTGAGGCTTTTTTCATTCCTTTCCTCTTGAATGCATGAGTGTTTGATTCCTTTTTCATTTCCTCTTCTGATTTCTTTAGTGTTTCTATTCTTTTGAAGCTTCTCGATCTCTTTTTGTAGCTCTTTTGTTTCCTGGTTGGTTTCTTTTTCTTTTTCAGCATGGGATCTTTTCAGTGTTTCTACTCCTTCCGGATTTGTCATTCTCTCTCTCTCGGTCCTCATTCTCTTTTCTTAGTTCTTTAATTTGTTCTTTATGATTTGTAGTTCTTTAAGTATGTTCCCAATTGTGTTCTGATGTCTGTGTCCTGGGGGCATCCCCGGGGGATCCACTGCAGGAGTCATCCATAGGTTAGTAAAGCTTGGCGTGGGATATCCTGCACCTTTCCAGTGTAGTTTCTCTTCGTGATCCTGGCATATGGGCTTCTCCTGCCTGTATTCCAATGTGAGTCCTAATGCTCTTCACTATGTTGAAGGCGTGCTTTGCTTGCCTCCTTCAGATCCTTCTTCGTAATCTCATTTGGCGGGGGGGGGGGGGGGGCTCTTCAGCCCGCGCCCCGGCACCTGCCGCTGGGCTCAAGAGATCTCAAATCTCCGAGAATTTCACAAACTGTACTTTACATGTGTTCACAGCAACTGTCGTCCATGAACTTCTCCTCTCTTCTCGCTTCTCACTGTCTGCTACACGCAGTCCCCTGACATGTTCTACAACACCCCATGAACCCCCAGGACTGTAGTGACCACTCTCTGCAAACCTTCCTGTCTAGGATTGCTCCCATAGCTAATTGACAGTCTGAGAGGGCTCCAAGGCATGCCCATGTCTGGAAGATGAGATTCTCTTTGAGTTCTCTTCAATACTGAGCTGCTTCCCAAATTACACTCCCTGAGATTGAGGGATGGCCTTCACAACCTGCAGGAACTGTTGCTCTACACAGAAGCTCAGCTCCTTTTCTATTCAGTTTTTATGTGACCCACCAATGTATTGAAGTACTTGGCTCCACTTTAGTGAGAGCTCAAGCTGAAGGTAAATTCTCCTTGGACCTAATTTAGTGCATTCCAGTAAATTAGCTCCTTGGCCAGGAAGCTTACTGATGCAGACTTCACCTTCTCTCCTGCAGCTTGTTTTAAAATAAACCTTACTCAATATTCATGAAAAGGATAGTGCAAGGAAGGAGAAATGATTTCTCAAACAAGCTAATATTTTCATTTAGAATTATTTTATTAAACAATCATTTTTTACATGTCATCAGACCTTACCCCTGAAGTGCCACAAACAGTTTGAGGTATTAAAACTGAAAAGACATTTGCACATACTTGTAAGGTTTTTACACTATAATAACCAGAAAATTAGTATGACTAAACACTATCTACATTTGCAGGTTTATGGGTACAATGCTGAAATGAAAAAAATTAAAAAATAACTGGTTTATCTCATTATAGCTTTGATTCTCTAGTTCATGATGAAAGGGAGGCAAAAAGTAGTATGAGAATTAATTTGCTTCCAAAATGATATAGGTTCATTATTCAGTTCTATAAAATGAAGTGTAGGATTTGAAAGGTCAACAGCTGAAGTAGTAGCCATCCAAAAAGCATAGAAATCAACCAGACAAATGAGCTGCAGTGATATAATGCCTTATTCACAGAGCTTATTCTTGACCTGATGGCCACTCACCCAGGGCATCTGAAATAGATTCACCACAATATTTCAGTACTGTCCATGTACACAGAGGGTCACGTATAATATGATGGTCAGTTAATCATGTTAACTCAGATGAAGTTCAGAATGAAAGAGGAGATTGGCTATTTAAGTGATTTAATTTTTTAATACTGAAGAAATTATTTCAAAGATTTTTTTTTCAGATCCTATTTCACTTCACGCCTACACCTTGAAATAGAAAAGTTGAGGTAATTATGTAGCTAATTATTATAATATAAACACATGCTCCTGAAATAGTCAAGCAAATTGAAAAAAAAGGTGGTCCTTTAACTTGATGATTGATTTATTATATTAATTTGAAGTGTAGCTATTCCACTTGAAGCAAATGTAAAATTGTGGATTGATGTACGTATTGTTAGAAGTTTCATGGTTAACACTCCACTTTTAGTAGCTACATATACCAGATTTTGCTGTTGTGGTTGAATTGTTTTACATGTTCAGTTGTGTGTTTTACAAAAAAAAATGCTGGGTCTTTTGTGTCTTTGACTTTTTGGATGTGTGTGTGTGTGTGTGTGTGTGTGTGTGTGTGTGTGTGTGTGAGAGAGAGAGAGAGAGAGAGAGAGAGAGAGAGAGATTGCTTAAAATTGAGTTTTAAAAATACTTTACAAAAGTGATAAAGGATCAAATCTCACAGTTTATTGGTATGGAAAAATACTTTTAATTCCACAGTGATCATAACATCTAAAGGAAGATGCCTCAGAAGGAAGGCCTCTTGGCCCTCAATATAAAATTGGGGAACAAAGCGACATCTTTTTCATGCTAGCTCCAAGTTCTACAAACTATGCTAATCCAAGTGTTCTCTTTGTTCTAGGATCAAAGGGATGCTAGCTGGTTAAAGACCCTCACAGGAATGCCATGCTTATGTGGTGGTGACAAGTCCTCTTCTCAGGATCAGGGTGTGTTTTTTCACATGATTTCTGAACTAAGAACAACCTTTCACAGTGGCCCCCCACTCCCACCCCACTGGACTCAGAGCAACTGAATTACTCTGTTGGCAAGAGAGCTGACCTATGCTGGAAGTTGTCACATGAACCAAGAGAAAATCCCCTACTTCTACTCCTATGCAAAGGAATAATCATCTCTATACCCTTTGGATGTTAACAAGTGCTTTTACTATTGGTTACAGAAATGAATTTCCCAGGAGTATTTTTAGTGTAATGTTTCCTTTTTAAATGAATGTCATCAGACATGAAAATCAACCCATGACACAGTAGATCATAAAACTAATAGTTAAATCTCAAATGCCTCATAAATATGTACCCTCAAGCTGGAATTACCTGGGATAAAACAAAAAGCAACTTCCATTTTAGGTCCAGATGTTCCCACCTATGCCATTGCATTGGGCTTTACTGCTTACAGGAAAATGTAACAAATTTCTTTTTTGTCTCTGCTTATATTTTATCTTTTACAGCAACAATCAAAACAAATTGGAATTAAAGTAAAAATGACTGATCCTGTATGACCTAAGTTCTGATTTTTTTAATTTATTGTCAATATGCCCATTGGTTCTAGGAAAATAGGGCTAGCCACATACATAGGTGACAGTAGCAATATCATCAAAATTCCTCCACTATCATCATGCTGATGAGCTACAGTATGAAATCTATCAAACCTACAAATATCAAAATTGGCTGGCAATCAGTTCAGATGGAACACTGACTGTGATCATAAAGATTAGTCAGTGGAGCCTTCTTCCCAGAGCAGAACTGATTCAGTCAATCAAAGACAGGATTTCTTATACCATTCAACACCAAATTGGCAGATCCCTTCCTATGAAGAAGGACCAGTGAGCACAAGAGGAGGGAAAAGCTCGTGACCCCCAGAATGACCATTCCTGATATCAGGGCACTGGTGATGGCGTTCAGCTGGAATGGAGGCACATTCAAGGAACCTGAAAGAAGCATACAAAATATTAGAAATTATTTATCTCAGTACTTCACACTTTGCTCCTACAAAGTCTCTTGTTACTATAATCTCACAGCATCACCCTGGAGTGTGCTGTAATCTATGTACTATAATCCAACCCAAGACCTAAAGGATTATATAGGTTAGAAACTTGGTACCCGGTAATCAAACAGAACAAAACAAAATTAAAACTACAAATTCTATGAAAGCTAACCAACAGATCACATATGAGTCCAAAAATCATCTGTTATTTAAAACACTTTTGAAACTGAAGCTCATTACATTTAGTTGATTACAGTTTTGCAATAGATCACCGAAACATTTCAAACTGTAACATTTTATTCACTAATTATCTTACCAAGCTGTGAATTGTTGGTCGGAGTCTCATCTGAGGAGAGAAAACAGAGAAAAAACAGTGACACTCTCTCCCCAAATATTTGCCTTTGTGTATTCTTATTTTTTTTTTTTTTGAGACAGGGTCTCCCTGTAGCCCCAGCTGTCCTGGAACTCACTCTGTAGACCAGGTTGGCCTTGAACTCACAAAGATCCGCTTGCCTCTGCCTCCCAAGTGCTAAGATTAAAGGTGTGCGCCACCACACCCAGCTTGCCTTTGTGCATTCTAACTCTGTAAACCTGCACACTTCGTTCCTATCCCTTTACCCAAGGTCCATGGAGAAGACATGAATGAAAGTTTTTGAACCCTTTTGTTTTTCCATTTTCTATTCCCAATACACAAGATTTCATTCTTAAACTCACATCCTGCTACAGTCAGTCCTGAGTATGCCAATATGATCATGGAATACATCTTTCTGTATACCTGTCAACTTGGTTTCATCTTTTTCTCCCTGCCAGGTTAGTGAGGGCAGCAATTGTTACCAGCTATTACGTTTTTTATGGACCTATAACCTACCATTTTTTATGCTATTATAGGTAAATATACATTATTTATTGTCACTCTTTTTTTAAGTGTTACCAATTTGCCTAACATAATCTGCGAAACATCATTTTGAGATCCAAGAAGATAAATTCATGCTTAATAACTAAATCAAAGGCCAGCATGACTCCTGGGCTTGGGCTGGAGGTTTATTTGCATCTGTTAAGTAGAAGATTGAAGCTGTTGATTTTGTTTGCTTCTCCTTGGCAAACATAATATGTGCAAGTGAACACATTCACTTAACTTCCTCATGTTTAGCGCCCAGTCTGCAATCATGTTAAGATTAACTCTTGAGCTACCAACCAGCGTACTTCACATGTGTTTTAACATGTGCATGTGTGTTTGTGACTGCTATTTGAACCATAAAATGTGTGCCTCTGACTTTTTATGGATCATATGTATTTTACACCCAGTGCATGTGTAATGTCAGGCAGTTCATAAATCCCTCTTCCACTCATCACTCTTATCATAACTCCATGGTTTAATATTATTGCTGCCCCCATTTTACAGATGAGGAAATTTCCAGCTGTCTCTGCCTCTGTAACAAAGAAAATATAAACTGAGAACAATCCTCCAGTTCACAGCTCTCTTTTTAATATACAACCTGACCAAGCATATAAAATATTTTTATTGTAGAGGTTAAATAACTCAAGCTATGAACTCCAGGATTACTATTTGAAATCATCAGTGAGAAGAACTGGTAAAATATTTATATCTGATACCATATCCTTTCAGACATATGTGTCTTGGCTGATAGAAATGATAGCTCTATTTCCAAGCCCTGAAGAACTGTGCTCAGAATTAACATGGTACTCATTCAGGGGAGACTTTAGAATGCTTCAATGCATTGCAGTAGTCATAGGAACATCCTAATCCTAACCTCTAACTACCATTTCTTTATAAAGACTTTGTTACAGAAATAAATGAAATGAATGGAATGTGGTCATTTCATCCTGTTCCCAAGACAAGTTCAATCTTTTATACCACCTTCTCCTCCTCCTCCTCCTCCTCCTCCTCCTCCTCCTCCTCCTCCTCCTCCTCCTCCTCCTCCTCTTCCTCCTCCCCCTCCTCTCCCTCCTCCTCCTCTTTCTCCTTCTCCTTGTGCTTCTGTTTCTCCTTCTTCTTTTGGAAGTTATACTTAATTCATTTAAGATTGTTTCTATTAAACAGCAGAAATTTCCTTCATATGAAGGGTCCTAAATGAGGCAGAAATGCTGTAACTGGATCCCCTAACACATGCAGACACACTGCACACACTATATTATGTATGTATAATGAGGCTAAAAGAATATCAGAACATCTCTGCCGTTCCTGACATCACCACCGACTATTGAATGAGAAGTGTCCTAGATCTACTATGAGGACTTGCTAAACAAAATTTCCCAGTGTGTTGGAACCAAGCCCTTCATGTCAAATGAATACACTGGTTCCAGGTTCCAAGGCAGAAAAAAATGGAAAGCATTCCAATTGACAGATGGCTCAACTTAAAACATACACTATTTGAGGGTCATCCACATTTGCATTTGAAGATAGATGAAGTTAGAAAAATTGGTTTTCTGCCTGTTGTTTCTTATATCTTCTAATTTATTATTGCAGCATTGTACTAAAAAGCATTGTCTAGCCCCAAAGGGGTCATAGATATTTTCCAGGAGATTTTTGGTCACCATTCACTGCTGTTTTACAGGTACTTTAGGCCTTGATATGTACATACATGCTAAAAGAAAGGCATGAACCCATAGCAAATTAGAATGAGCTGTAATACTAAACTTGGTAAGTTCTTCAAAGAATACATAGTTATCTGGGGATTTGCAGGGAAAGACTATAGAAGCACAGCCACAGCTGTGTAAGTTGGAAATGGGATACACATTGCTATTATATGCTTTTCTCTCACATAAAACTGTACTAAATGGAAAATATAAACACCACTTACTGCAAACATGTATGCAGAATAATTAGTTCCTTTATATCTAGAAAACTTTAAAAATGTTTAATTGCCTATTCTGCTAAATTAACCCTATATTTCACATTTTAAAAACTGCTAAACTTGGGGCTGGAAAGATGGCTTAAGAGCACAGGCTGTTCTCAAAGAAGATCCTGGTTCGATTTCCAGCATCCACATGGAAGCTAACAACAGTCCATAACTCCAGTTCCAAGGGAGCCAAAGCCCTCTTCTGACCTCCCTTACCATTGCACAACACAGGCGCACTTACATACAGGCAGTACCCTTATAAGCATAAAATAAAAATAATAGATAAAATATGCTTATTAATAATCTACCCCTGAACTACAAGAAAATTAAGGGCCAAGATTGTATCATAATTCTTAGAAGAGTGCCTGTCCCATGTAACAACTAAATAAGTATGCTCATATGAATTATAAACTGCCCATAAAACTCAATAATACTACTTGAACAAGGGTTTGGATTGCATTTTATGTTAGCATAACAACTGAATGCTATTGGTTCCTAGGATTTGTTCCAGAATCACTCCCTATAGACATTTAAATTTCCACCTTAGAAATTTCAAACATTTGAGAACTTTTAATAAGGATATTGCAGAAATTTTGAAGACTTTGCCTTTCAAGGAACATGGAAATTTTCATAAATCAACTAACAAAATGTTAACATTACTGAACAAGAATAATCCAAGTGGATTTGATTTCATTATGAACCAAAACAAAATGGGATTCCTGAGGACTTGCAACATATTAAACTTGGCCCAAGCCAGACATCTAGGGAAAAAGGAGTGGCTCAATGAGTAAACAGAGCAAAGCTTTCAAGTACCAGAGACCTTTGGGAAGAGAAAAACCAAGCCTGAAATTGGACTCATCTCCATAAAACCAGTCATAGGAACTGGAAAGAAAAATTCTGGCTGACCTAAGCAAAAACAAAAGTGAGACAAAGGAAAGAGGACCGCTCTGACCACGAAGCTGAATCATAAGCTTACAGAGGATTTTTTTTTCCTGTGGGTAGATATGGCTTGAGTGCTGAGTTCTGTGTTTATGTCAAAATTTTAAAAGATTGCATGGATGCAATAGTATTGAATTGTTAACAAAAGGAACTCTAAGCAACAAGGCCATGTAACCATCAAAGAATAAAGACTATTCTCCTAATATTTATCAAAATATTTAAAAAATAAATAGAATGAGGGAGAATAAGAGAGGACTCAAAAAGACCACAAATGTTTGAAGAGGATCTTCCCAGAGCTTAACCAGTGGAGAAAACTAAGGTGAGTTTAAGTTGATTGTGTGTCCGGTTAGTGACCTACTTGAGGTAAGAACAGATCACAAAGCCAGAAGGAAGAACACTGAGCATAATATCAGAGGCACTTTTCTAAGCCTTTTATGCTTTAAGAATAGATGTTTGAGGGGCTTGAGAGAAGATGCTGCTGCTCCTTAGGGGACCAGAATTTGGTTCCCAGCACCCACATAAGAGAGTTGACAATCTATAACTGCTGCACAAGGTATCTGACGTTCTCTCTCACCTCTGTGGGCACATGTGTACATATGGCAAACACACAGTAACACATATGCACATAAACAAAAATTTTAAGAGACTAGATATTTTGAGGTGTGTACCCCACACCTTTAATCCCAGTACTTGAGAAGAGGCAGGCAGATCTCTGTGAGATTGAGCCTGGTCTACACAGTGAGTTCCAGGCCAGCTGGAACTGGGGCGTTCCTGTCTCAAAAAAAAAAAAAAAAAAAAACAAGAGCTACAGAGAAGATGATATTAGATTAGGAGATATGAGAATGATGAGACATGGAATATAGAATATAGATGAGGTAGAAAAGAGGAGAGAGTAGAGAAGAGATGCGATAGACGTGAAGATATGAGAGAAAAGATGATATATAGAAGAATAGAGATCACTATAATATAGATAAATTATTATCTATATACATATAATATATAATATTTATATAATATAATTATTATAGTTAATATATAATTATATAATAATACTATTATAATATATATAATATTATATCTGTCTCTCTTGTCACTCTGTCTCTCTGTTTGTCTCTGTCTCTCTCTATATATATACAGAGAGAGGAGGAGAGACAGAGAGACAGAGTCGACAGAAGAGACCGATATATTTATATATATATTACTGCTTCTTTATATTATATATGATATATACTATATATAATACAATTTAATTTATAAATTAAGAATAATCTGCAGATATTATTTAATAATTCTAATCCTATTCTATATAGAGATATATATAGATATATATATAATATATATAGATAAAATATTATATCTATATATATATATAATATATATATTATTATATATATATAATATATAGAGAGAGAGACAGAGAGACAGAGTGACAGAGAGACAGAGGGAGAAAGATATATATATATATAATATATATAATATATATATAGAGAGAGAGAGACAGAGACAGAGACACAGAGACAGAGACAGAGAGACAGAGTGACAGAGAGACAGAGGGAGAAAGAGAGCAGTTTCATATGAACAGCTGAAACCTGTGAACCGGAATTAAAAGTCTCTGAGGGTCCTAGAATATTTTTTCTTTATAAATTATCTTACACTAAAATAAATTCAAATTTTGTATTTAAATTTGGTTTGATCCAGGTAAAAAGAAAAGAGGAATTTTTTAAAGGGGTAAAACCATCTACCCAAGCTGGGCATGGTGGCACATGCCTTTAATCCTAGCACTCAGGAGGCAGAGGCAGGTGGATTTCTGTGAGTTCAAGGCCAGCCTGGTCCACATAGTGAGCTCCAGGCCAGCTGGCTCTAAAGGAAGACCCTGTCTCAAAAAGTCCAAAAAAAAAAAAAAAATCTACCCAAGATGGACAGAGATAGCACTTTCAAAACACTTCTCTAATAGCAAATGACTCTAGATATAATCCAGAGCTGTGAAAATGGTTTTAGTTTTTCCTACCCCAAACATTCCTAATTATTGACAATAAATGCTGAACAAACCTATGAGCAATTTCTTACAACTAGATAGAGGTAAAAATTTGGCTGTTCACAAACCCCAAGCCAGTCATTTTCAAACCATTCGAAATACATATCAAACCCTCAGAAATTAGAAATGAAGCTTGAAATTTCATATTTAATAATTATATGAATTATTTAAAGGAACTGGTAGCTTCTCTTCCAATAATGATATAATTACACAAACACAGGGAAGTCACTCATTAAAGAATTTTTTTTTTACATTTTTAGGTGAAGATAACTTTTTTCACTCAATTATTTGCCTATTTCAGGCAAACTTGCATTTTATGATTAGATGAGTGACACTGGCAAAAAGGTAAAAAGAAACTGAATGAATTAGAAAACAGACTTACAGCTAATATAAAATTTAGAAAACAGTATTAGCATGTAATCCAAATGAATTATTCTCTCTCTTGTTTTATTGATAGATACATAAATAGATAGATGATAGATAGATAGATACATACATACATACATTGAATTTTAGAAATATATACTTAGATTTTTTATTTAGGTATTTAAATAAATATACATGCATTTTAAAGAAAAATTTACAACTACATTATAAAATCTCTTCAGGCTTACTTTTAAAAGTGTGTTTTTTTTTTGTTTTGTTTTTTTTTTTTAATTTATTTATTTATTTATTTTTTGCATGTGTATGAATGTATTGTCTGCATGCAGGTCTGTGCACCCGTGTCGTGCAATGCCGCGGAGGTCAGAAGAGGGTCTCGGATTCCCCTGGAACTGGAGGTCTCCTGGAATTGGAGTTACAGACGGTTCTTAGCCGCCATGTGGGTGCTGGGGATCGAACCCGGGTCCTCTGCAAGAGCGTCGGTGCTCTTAACCGCGAGGCTATCTCTCCAGCCCCTAAAAGTGTGTTTTAAACAAGAAGAATCATTTGCCCAAAGAAATGCAGCACCAGTCATATGGCTCTTTTTAGAAAAATCTAGACCTAGAGTGAAATTGGTTTAACTTCAGTTTTAGTGTTGGTTACCCCATATGTCTGTTTTATCCAATTAATTCTGGATGTCTCTGGGTTCATACAGAATTAAATCCAAATCCTGTTGTAGCATCTGTGTGGTTTTGTGCATAAGCACGTGTACACAAATATTTGTGTAGATGAGACTAGATATGTACAGATGATGTGTCCATCTGCTCATATAGATGCATGAGCATGGATAGACATGGGCACTCAAACTTGCAACTTAAATAATGTTTGGTAGGATGATTTACAGAGATGCAAAGAGTACACAAGGAAAGGCTGTGGAGTAAGGGAAGGGTTTCCACGGCAGAGAGAGAGAGAGAGAGAGAGAGAAGAGAATGTGTGTGTGTGTGTGTGTGTGTGTGTGTGTGTGTGTGTGTGTGTGCTGGTACCTCCAGTGTCCAGAGGCATGAGATTGACCTGGAGTTACAGGCAATTAATTGTCAGCCACGTGACATGGGTGCTAGGAATTGAAGTTGGGTTCTCTGCATGAGTAGTAACCATCCTAATGGCTGAGCTTTCTCTCCAGCCCTGAGAAAACTGTCTTAAGGGAACAATGAAGAATACTTTTCTGTGGCTGCCCAGTCTCTAATAGTGACCCTCAGGCATCAAATTCAATGAGAAATTCGATAACAAGGGAAACAGTGGGTGTAGCCCACATAGGTGTGCCATAATGAACACAAACTAAAGCAGAAAGGAGAGAGTGGAGGCTCAGAGGTGACAAATATTTGCATTGTGGTGTGTGTGTGTGTGTGTGTGTGTGTGTGTGTGTGTGTGTGTGTATACCTGTGTGTATAAAGGAACCATAGGGAATATGGTATTGTCTTTTATGTGAACACAGAATAAACAGTAAAGTGCTGTAAAATTAAAATTGTTTACCAGTTTACCTTGACGCTCTGTTAATTTTGATTTTTAGAAACCCCTCGAGTTCTTGTTAGAGGTCAAGTAACCAGTGTTTTGGAGCCTTCTGCCGCTACCAACAGAGTGGGAAGCTCTTACCACTTCTGGTGATGATGGGACCAGCAGAGAGGACTGCGTTGCCAGAAGCGCTCTGAGGGCTCCAAGTTGTCTGGCTCCCAGCATCTCTCCTTTTTCTGTTGCCGCAAATCTGAGGTGTTAATGAAAACAAATGTAATTCCACACCAGCACAAAATTGTTTCTTTATGGCCATTTGGAAAGCAGATTCTTTTGGAAGAGATACCACATGTTTAATTTTATTCATTTCCTTCTGTGCATTTATTTAATTACTTTGCATATAATGGCTACAGTGTTTCTCATCCTGGCCTGGACCACATTTCTTATTCACTCCTGCTGTAATTGTGCACGGCCTCATTAGTTTACATAGCTCAATGGCTTTCCTGAAAAAGCTGTGTTTATCAAACTTTGCTACTTTTATTTCTCTCAAGCCTTTAATAAATCCTTCCCTGAAATGTTGCTCAGCATGGACCCAAGGTAATGTGGACTCTGCATTTTGCTGTCAGATACAGCTAGTTAAGACCAAAGAAATCAAAGAGTTGAAGACACAGCTCCCTATTTATATATAGATCGGTTATAAATATAAACATAGTAAAACCACTTCCATCTTTAAAAATTGCTTGTATTTGTGGTCTGGTTAATATTAACATAACTCTAAGGAACCTGTCCAAACAGAAGTTCAGTTTTTTTTTTTTGTTTTTTTTTTTTACTTTTTATTAACTGTATCCATATTGATGGTGGCTGCATCAGATTTGATACCCATCTTTGAGAGACTAAATTTTAATTGAAAGAATTCCCAAGCCATCTGGCATGTATCTACCATTCATCACAAGCCTGACTCTGCCCATGTTTCCCACCACCTTCTACTCCACCCACTCTGTTCCATGTGTCTGTCTCACACTTGATTTTTCCCCACTGAGGTTCGTCCATCTTCAGAATCACAGATCATCTGCCATTTCATCTGTCAGTTCTCCCAGTCTGTCTTTTCCTTCTCAGTCATGTGAGAAGTGTTGCCTCTTACTATAGCCTGTATACTTGTCTGTCTCTGCACAATATGATTTTTTTCTTGCTTTTTTCCCCCCATGATTTTTGCATAATTCCCAAAGATAAGCCAATTCAATTCAGACTCTATGAAGGCCTCATTTCTGTATGTTTGGTATAGAGTAGACAGTCAATAAATCCTTACTGAATGAACAAATAAATCCTACTTCACTTTGAGCTACAACTTTCCACATGGAAATAAAACCCTGGGATCTGATTGTCTTTCAACTTAGCTCAATTCAGAAATTTAGAATAAAATTGCTTATAAACCTACTGGCATGAGGAAAGGGCAGTCGTCGGCTCTGCAGAGCTTGGTGACACAGTGCAGGAAGACAGTGGACATTTTCTGATTCTTGTGTTTCACAAAACGGAACACTTCAAATGAAAATCGGCCCCGCTGGCTTCTGCCATTTTCAATGACAGTGGTCTGAGGATCTTTGTCACAGCTACATATCAGGGAATGTGAAAACACAACATCATTGGAAAATGCCAGTCTATTGGGACTGGATAACTTTGAGTCATACTAAGGATACCCCTATTGCATTTTAAGATAGAGGAATGATGCTGTCTTCCAAATATCTGGTAAAAGCATAGGCTTATTCAATAATTATGGCAGAATAACCTTGATTATACAATTTAAACAGAACAATTTTTAATTACAGTATCACTGTAGATTTTAAGAGGATCAAACTATAGCAGGATTCAAAGATCCAAATAACATGAAATAAATACCAAGAAAAGTCTCCCAGAAGCAAATCATATCCACATGCAAATCTTTCAGACATCATCATGTTTATATTTTTACTGTCCCAGGATATATGAAAATAAGAATATATTCTTAATATTCTTTATCACTTCATATTGGGGTCTTTCCATATGAATATTTAAAGAGGCCCCTAATTCCCTTTAAACAGTTATTCAGTATTTCAATGAACCCATATGCTAGTGTTTATCAATTTCTCACTTCAATGTATACTTGCATTGATTTTTTTGTAAACAGAAACTAATTAATACCTTAGATATACATCATTTAGAACATGTACAAGGTGTTGTACAAATCTCTAAAATGATGTAGTGGTTTTACCATGTTGCCTTCTATAAATGTTGATCCATTTTGGATTTAACCAGAAACATGAAAAATCTTATTTCTTTAAAACTTCATCTATGATATATAAATATATATATATATATGTATGTACATATATGATTGCTCCTCTGTATATAGAGAAGAGGATTATAATTTACTATAGTAAAAATTATAATATGATAATATAAATAGTATAAATATCCATAGGATCAGTCCTTACTTGGTAGTAATAAGGAAATATTATTACCATATCATTTTAATTTTCACATTTCTTAGTGTGAATGAGTTTGTCTATCTTCACATATATTTTCTTGTTTCTTTGTCTGAAAACTGTTTACTTACTTCACCAAAATTCAACTGTGGCTTGACCTTCTTCTTTGTTATTCTTACATCCTCTTCCTGTATTAGAATGAATTGTTCCTGATTTTTTAATATAAATTACAAGTTGTTTTACTTTGTTGTTTGGCCTTATTCCAAAGTTTTAAAGATATTTTGCAGGTTTTACTCTGCTACTTCTTTTTTTTTAACTTTTTTTTTTAATTTTAGTTATTTTTGTATATGTATGAATGTACTGTCTGCATGTAGATTTGTGCACCTGTGTCGTGTAATGCTGTGGAGGTCAGAAGAGGGTGTCAGATTCCCCTGGAATTGGAGTTACAGGTGGTTCTTAGCCACCATGTGGGTGCTGGGGATTGAACCCGGGTCCTCTGCAAGAGCAGTCAGTGCTCTTAACTGCTAGGCTATCTCTTCATCCCTACTCTGCTACTTCTAAAACTGTATATTGTGTACTTAAATTAATCCTCTATTTAGATTTAACTATGCTATATTGAGTGAAATACATAGATGCAATTCTATTTTTCCTTTTATAATTATTCATTTCTAGAGTGTTTTCTATTCCTGTTTCTTGCACTTATACTACAGTCTGTGAGACCTTGGATTCTCGCTTGAGCTTTATTCCTCACTCACCACTCCGTAGGGTTTTTTTGGTGTTTCTTCTTGTACAATATCACATTCCTTTCTAACTTTAGAGCTTTACTATGATATCTAGTGGATCACAGACTATGCACTTCCTTGTTCATTACAATCTGACTTCTTGAATTTTATGTGTATCAGTTATCCACTTTTTCTTTATCACATCGGTTTAGTTCTTTTTTCAAATAATCTTTTTCACAATCTGTTTTAAAATGTTGGCTTGTATTTCTATTTTTGAAACAAGTGTCAGTTATGAGTTTTAAAACTTCCAACTGATGAGGACTTACTTTTTTCTAATAGTACTAAAATTGTTATCTCTCGACGGTTAAGAGCACCGACCGCTCTTACAGAGGACCCGGGTTCGATCCCCAGCACCCACATGGCGGCCGAGAACCGTCTGAAACTCCAATTCCAGGAGAACTCCAGTTCCAGGGGAATCCGAGACCCTCTTCTGACCTCCGCGGCATTGCACGACACGGGTGCACAGACTTGCATGCAGACAGTACATTCATATACATACAGAAATAAATAAAATAAATAAAAATAATAATAAAATAAAAAAAAGAAAAAAAAATTGTTATCTCTCAATATATAGATCTCTCTGTGTGTGTCCTTGTGTATATCCGTCTGTGTGTGTGTGTGTCCGTGTGTGTCCGTGTGTGTCCGTGTGTGTGTTTGTGTTTGTGTGTGTCCGTGTGTGTGTGTGTGTGTGTGTGTGCGTGTAGTGCATGTGGGTACATATGTGGCTGGATATGCACGTGTAGTCCAGAAGTCTACCTCAGGTTCCTTCATCAACCACTCTCTGCCTTACTTTTGGAGACAGAATCTTTCATTGAACCTGGAGTTTGTGGATTCGCAACACTGCCTGGCTAGGGAGTCCCAGGGGCCCTCTTGTCTCGGCCTCCCCAGGCACCTACCACTGATCCATCTTCTTCACTTGGATATTGGAGATCTAGCTCAGATCTTCATGCTTGCACAGCAAGTACATTACCAGCCGAGCCATCTCCCTAGCCTCAACATGGAGGTCAATAACTATGCCATTCAGGTCTTCTACATTCATATTCAATTGCTGATCAGAATTAAGTTGAATGAGAAGAAAGTCTCCAACTTTTATTGAATTTTTGACTGTGAGTTTCTCAATTTTTATAATTTTCACTTTCAGAATGCTTCAGTTTCATCTAGGATATTTCCCCACTATGTTGACAGGAACATTTTTCAGTTTCTGGAAGTATTTCCAAATTTTGATTTTAAACAACTATTCTATTATTTTGCTTCAAGAAGCAAAAGATAAAATTAAAATTATACTCCATAAGTCAACAAACGCACACACACACACACACACCACACAACACCACACAAGACCACAAAACATATATATATTAATATATATATTATATATATATATATATATAGTATATATATTAACATGGCTACATATGTGCATGTTTTTAATTCCTTTTCCTGATCTTTATTTCTGCTTTCTACATCAATCTCCCTTGTCCTTTCTTTATACTTGCTCCTTTTTATTTTAATTTATTATTTTGTCTTCTATGCTTTATTTTCTACTCCCATGTGGCTCTACTCCCTTGAATACTTTCTAATCATATCACTTATTTTCATCTTTAAAAATTCCAGTTCCCTTTTTTACATTCTCATAGACCTATCTTTTATGTCCCATTTTGCTTACCTGAGTTCTTATACTTCTATTATCATAACTGTAAATACATTTTAATTATTTTTAAATTAATGTAAGTATGCTACATTAAAAATGTTTTCTATTCTATGACATTTCTTTTTTATCTATAAAACACCTTTTATGCCACTTTCAAATTTTTTCTTGTAATAAATTGTAACATTACAAAGAAATGCCTCTATCTAAAATATTTAAAGTATCAGATTTCACTGGAACAGGTGCTTTCAGGGATTCCTAAGTCAATGAGGAATGGTAATGATCTTCCTAGTTTTTTTTTTTTTTTTCTCGGCTCAAGGTCACCCTCTTCTTTTTTACCGTGATAGACAAACTGTTTAGCTACAAACCTTTCAGACAAATTGTGTAGCTGAGTTTTCTCTGCCTATTTGAACTTTGAGATGTTCAGAGGATTCGTTGACCAGCCTGGCCTCCAAAAGTAGGAACAGGCATTCCTCAGTGAGTCCTTTATCTTCTGAAGGGGTCCCTATGAAGTCTCACGAACTTGCTCCCAGAATCATTCCTGGTATTTCCCATCCCTAGCAGCTGCTGGACCTCAGCACTGCTCCCAACATGGCCTGCTCAGAGAGAAGCCCTCAACCCTAAGCACATGCTTTAGAGCCGCTTCTGCATTCTGCCACCATTGCGACCCTTATTTTTTTTTTAATTTTTTTTTATTATTATTTATTTATTTTTGTATGTGTATGAATGTAGTGTCTGCATGCAGGTCTGTGCACCCATGTCGTGCAATGCCGCGGAGGTCAGAAGAGGGTCTTGGATTCCCCTGGAACTGGAGTTCTCCTGGAATTGGAGTTACAGACGGTTTTAGCCGCCATGTGGGTGCTGGGGATCGAACCCGGGTCCTCTGCAAGAGCGTCGGTGCTCTTAACCGCTAGGCTATCGCGACCCTTATTTTAACCTTGGAAATTTCCAGTAGGAAAACTGAAAAGCTTCAAATCATATTCACTCCAGGATGATGATGATCACATTCCAGAGAATTAATTTGAGATCATTATATAAATATTAGAAAAGAAATGTTAAAACAAAATAATACGTAGTTCACTGTGAACCTTTTGGCTTACAGTATTTGCTTTTATAAAATGAATCCTGCTGTATATATAAATGTATGGGCCTGGTCTTAACCATCACACTTTAACATGTTTTTTTTTTTTAAGTTTCCAAATGTGGAAGTACCAAAGAGATAAAAGAGCAAAATATAATATAAAATTACCATTTTTTTCTATTTAATAACTGACCACATAATCACGATACCTGTGTGACCTCTTCAACTTACTGACTCTCTGTCATTCACCTGGTCATTTCTTATTGCTGAATATACAGTTGTTCCCATGATTTACTATTTTTAATAACACTTATACAGTATAACATCATAAATATAGTAAGATATAGTTCTCAATTTCAAAAATAGAATAAAACAGTATAAAATCTTTAATGCTTTTCATGTACAACGACATTTTGTCTTCAAAATCTTGCTCAGATTAGCATTTCCAGCAATAAGCAAAAAATGTTAGTTTGACCATCAACTTTGAACATCATCTAACCTTGATTAGCCAATAAAGCATATTCTTTGCTTGCCCATTATGTTACTCCATCATGTGTCAGCTGAAATGATCTGAGCCAACTGCATTTTATAAGTGTGATTAGAAGACATTGCCTAACTCTCAAGTCCATTCTGCTGTCAAATAAAAATGCTGAAAGGGAACTGGAATGACTGAACGGGTTTGTGATCAATGTCTGCTTTCCCCATGTACAGATTGTTTTCACTCTATCATGGTCTCCTGCCAATGAAGTTGAAGATACGGGTTCTGATTTTTAAAAGGACTGGCAGTCTGAATTTTACTTCCATATTAAATACTGATAAATGAACAAAAGCATTTTAGAATCTAAATTATCCAGACCACTACTTTAATTTCACTCTCCTTTGACATATGATGAGATGGTATGGCTGCCAATAAAGAATACCTTCCCATTGCTTTTTATTGAGAATGATATCCTTACCACACTTTTCCTAAGACAGTGAAATATTCCCAGGTCTCTCAAACATGAATAAACCATTTCGGTGGATGTAACTAAGTTACAACTCTCATTCCACAATATCCTTATCAGCATTTTATGTTGAAAACTCCTCAACTTCTGTACCTCCAGACTAAAACTTCAAATTGTAAAACTATACATTCGAAAGCTATACCAGTATTATATAATTTGCTTATCTGACCTAGATTTTCCATTACAGTGATCTACAACTGGGTCTTTGGTATCAGTTGCAGACAGAGACACCTACCTAAGGAAGAGATCATACCGAGTGTCATCATTTGGGTTTCCAGATGGAGTCGTGTAGCAATAATCCATTAAGACATTCCATCTGCAGAGAGAGGCAAACATGGTCTGGAATCAACGTCCCCACTGGGATGTTGGTAAATAACACAGAGGAAGTATTAGAAAACGTCTTACCTCATTGAATATATTTTTGTTAAATGTTTGCAAGCATTTCTTGTTTATTCAGGATTTCTCCTAAAACTATTATATTTAAAATTCTGGAACAAATTGTCAAGTGGGATTGAGGCCAAAAATCCAAACACACACACACACACACACACACACACACACAAACACACACACACACAAACACACACAAACGCACACAAACACACACACACACACACACACACACAGAAACGTATGCTCTCTAACATAATAAAACACAATAACAATAAGCACAGAAAAGGAGCTCGGTGAATATGCACCAGACTCAGTGGGAGTAGGAGTTCATGGTAGGCACTTCACTAGAAGAGGAAAGCCGTGAGGCAGATAACATGGCTTTCCTCTGTAAGGTCAGGTTGGACTGAGATTTTTACACTTCACTTCAGCTCTTTGTACTACAAACAAACAAACAAGCAAACAAATAAATACTTCCATAAGAAGCAGATGTTAACAATAGGAAGAGAAAATCCTGCACTTAGTGAATGAACTAACTAGTCACATGTGTGTACTCCCTGGTTAAAGATGAAGGAAGACAGTTCAGAAGAACCGCTTTTTTAGGGTATACCAGTCTCCTCAGATGCCAAGTTTAAGTAACAGTACACAAGCCCCAAATAAACCACTACCTGCTGTATACTTTATATGGGGTGAGATTAGATCTTTAACTTTTTGTTCTCTTAGATGATTTTTTATTTGTTTCGCTTTTGTTTTGGTTTTGTTTGAGGCAGTGTCTTAATTTAGTTCTCAAACATGTGATACTCCTTCATCCTCCTGAGTGTTAGGATCCCTTTCAATTTTGATCAATCTGAATTTTCTAAAGATTATAGAAAATCACTGAAGTTGATTTTGTAAAGTTCATTCTGGAAAACGTAGTGTATAATTTTGGTACATATATTTACAATGACAGTTCTATTGTGATATTTAAAAAATAAGAATATACATACACAGAAAACAGATAAATCACAAGTGTATATCAAGTGGTATCTAGCTAGTCATCTTTCTGATGAAGAAATAGAACATTCTGGCTTCTCAGAAGATCTCCATGGTTTTTTCCAGTCATTAACACTCCTTCTTTATGGGAAGATTTGTTATTATTTGATTAATAATATAAAATAAATAACACTCCCTTAGACCTTACAATTTATTATTAATTTTATTACCATGACTAAATGGTGTGGCAATGACAGCATGTTTCAAATAAAGTTTTAAAATGAATGAGTTAGCATTATGACACAGGAGGCTTAAATGTTTTAGCCAACAGACAGAAGAGTGTGAAAATACCTGCCATCCAGATTAGTAGCCTGTACCGCTGCAAATACTTTGGTTTTCAAAGGTAATCCTATACTTGGGATAATTAACTGCTCCCTGTAGGTTGAGTCCTAATGATAAAATAATAAATAATCCATATGTCATTATCTTTGCAGCAACAGCATGTTCAGCACTAAATCAGTGTTAAAGAAACAAAGGGCACGTGATCACACGTCTACCAGCTCCAGAGGGGATTTATTTTACACTCTGCTTCTTGCCAGAACTTCTCTTAGCCCATATCAATATAATGAGTTGATATCAGTGCATAAATCATGTTTGTTTCTATGATTTAACCACATATAATGATTAATGTTCACTACACTTAAATTATAGTCAATGGTCAAAGGTTAATAACTAATTTTTTTAGTATTCAACTACCAATATTGTTTATTTAAATTAGGATTCCATTATTTATATTGATGTTAATTTTAATATTCTTTTGAAATATTTTGTTGAAGTTTTGTGCATTTCATACATTTCTTGGTCATATTTAGATCCATTCCTCGTTCCTTGCCCCCTACCCCGCCAGAACCCATGCATTTTGCCATACATGTCTTTCATCTTTTTCTCAGTCTTTTTTTAAAATTTTCAATCCAGACGTTTACTGTTTGGGGGAGGGAGACGCTTACATTTCAGTCAGTTCTTTGACCCAGTGTTTTTTGTGCATGAGTGTTTACCTGAGTAAGAGTAAAAGGACATCCCATAACACATGTTGTAAAAAAAATATATATATATATATGCAGCTGTTTAGTGCAATACCCATTATGACCAGAAGAGGGCAATAGATCCCATGGAAGGGAAGTTACAGATGGTTATTAACTGCCATATGGATACTGAGAATTGAACTCTGGTCCTCTGCAAGAACAGCCAGCGTTCTTCCTGCCAAGCCATCTCCCAACCCCGAATTTTGGTTTTCTCTACTTATATGTACTTCAGTTTAAGCCCTTTACTGTTGGAGTGTCCAGTGTTGACTTTGGTAATCTATTATTTAGATAAAATCATTTATTTGGTAATTTGAATTACCAAAATTTAGTTGAAAAGCAAAAACGGCAACTAACTTATTCTCTGAGTTTTCCAAAACACATGTCATGAAAGTCTAATCCCAAATTTATTTTTTTCTTTATTTGAGTCCAGTTCTACTTATTCATACAATTCCCCAACGTATATAAAAGCAACAAATTATAAACTTAAAAGTTGCATCTATTTTTCCTAACAAAGAAAAATATAGCATGCAAAAAGAAAAGCACTCAAAATCTAAATAGTCAAATCATTCAGCTTACAGAAAAAAAATTGTTTTCCAAATTATAGTAACTGTAATGAAATTGTTTTTTATGTAAAGAGCATTTTTAATGTTAACTATGAAATTTTAAAGTCACTAAAGAAAAGCAAAATATGGAACACATCACATTTACAGGCTGGAGAAAAGCAACAGATTTAGAATTTTTAACATTAAAACACTTAAGAGGTTGGATGTTTCACTTCTGAAAACATTCTATCCACATGGGAATATTTAATTCCCAAACAAACCAATGCAAACTAGGCAGAACTTCTCTAGGGAATATATGACACCTAATGGAGAAATAAATATCTGGCCATATTTGGAGCAAATATCTGCACACAGTTGTCCAGCATTGTAGAACCAAGCAAAGTGGCTGCTTTTCTTTGCAGAAATAAGTTTAGAAATGACAGAAAGGCAATCTTCATTCCAACACATTTTAATTTGTTGTTTAGAACTCTGTGGTGTCAAACTACAAACTTATAAACATGATTTTTAAATGCCTTTGGAAAATGTCCTACTACAATATTTATAGCTCATTATATTCAAAGTATAAAGCACTGACTTTTAAATCCTTTGCATGAATTATAACTCAGTGCCTGATGACATGAATAATAATGCAAAAAATCAGATTCATAATTTACAAAAATGTTGGTTGATAGATTGAAAAATTGATATTTAAATCAGGCATTTAAAATGTATGAATAAAATTTTTAATCAACATGAAAATACCATTTGGGGGATTAATGTAACCGTTATAAATAGAAACCCATGTATTTTTCACATTTTGCTGCCACTGTCGATATTTACATGACAAAAGTTTGGTTAATGCTATGTCATCAATCCAAATTATTTCAGATGCGACAGAACTGTCATCAACAAAACCCATATTCAAAATATTAACACATTCATCATCAATAATGCTTCCAAGAAAAGTATCATTTGAACTTTGCATATCTTCATATCAAAGAACATTCCACGAATCCTAACCCAGAATGTGGACACAAACACAAGCACATACACAATACATATATATGCAAATAAATGTAGATATTCTTGTAGTAACTATTATAGAATCACATTTTGATCATTTATCAACTTTTAGAAAATTTAATGGAGTTATAGTATACGTTTATGAGTTAGATGTATGAAAATGGAAGTAAAGATGGATAAATGTTTCCAAGTAGAGCAGGGTTAATGTGAGTGGCAGTAGATTTTTATATAAAAGCTATCCATATAAATGGCTCCTCACAACAGTGAAAGGGAAAATGACATCTTTCACCCATCAACTTACATTATAAAGGAGCAAGTTCAAAGTGCTGACAAATGTTCCGTTGTTCTCTCGCACAGAAATAGCAGCTGAGGACCTAAAACAGATGTGGAAGAGGGAGAGCACTGATGAGATTTTATATTAAAAGTTTGATTTACACCTGAATACTAGATTTCAGATAATAAAACTCTTGAGTTAGCTTTGGAATGGTTTTAACTTGGCCTGGAGTAGATATACTATGTAAATCACCAAAAAGGTTAAGTTATAAAAAAGCAAAGGATCAAATAAAAACAGAGTCTCATTTATGATCTTTTTATTGATTGAGATACCTTTTTTATTTGGTGTTCCATATAGGGGATTTTTTTTTTTTTGCAGGAATGCTCATTTCATAAGAACTTAAATCTGAGGCAAATACAATTTCATCAATTCTATGAGAAGTTCTATAATGTCAGGGATTTTGTTCACCCTAGAAAAGTACTGCATGGTAAGTTAAAGGAGTGTAATAAAAGTTGATTGAATAAATGAACAAATTCCTTCAATATTCAGGCTGAGGAACATGTTTATTGTGGAGTGCAGAGGACAGAGAAAGAGAGAGATTCTTCCCTGTACATTCGAATTCTCTGATGAAGGTCTTTCTGCATCAAACGTTTACTTTTGAGCAAAGCAGTACAATCGCTGTACTATGAAAAGTATCTATAAGTTATTTTTATACTTCACACAAAATGGAGTCTCTGTATTCCCATGTACTCAGCTTAAAGAAGTGTAATTTCATAATAGCAGATCCTCAAATTGGAGAGGGAAACTTTTTGTTCAACCATCTCATTTTCTTTTTAATTTTTATTTATTTATTTATTTCTATGTGTATGAATGTACTGTCTGCATGTAGGTTGGTGCACTTGTGTCATGCGATGCTGCAGAGGTCAGAAGAGGGCATCAGATTCCTCTGGAATTGGAGTCAAAGATGATTCTTAGCGCCCATGTGAGTGCTGGGAATTGAACCCGGGTCCTCTGCAAGAGCAGTTGGCACTCTTAACTGCTGAGCCATCTCTCCAGCCCCCAATCTCATTTTCTTAAAGACAAGTCTATGTGATTAGACCATGGACATAACTGTTATTTTGGAATATGTATTTTTGGAAATGATCAGCAAAGACATGACTCTCTCTCTCTCTCTCTCTCTCTCTCTCTCTCTCTCTCATATATCTATATCATATCTATTATATACCTATTATATATATATATATATATATATATCTATATATTATATATATCTATCCTAATAGGAGTCAATATATATATATTTCCTAAGGGACATGACTATATTCTATACCCTCAGACCTGTCTAGAGTTCTTTGGCCCTGGGTCATGACACTTGGAGAAGCACAAACACCTGTGCCGCTCTGCAGAAGTCACAAAGACTCAGAATCTGGAGCTACAGCTAAACCCACAGTGCAAATGTGAAAGCGAGAGAACAGCAGGTCCCAGCAAGGAAGTGATAAAGAGCTCTATGCATTAAGAACGGAACATTGTGAGGCTTCAAAACTGCTTAAGCAATGTACATTGTTTGAGTTTTACTAAAAGTCCCTCAAAATGAGAAATGACTCAATCATAAAGACAGTATGAGAAAGCAAGAATAAAACATGAACTTACGAAGCAAGCTGGGTATTATTAATCAGGTATTCCAATGGGTAACTACAACTAAATTTGTAAAGAAGCCCAGGTAGATAGCTGATGACGGTTGGTGGGTCTGGAGTATCAATATATCCTGAAATATTTCCTATCTGTACTGCAGTTGCATTTCCAGAAGCACTGACACCAGGAACTGTGGATACCTGTTAGAACAGTGGGTCAATTTCAATCATTACTTCTCATCCACACAAACCAGACAAAACATCATACCAGATCATTGCTAGGTTTTAGCTCAAATATTACATACTGTGGATTTTAATTTATCCGAACATTATGCTAGTTTTAAGTGACAGCATATCATTTAAATAAGGAGCTTCATGTATAACCACAATCTTGACTAAATATTCATAATAAGAATAAGAAAAGATTCATACCCAAGGTCAACAACTAGTTTTAAAAAAACTCTCATTGCTAATGTTCAACTTTTCTGGTATAGTTTAAAGACTTCAGTTATTTAGGCCTTGTTAGTCAGATTAGTGTCCTAGCTGCAGACTTATAGTTCTTAATGGTGTGTGTGTGTGTGTGTGTGTGTGGTGTGTGTGTTATTTGTGTGGTGACACTTGTGTGGAAATCAGAGGACAATTTTGTGGAGTTGGTTCTTTCCTTGCAGGTTCCTTTATGGGAGTTCTAGGATAGAACTCAAGTCTAGGCTTTACTTGCTGAGCCATATTGCTATCCTATACAGGCTCCTGCCCCTTTGAATTAGCTGTGTAGACCAGACTGGACTCAAGGTCCCAGATAATCTGCCTTCTTTTGGTCCACCAGGCCAATTTCAGGCTTCCACTCTTGATAGAATGCTCCTGTCCCAAAGCCTTTCCTTCTCTGCACTTCATACTTACTCTTGCAGCAAGCCCTTTCTTCTTTGCTTCATTGGCATCTATGTTAACCCATCTGATCTCCCCTAGTAATTTGGGGGAGGGGGGCTCCATGCAGTGTTTCCCTATGCAGCACATGGATCACCTGCTTGCTCTGACCCCTCTGCTTTCTCTGGTCCCTCTGTCCTCAGAGCTCTCGGTGGACTGGCCCATGTGGGACATATTTTTGTGTCTTCAACATGGTGCCAGCATTGTGACCCTTGCAATTTTTTTTTGTATTTCTGAGACAGGGTCTACCTTTCGTCCCAGCTGGCCTGGAATTCACTATATGTAGACAAGGCAGGGCTTGACTCACAGGATCCGCCTGCCTCTGCCTTCAAGTGCTAGGATAAAACAGCAGTGCCAACTACATTGGCTCAAATTATTTTAACAAATAAATGAAAGTTACAAATTTTTTGAAGATTGGGTCTCCTGAGTGGTTCATGGAGATTCTCATCCTCACAGATGAGTCTCAAGGGGATCATGAACCCCCAGAAATAATTGGGAAATGCTGCTTCTGTGTGTATTTTCTTGACTGCTTAGCTTTCATTGGATTCTCTAACCTTACTAGAGCTGACACTTTGGGAATAATGGTGCTCATGATCTTCATGAAACCGAGGAAAAACACAGTGATTCTCTCACCATGCCAAATATGACAGCATTCACTGTGTACTGTCAGGAGGCATTGCTGTGACTATAATACTGGATTTTCAACACTAGAATAAACTTTATGCACAAGCCTAAAAGTACATGGGCAGAGCCAAGGCAGTTTCATAGGTCATTCACAAGTGAGGCAAGATTCCATAGGAAGACATTTTCACCCTAATCCAGAGATTTAGTAGTCTATTTACTTTTACTCCTGTAGGAATGTCCTCAGAGCAGATTCCAAAGCTGTGACATCCAAGGCAAAATATGAAAATTAAGAAACTCTTCTCTCTGCCCACCATTTGCCTGATTCATAGCTTCAGTTAACAACTCTGAGAGAACAATACACAGAGAGACACATAGGCACTCACTCGTACACATATACACAACAGTATACAAACTCTATTATACATCCAAATCCTATAACTATACATTACCATCTCACAACTCACATATATACCATACCTTTACACATCCACCATCCAAACCAAATACCACATTATATAAAATATACAAAACATATAGAACTCATACCTACACACAATAGATAGATCTAATACACACACATAGCATCACAAATCCACTCACCACACTCCAATAGTACACACACCTTTACACATTACACTTTACATTCCTCCAAGACACCACACCCATATATTACAAGCTACAAACACCCAAAAAATCACTCTATATATACATACACAGATATAAAATACACACATCGATTAACGCACACCCTCATCACACAAAACCCTACACTCACATATACATATACCTTTATACATACACTCACCTAGACACACATACATGCCATATATAGTCATATATACATACGTGTATGTACAGATATTCATATGCTAACATCATACACACACATATGCACATACATACAAGCTTACTCATCCACCTATATGATTACACCTACACACAAGTGCACACACACACTATTTTTTTATTTCAACCAGCTGTCTAAAAAGGATAACCCTGTGCCCCCTCATGCCTTTTCTCTGGTTCTTCTTTAGCAGCCCAAAGCAGCAGTAAATAAATTTTCCATGAAAGTAAGATGCTGGAGCATGGTGGGAGGAAAGGAGACTCCTCTGCTTCCCACCCCTGATCCCTCCCAAATTCAGAAACAAGACATGCAATAAGCAACCTGCCTCGCTCTCCCTTAGGCTCACTTCATAACCTCTGTGCACACAACTTAGGGAGATGAATAAACGTTTTTAATAAAAAGCGTCAACAATACACAACCTTGGAAATGGTCATGTGTACAATATTCTAACCACCCTTTGGGATAAGATAAAGAAGGAGATTCAAATAAATCTCTTTCCCTGTCTTCTAGCCCCCACCAAATATTAGAAACCATGCCCTTAGAATAATCAAGCCTTCCCTCTTTCTCCCTACCAATAATTTATGGAAAACAAAGCCAATTTCTCCTTTACTGACTTAAGTGTTTGCCGGCTTGGTATCACATTTTTTGCTAGCTTTATCAATATGATCATATTTTAGAAAGCTAAATGAAATGTAAAACCAGGTAAAATTCAAAGTAATTAATATTCCTATCACAATATATTCATTTCTGTTAATTTTAACACTTCGGAGTACCAATTACTTCTTTATTTCTACTTTTGGTGTTAGCGAATTAATAAAATAACGAATAGTGGAGACTCTGAGATCACAATCAAGGTAGAAATGTTCAAAGCACTGTTATGCTTGTCAAGATGACAGGAGCATGTGCGCCATCAGGACTTCTCAGGGAAGACCAAAAGGCAGACCAAGCTCACCATTCTGAAAATTGCCCAAAGTTACAGTCTCACAAAGTGAATGCCTTTAACAACAGAAAGACCAGACAGGATTACAAAAGTACTGATGGCCGATCAATCTGTCAAGGGCAAACATGAAAGAAGATTCCAGATGTCCTATTNATTATTTATTAATAATAAAAAAACATTAAAAACTCCCGCAGCCCCTTCTCGTACCTCAAAATCGGCCCCAGGGCGCAGCCATGGGCTTTCCATCAAGACTTTTTTTAATTTAAGTTTCCTTCTTTTTTATAGTAAATCTCAATTTTGATATAAGATTGGTTAACTCACACATTTTCCCCAAGGTCGTCCCAGAAAGTCCCTCCCCAATGCCATCTGCCTTCCAGCCCTCAGCAATGCAAACTATGGGTCAGCCGGCCAGAGCTCCCACCCAGCCTCAAGATCCCACATGTTTACCAAAAGGTTGATGATAATGTTGTCACTGATTGACCCAAGAGCAATGACTAAATGGGTGCCAGGAGTCACTTACGGAATCTGTGGCCGGAATGGACAGCATGTTTCTAAATAAAGTTTTTAAACAGATGACCCTTAGAGGTAGCAGTTCTATGACCCAGGTCAAGGCTTAAAATGTTTTATAGCCAACAGACAGTAAGGAGATTGTTGAAAATAGTCGCGCCATCCAGAATTGCTGAGTGGGCTGCCTCTAATTGATGTTAGCCTGTGTAACGCCAAAATACTTTGGTTAAATTTCCAATAATGGCAAATTCCCCGCCTTTTGACTTGGGGTCACCTATAATTAGACTCTGCTCGCCTGGGTCTGAGGTTTGTAGGAATCCCTCTTGAGGAAAAATAATCAATAAAATTAATCTAATATTTCACTATTCTTTGCTGAGCAGACAGAGCAGGTTCAATCACTATGTAGTTCGGGGAAAATAGTAGAAATAGAACAAAAGGCATCCGTAGATCACAGGTTTCTACCAGCTTCCAAGAGAGGGATTCTAATTGTACACTCCTGCTTCACATTGCCAGAACTCTTCTTCTATTAGCACCTGCCCATTCCAACCCCTAGTGAAGAGTGATATCAGTGAGAAAGACCATGTTTGTTTTCTATGATAATTAACCTAGCAGAATATACCAGCCTGTTTTATATGTGTTCACCTTTCCACCTTATGAATATGTCAGTCAATGGCCAAAGCAAGAAACATCACTAAAAGTCATTTTTTTCAGTATTCAACTGGACCGAATCTATGCTTTACTTACTAAAATTATAGGGAATTCCCATTCTTTATGATTGTACTTTGAATTGATAATATCTTTTGACAAGTATTTTGTTTGAATATTTGTGACTGGAGATATCATTTACAATTTTCCTTCGTGATCAGATAGTTAGGGGAATCCATTCCTCGCGATTTCCCTTGCCCCCCTACACCCGGCCTCAGAGAACGCCATGCTCTCCTTTGCGCAGATTCTCATACCATGTTTCTGTTGCATCTATTTCTCAGTCTTTTATTATTAAAATTGCTCAAATCCAGACAGTCTTTTTACGGTAAATGGAAAGCGTGTTCGGAATGCTGCATTCATTGGTGGAGCGGAGAGACGTTACATTTCAGTACAGTTCTTTTGATCCCTCCAGTGGGTTTTTGGTTGCAGCCACTGAGTGTTACAGCTTGGTCTGATAAGGTTCCTAAAAGGCTGAACTGATCCCCTAACACCTATTTCTTCTAAGTATAAAGAAACCAAAGGAATATTAGAGCTTACTTAACATAGTAATATGCGCGATGTTAAGTGGCCATAAAAATACCCATTGATAATACCAATAAAGATTAGCACTAGGCGAATAGGATGACCGCATAGACTTTGAAGGAGGGAATGTCTGGCAGGATGGCATGCTGTTCAATTCAAACTGCCATATGGAATACTGAGAAAAATTGAACTCTGATCCTCTGCCCAAAGAAAAGCCAGCTCTTTTATCTGCCAAGCCATCTCTCTAACCGGGCCCGTAATTTTTCCGGTTTCCCTATCGTGAGTCGTTTTAGGGAATGTTACTTCCAATTAAACGCCCTTTGACGTGCCTGGCAGTGCCACATAGTTGCTTGACTTGTACACATTTTCTTATACATTAGATCAAATTCATCATTTATTCCCTGAGTAAATGACCCAATACTGTCATATATCCAAAAGCTGTAATTTAGTTGAAACAGCAGACTCAAAAGTAAAGAGAACTGAGGCAAGCTATACGCTTATCTTCTTCTGAGTCTATTATCCAAAAACCACAGATCGGAATGATATTAAGTAACCCCAAATTCTAATATTGATGTGTTCTGTTAATTTGAGTTCCAGTCTTATCTAGCGAGTTGAATCGCACAATTCAACAATTCTCCCAAACCGATATATATGAAAAGCCAACAACAACAATAATATAAACAAACTTGAAAACATGTTGCATGCTGCACTTAGTTGTTCTCCTATAGCAAAATGAAACAACCCTTTAGTGAAAAATCACCTGGCCATATAACTGGTAAAAAGCGCTCCTATAGAGCAAAGAAGCCACGAGCATCTTCAAAATCAAGAGGAATAGATACCAAACCTCGTATACTATATCAGAAAACCATAAACAGAAATTGAAAAATTGGAAATTTGCACCAATTATATAAGATAAAACATGTAGATGAACAATTAGTTTCTCGTTAGTACAAGAGCATTTTTATATTGTTAACTATGAAATATCTTAGAAAGTCACTAAAGAAAAGCAAACATATGGAACACATCACATTTACAGGCTGGCAGAAAAAGCAACAACTTTAGAATTTTTAACATAATACAGCTTAAGACGTCTTGGGATGTTTCAGCTTCTATGAAACTCATCTCTATCCACATGAGAAATGTTATATTTACATAGTTTCCCCAAAAACAAACCAACTGCAAACTAGCCAAAACCCTCTCCTAACAGCGAGATATCATGACAACCATGAAATGGAAAATATATACGTGGAAATATTCCTGGACCATATTGGGGTGCCACAGCAAACTATCATGACTCACACGCCTCTCCCAGAAGACATTGATGTAGAAACCAATGCCAAATGTGCTTTATTCTCTGTTCTTTTCTAATTGCACAGTATAAATAGCAGTTTTACGAAATGATCACGAACAAAGGCAGTCATCATTCAGCAACAACAATTAAATGTTGAGTTGTATAACTGCCTGTGCACGGTGATCTGCACAAAATCCTAACATTATAAAGACATGCATTTCTTAAAAATGCGCTCTATTGGGAAATGAAAGTGTACGCATCCAAGAAACCAGCTCTTACTACAATTATTATGATAGGGCTCCATTATATCTTCCAAAAGAATATATTAAAGGCACATCGAATTTTGTTTTATTAATCCTTCCGTCTCACAGGAATTAGAAGATAAAGGTTCATAGCTCGAGTGAGGAAGCCTGAGAAATGAACATGAACTAAATAATGCAAAATCAATCATAGAAGTTTACTAAGAGAAATGGTCGTGGTTTGAGTAAATGAAAGATAAGTTAGGCATAATCTATCAATTATTCAAATCCCACATTCTAACAATGTCAAGAAGATCTGAGAGAAGCAGTACAAAGAATTTCTTTATCTCATGATCGATGGAAACACTACTCACCCTCAGTCTTCTTGGAGCATTGGGCTATAGTTATTAACCAGTTCGTTAGGCCATGCTAGTAAAGGTACGAAACCCATTGATTATGGTAAGTCCACTCATTTTTCTCGTCCCAAAACTGTACGATAAAATAACATGACAACAGTTGGGGTGTTAATGCTTATGATAAGTGCATCAACCAAAGTATAACATATCCCCAGTCCATCAGAGACAGAACTGCGGCCTATCAACACAAACCATATTCAACAATTAGACTATTAAAGAACACAATTCTAGAAATTCCCTGGATCAAATAAAAAATGGAGCGTTCGCAAGAAAAAGAGTAATCATGGTTTCACACTCTTCGACGGAGTATATGCTTTATATGTTCATATCAAAGAACATTTCCCCTGCTATCGGGAAGCTGTCACATAAACCCGACCAAAGAGTGGAGCGACAAGAGCACACAAAAGCACACAGCGTCATACACTATAGCCCTTCAAAATTACATATACTATATTCACAGATTAAAGTGAGTAGAAATATTTGCACTCACTGTAAGTAACTCATTATGAATCAACTCGCATTTTTGAGAATTTTATCATCTCACAAAGCCTTTTAGAAATCATTAGAATGAAAAGGTATATTACTATACTTTCTAAGTAGTTGTAGATGGTATGAGAAACAGGCATAGCACAAAAGACTGCAACGTGATAAGAAGAATGTGCCCCACAGATAGAGCTCAGGAGGATTAGCAGTTAATGTGTATGTCCACCAGTGGCTGCCATGCTGTAGAGTTTAGATTGAGTAAAAGCGTCAATACTCCATAAAATCTCCTTAAAACAGGCCTAGAAGAGGGTGATAGAGAGTGACCACATCTCTATGCACCCAGTCAACTGAGTACCAATCATGAGTAAATGGAGGGAGCAAGAGCTTCACACATGAGCTGCACAAAAGCTTCCGCATGGTTCTCCATTCGGCCACGACCGAAAGAGATGGATAGCAGCCTCTGAGATCCGTAAACAAGAATGGTGCGTACGAGGCTCTTGGGAACATCAGAGCGTGATGAGAGCACTGGGATGAAGATCCTTTTATTAAAAGTTTTTCTGACTTTACACCAGTGGCGGCCCTAGTGGAATCAGCTACTGACTCTTCAGGATTAATAACAAATCTCTGAGTTAGCTTTGGTGAAACAAATTTTCTTTTTTTTCTAACTTGGTTCTGGTAGAATATTTACTATAATGTATAATCTACCTAAAAAGTTTAATTGATACATTTTATAAAAACTAAGTAATCAAAAATATAAGATACAACGTGTGCTCACTTAGAACTACTTTTTTCAGTTGATTATGAGGACTACTCGTTTTTACCTCTCGGTTAGCACATTTCTCCACTAAGAGTGGCATTCACTTGAGGTATAGTTGTTCGCAAGAAATAGACGTCTATATTCGTTTCAGTAAGATACCCATTAAATACTGAGCAGTATTCACTCATTATGTTCGATCAAATCTATGAGAAGCTTTCGGATATATTATGTTAAGCGAATGGTACTCGATTCAGCTCTCCTAGAAAGTACTGCATGGGTTGTAATGTTAAAAGGGTAGGTTAAGTAATCTAGGGTGTGAATCAAAAACGACATGGGATCCTATCTAGCACAATATACCTTAGCAAAGTATTCAGGAACGTCGCTACGGCAAACATGAACTCTTTCGGAACTATGTGTCGATGCGCCATCCAGAGACAGCAGCACGCATACTGAGAGATTCGTGTCGAAATGCTAAAACTTATCTCGATAATTCGATTCTGACATGAACAGTCGTTCTAGCCACGTCAACCACAGTTCACTTCAATTAGAGCATAAGCTCACTTGTGGAGTTTACAATCGGGTTGGATTGAATTGAATTGAGGTGAGCCAAAGTCACTAGAGCATCTAAATGGGAAACTAGTTATTCCCGGTCACTAACTTGTACCTCTTTGCATCATCCATTCACCATCAAGGCACATTGTTAAGATAGAAACTTCGACGAATCCAGCATCATGGTTTAATTCCCATGTACTCAGCTTAATTACGAAGTGTGCAATGCATTCATAATAGCGAGATCTCAATTGGAGATGGAGAACTTTTTGTTTCAACACATACTTCGATTTTCTTTTTAAAATTTTAATTTATTTATATATTTTTTATTTCTTGTGTATTTGAATGTACTGTCTGCATGTTCAGGTTGTCATGCTCAAGGCACATTGACAGACTTGTTGTATCACCAATGCGAGGAACATCAGACAGTCAGGTCAACGAGGGCTCCGTCTGGCTTCACCAGTCATAGTGACCTGAATTGCAGCGAAAAGATGATTCTTACCGCCCATCGCTGTTAGGCTGGGGGAATGTCAACCCCGGGATCGTACCTCTCCAAGGAGCATTTGGGCCTCAGCTTAACTGCTGAAAGCTAGTTTCTTCCACGCCTCGCAATCTCGGTTGTCTTAAACGACACGAGGCGTCAGTGGTGGATTAGACCATCGGACATAATGTTGATTATTCGGATATGTATTTTTTGGAATGTAATCAAATCAAAGCAAGACTACGGCATGACTCACTCATCTCCGCTCTCTCTGCTTTCCTCCCTCTCTCTCTTAAATATAGTATAATACTTATTATACATTATGCTATACTATAGTACTATAAATATATTATATGATAGAGTCTTTGTGACTTCTGCAGAGCGGCACAGGTGTTTGTGCTTCTCCAAGTGTCATGACCCAGGGCCAAAGAACTCTAGACAGGTCTGAGGGTATATAATATAGTCATGTCCCTTAGGAAATATATATATATTTCCTAAGGGACATGACTATATTCTATACCCTCAGACCTGTCTAGAGTTCTTTGGCCCTGGGTCATGACACTTGGAGAAGCACAAACACCTGTGCCGCTCTGCAGAAGTCACAAAGACTCAGAATCTGGAGCTACAGCAACCAACAGTGAAATGTGAAAGGAGAGAACAGGCAGGTCCCAGCAAGGAAGTGATAAAGAGCTCTATGCATTAAGAACGGAACATTGTGAGGCTTCAAAACTGCTTAAGCAATGTACATTGTTTGAGTTTTACTAAAAGTCCCTCAAAATGAGAAATGACTCAATCATAAAGACAGTATGAGAAAGCAAGAATAAAACATGAACTTACGAAGCAAGCTGGGTATTATTAATCAGGTATTCCAATGGGTAACTACAACTAAATTTGTAAAGAAGCCCAGGTAGATAGCTGATGACGGTTGGTGGGTCTGGAGTATCAATATATCCTGAAATATTTCCTATCTGTACTGCAGTTGCATTTCCAGAAGCACTGACACCAGGAACTGTGGATACCTGTTAGAACAGTGGGTCAATTTCAATCATTACTTCTCATCCACACAAACCAGACAAAACATCATACCAGATCATTGCTAGGTTTTAGCTCAAATATTACATACTGTGGATTTTAATTTATCCGAACATTATGCTAGTTTTAAGTGACAGCATATCATTTAAAATAAGGAGCTTCATGTATACCAACAAACTTGACTAAATTTCATAAATAAGAATAAGAAAAGATTACATACCCAAAGGTCAAAAACTAGTTTTAAAAAAACTCTCATTGCTAATGTTCAACTTTTCTGGTATAGTTTAAAGACTTCAGTTATTTAGGCCTTGTTAGTCAGATTAGTGTCCTAGCTGCAGACTTATAGTCTTAATGTGTGTGTGTGTGTGTGTGTGTGTGTGTGTGTGTGTGTTATTTGTGTGATGACAGTTGTGTGAAAGTCAGAGGACAATTTTGTGGAGTTGGTTCTTTCCTTGCAGGTTCCTTTATGGGAGTTCTAGGATAGAACTCAAGTCTAGGCTTTACTTGCTGAGCCATATTGCTATCCTATACAGGCTCCTGCCCCTTTGAATTAGCTGTGTAGACCAGACTGGACTCAAGGTCCCAGATAATCTGCCTTCTTTTGGTCCACCAGGCCAATTTCAGGCTTCCACTCTTGATAGAATGCTCCTGTCCCAAAGCCTTTCCTTCTCTGCACTTCATACTTACTCTTGCAGCAAGCCCTTTCTTCTTTGCTTCATTGGCATCTATGTTAACCCATCTGATCTCCCCTAGTAATTTGGGGGAGGGGGGCTCCATGCAGTGTTTCCCTATGCAGCACATGGATCACCTGCTTGCTCTGACCCCTCTGCTTTCTCTGGTCCCTCTGTCCTCAGAGCTCTCGGTGGACTGGCCCATGTGGGACATATTTTTGTGTCTTCAACATGGTGCCAGCATTGTGACCCTTGCAATTTTTTTTGTCTTTTTGAGACAGGGTCTCCCTTTAGTCCTAGCTGGCCTGGAGCTCACTATATGTAGACCAAGCAGGGCTTGAACTCACAGAGATCCGCCTGCCTCTGCCTCTCAAGTGCTAGGATAAAAAGCATGTGCCACTACACTTGGCTCAAATTATTTTTTAACAAATAAATGAAAGTTACAAATTTTTTGAAGATTGGGTCTCCTGAGTGGTTCATGGAGATTCTCATCCTCACAGATGAGTCTCAAGGGGATCATGAACCCCCAGAAATAATTGGGAAATGCTGCTTCTGTGTGTATTTTCTTGACTGCTTAGCTTTCATTGGATTCTCTAACCTTACTAGAGCTGACACTTTGGGAATAATGGTGCTCATGATCTTCATGAAACCGAGGAAAAACACAGTGATTCTCTCACCATGCCAAATATGACAGCATTCACTGTGTACTGTCAGGAGGCATTGCTGTGACTATAATACTGGATTTTCAACACTAGAATAAACTTTATGCACAAGCCTAAAAGTACATGGGCAGAGCCAAGGCAGTTTCATAGGTCATTCACAAGTGAGGCAAGATTCCATAGGAAGACATTTTCACCCTAATCCAGAGATTTAGTAGTCTATTTACTTTTACTCCTGTAGGAATGTCCTCAGAGCAGATTCCAAAGCTGTGACATCCAAGGCAAAATATGAAAATTAAGAAACTCTTCTCTCTGCCCACCATTTGCCTGATTCATAGCTTCAGTTAACAACTCTGAGAGAACAATACACAGAGAGACACATAGGCACTCACTCGTACACATATACACACAGATACACACTCTATATACACAAACCTATAACTCATACATACACTCTCACACACTCACATATATACATACCTTTACACATACACATATTCAAACAAATACCACATATATAAATATACAAACATATAGAACTCATACATACACACACATAGATAGATATATACACACACATAGCATTCACAAATACACTCACACACACTCACATATACACACACCTTTACACATACACTTACATTCACACAGACACACACCATATATACAAGCATACAAACACATAAAAATCATATATACATACACAGATATAAAATACACACATAGACTAAAGCACACCCTCACTCACACAAACCCATACACTCACATATACATATACCTTTATACATACACTCACCTAGACACACATACATGCATATATAGTCATATACATACGTGTATGTACAGATATTCATATGCTAACATCATACACACACATATGCACATACATACAAGCTTACTCATCCACCTACATATGATTACACATACACACAAGTGCACACACACACTTTTTATATCAACCAGCTGTCTAAAAGTGATAAACATGTGCACCCTCCATGCCTTTTCTCCTGGATTACTTCTTTAGCAGCAAAGCAGCAGTAATTAAATCCATGAAAGTAAGATGCTGGAGCATGGTGGGAGGAAAGGAGACTCCTCTGCTTCCCACCCCTGATCCCTCCCAAATTCAGAAACAAGACATGCAATAAGCAACCTGCCTCGCTCTCCCTTAGGCTCACTTCATAACCTCTGTGCACACAACTTAGGGAGATGAATAAACGTTTTTAATAAAAAGCGTCAACAATACACAACCTTGGAAATGGTCATGTGTACAATATTCTAACCACCCTTTGGGATAAGATAAAGAAGGAGATTCAAATAAATCTCTTTCCCTGTCTTCTAGCCCCCACCAAATATTAGAAACCATGCCCTTAGAATAATCAAGCCTTCCCTCTTTCTCCCTACCAATAATTTATGGAAAACAAAGCCAATTTCTCCTTTACTGACTTAAGTGTTTGCCGGCTTGGTATCACATTTTTTGCTAGCTTTATCAATATGATCATATTTTAGAAAGCTAAATGAAATGTAAAACCAGGTAAAATTCAAAGTAATTAATATTCCTATCACAATATATTCATTTCTGTTAATTTTAACACTTCGGAGTACCAATTACTTCTTTATTTCTACTTTTGGTGTTAGCGAATTAATAAAATAACGAATAGTGGAGACTCTGAGATCACAATCAAGGTAGAAATGTTCAAAGCACTGTTATGCTTGTCAAGATGACAGGAGCATGTGCGCCATCAGGACTTCTCAGGGAAGACCAAGATAACCATTCTGAAATGCAAAGTACAGTCTCACACAGTGAAGCACTTCACACCAGAAAGACAGACAGGCTTTACAAAGTACTGATGGCCGATCAATCTGTCAAGGGCAAACATGAAAGAAGATTCCAGATGTCCTATTCTAACTTTAATCTTTATTCTTACTGAACAGGTCACTAAAGCATTACGCCAAGGAGATCACAACCAAACACGGAACAAACATTGTTCACATAATCAGATACTTCCATAAAAGCATAAAAACTATGGTCAGTGGTAAGCTTTTAGAAAGGCCAATCAACATCAGTCTAACAACAGAATGCTGCTTCAAGTAGCATGGCTAACCCCAGGCCTCTCAACGGCCCAGCTGTTGCCAACATTACCATTATCTGAAGACAGAACTGTACATTTGGGAGTGCAAGCTTAAAACAGGCAAAGGAAAGTAATTTGTTTGGCTTTATCGGAATTTCTTTTTCCTGAAAGATAGATTGGGCTCCTGATTATTTCATGAAATTCGGATCTTTTTTTTTTATTTATGACCCCCGACTTAGAACAAGATTTCACAGTAATCTTACCACTAAGCTGTTTCCACAGCCCTCCAAAGTGCTGAGATTGATGATGAAAATGACCACTGCTGGAAAGGTGTTGTTATTGATGAACCCCCTGCAATGGGAATCCCCATGCCTTCCATTCAGTGCCAGATCTGTTTCAGAATAACCCGAGAAAAGGACTGTGCAAAAATTAATCTTCATCGTAATGGCCTGCACCCCACAGTAGACACTGATGTCCCTTTCACCTGAAAAACAACATATAAAAAATAATGGTAAGTCATGAAAGCACAGTAGAGAGTAGATGAATAATGATTATATTCTCTGGTATGTTTATCATCTCTTTAGTCTAACTCCTTTCTAGTCTTGTCTACATCATAATCCAGTGTGCAAGTCATTAAGAAAAGTAGTCAGGAAAAATAGTCATTGATTTCATCATTTAAGGAGAGATCTTCAGGCCTATTACGGTCACCTCTGTTTCCTTGAGCCTCCTCTTGAGAAGAAATGTATTAAATGCCAGTCTGGTGCTGTTGAATAATAGGAGAATTGAATGGGAAAAATCAGGTTACTAAGGAAATGCAGAACTTCAGTTACTGAATTATTCAGATCTCATATCTAGAGTGAAACAGTACAAATGTTTTCCCAAGTCTAAGAATGCACTTAAAATCCACCTACCACCAAATTATTCAGCACTACTTTCCTGCTTGGTAACTCTCCTATCCAGAACATAGAAACAAAAGCTACTTTGATGAGTTTCATTGTACTTAGCCTGTAGTAATATACATTCGAGAAAGGGAATGAAAAATAGTGTGCTAATATTGTGAACAAAGTGCATGGCTTCCTGCAAGAAAATTTTGCCAATAACTGTGCATGCACTGACCAAGCGTGGAAAAGCAAATTGTAATGTTCACAGTCTCCATGTTTCTGGGATTCATCAGGAAACATCCTGGACATGAACAAAAAACTATAGAAAAAGCAGAGTTTAGCTGATAGGTAATTCCTGGTGGCAGATTTGACTTGCTACATTCCATCCCAAGAAACAATATGGTTTCTGCTCCTCCATCAGACTTTATTTGAATACGGATTGCTAGTTTTAATTAGTTAAGTGAAGATGAGGTCACTCTGGAATAAAGCGAGCCCTCCGATGAATGTGACTGATGTGAAAAGACAAAGTCACTATGACAAGGCTGATGACAAGATTAGAGTGATGTGTCTGGAAGCCAAGGCACACTGAGACTACTTGAGCATGCACCAAGCAAAGGAGAAACAGAAAAAGGATGTTTTGCAGACTATCAGAGGGAGGATGGCTCCACCTTGATTTTCAATTTCTGTCCTTCAGGACTGTGAGATCATCAGTACCCATGGCTTCATGTCACTCCATGAGACAAGTGTCCCTTCTTTTAAAACACTTTCTCTATGGTGCTTTGTTTGGTGGGGCTAGGAAGAAGAAGCTAATCCATTAAATCAGCTACTAACACAGTTTCTCCAGTTAGGTACAAAATTTGAAGCAGGCATCAGATTTGCAAAACGCAGAAACAAATAACAAGTGATTATACTATGCAGAGAAGTTAGCTTGATCGTTCAAAAATGGAAAACTGAACAAAATAAAATGCTTTTGACATATGATAGAATGTTCACCTAAGAAATATGTAAATGCCATTTAAGATTTTCAGCATAGAACTAATTTGCTTAAATAATTCAGTCCTAATTAACAGGAGCAGTGTAATGCTCAACAGTAATTCTCTTTGGAATATTTATCCTATGCACTGCATTTTTCTACTAAAATAAGCTATATTTTGAGAAGGTGAGGCAGTCAATATGAAGTTTCCAAGTGTGCTAATATTTTTAAGCTCATTACAATTACCAGGAATCATTGAAAATCTTTCTATGGACAGACGGAAAATGCCAGGCTAGAAGTGACAAAATCCCAATTCTTCATTCATAGGAGGAAAAGTAACATGAATCAAAATATATTTGCTACTATCAAAGATAATAAATAGCACTTACTTTGGAGAATATCTCTATCAACTTAAATAGCATTAAAAATCTCTACAATGAAAATTTTTAAATGTTTAAAGAAAGAATGAGGATGACATCAGAAGATGAAAGAACCTCTCATGCTCACAGATTGGGCAATTAATATTGTGAAAAATGGCCATCCTACCATTTGTAGACTTAATGCAATGCAAATCAAAATCCCCATGAAATTCTTCACAGAATTAGGAAAAAAATCCTAAAATTTATATGGAAGTACGAAAGTCCCTGGATAGCCAAAGCAACCCTGACCACAAACTCCAATGGTGGGGGGATTACTATACCAGATTTCAAACTATGTTACAGAGCCATAGTCCTAAAAACAGAATGGTACTGGCACTAAAATAGACTCATAGATCAATGGAACATAATTGAAGACTCAAACATGAGTACATGCAATTTCAGCCACCTGATACTTGACAAAGGGGTCAAGAACACCCAGTGGAGGGAAGGCAGCATCCTCAGCAAATGGTGCAGGCAAAACTGGATCTCCACCTGTAGAAGAATGAAACTAGACCCTTATCTATCACCTTGCACAAAAATCAACTCCAAATAGATCAAAGACCTCAATGTGAAACCTGAAACTGAAAATGTTAAAAGAAAACTTTGGCAGTAACCTACATGATATAGGTATAGGAAAGGACTTTATCCGACATCAGTTACTCAGGAAATAAGGTCAACAGTTAACAAGTGGGAAAAAGCTTCTGTCTATTGCCAGGCATGGTGTCACACGCCTTTAATCCCAGCACTGGGGAAGCAGAGCCAGGCAGATCTCTGTGAGTTCAAGGCCAACCTGGTCTACAGAGTGAGCTCCAGGACAGCTGGGATTAAAGGGAGACCCTGTCTCAAAAAAATCCCCCCCAAAAAGCTTCTGTGCATCAAAAGAAACAAACAAGGAAATGAAGGGAAACCCCACAGAATAGGAGAAAATCTTCACTAGCGACATATCTAACAGAGGTTTCATATCAAGAATGCTCTGCGGCATTGCACGACATAGGTGCACCAACATACATGCAGACAGTACACTCATACACATGAAAAAATAAACAAAACACTCATACACAAATAAATAAATAAATAAATAAATAAATAAATAAATAAATAAATAAATAAATAATTTTTTTGGAATTTTTGAGACAGAGTCTTCCTTTAGTCCCAGCTGGCCTGGAGCTCTCTATGTCAACAAGGCTGGCTTTGAACTCACAGAGATCCACCTGCCTCTGCCTCTGGAGTGCTGAGATTAAAGGTGCGTGCCACCATGCCTGGCTAAATACATAATTTTAAAAGAATTTGCTTTATGCTTAACGCACAGATAGATCACATTTCCTGCCATATTTTAAATGTACAAAACAAGTATATATATATATATTATATTATTATATAATTATAATATATATTATGACAGATATCTGCACCCCCTGAACTCAGCCAAGTCAAAAAACTTCAGTTTGCTCACTTCCACACCAACTCTTTGAGGGAACTGATATTTAGAATACTTTAGCAGATGGAAATGGTTGCTGTGTCCAGATGTAAGCTTGCTTCTGTTTCTGTTTTATAGATGAAGCCATGCAGCCCTGCAGGCAGCTGAATTTACTATAAGCTGATCCCACTTGAAGATATGGTAACAAATTAAAGGCTTTTTGCAGTGTAAGAAAAGAGATCTGTTCAAATCTATTCTGACAAAGTTTTCTAAAGATTTTTCACTATCCTCAACAGAAACACATTTTTCTTTTTTCCTGGTTGTAGGTATTGAAGATACCCATTTAGCTCAACTTTACCGCTTGGGAAGCTTTGGGAGGAAAGGAAACAGATACTTCACCTGCCTGGAAATACTGTGCAGCAGAGGCAGCCATATGCCTGTATATCCCAACAAATCTAATTGGCTATTGGCTTCTCTCCTTGGAGGAATAGCCCATGGCTGATGCCAAAAGTTTACATCCTCTACAGGTTGGAGATGTTATAAGCTCACTGTAAGACCCTTTCATATTTAACAGGAAAAATAAAAATGAGATTAAAAAAAAAAAAAAAAAAAACATATGTGTCTATACCAAAGAACCCTACCATAACAATTTAATGTTTTAAATACCTATATATTAATTGCTTGTGCTTCACTAGTAGGATCGGACACAGGAAAGGTATTTTCCCTGGACAAATTGTCAGCCTATGAAAGGAAAAAGCCAGAAATGACCAGACGTCCAGACAACAGCTCCAGAGAGAGTGGACTGTTTGCTTCTCACCCACATGTGCCCTGTTCTAAGCCTAGGGAAAATCTGCGGAAGAGGGGGCGTGGTAGAATGTAAGGGCTGCGATTGGGGTGAATGGTGAAACTACAGCAATGTAGTCTGGACACTCATTTGATCAACTTGATTGAACATACAACCCCTCACCCCCCGCTGGAAGGTGGGGCTGTGGGGGTTTGGGCACAACAGCCTGCGAATTGGTTTTACATGAAGGATGCTTGTACTCATGGATTATCACTTATAGCTAAAAAATGGAAAAAAAAAAACTGAGAGAAATATGCAGGACAGTTATGGCAGAATGCATGATCTCGGTTGGGTGGGGGTGGGGGGGAAGAGAAAGGGAAATATGCCTGAACTGAATTGGAAAATGATGTATGAAATGCACAAAGGATCAATAAAAAAAATGTTAAAAAAAAATAAAAAGACTGAGAGAAAGATGCAGGACATATATGGCAGAGTGCAGGATCTGGGGTGGGGTGGGGGGAACGGAAAGGGGAATATGTCTAAATTGAACTGAAAAATGATGTCTAAAATCCACAAAACATCAATAAAAAATTTCTGTTTAAAAAAAAAAGAAAACAGATACTTCAATTTGCCAAAGGAAAGTTTGTGCCAAAAGCAAAGATTTTTTTTGCCAGCTATTGACACCTAATACCTCTTGTTTCCAATAACTAAAGTTTTTGAATCTTTTACCACCATGACTGGCCTGGATGGCAATAGTTCTTTGCACAAGCCAATACTTGCTAATGACAAAAGCAACCCAGGAGCTGAGTGAGTAACTAAGAGCATTCAAGCCACAGACTTGCTTACATAATTCGTGTACAAGTATATTGTCAAAATGCCAAAGTTTTGCATTGATATTTTATCCAAGCTAAGCTTCTCATAAAGAAGTTAAAATGTATATTAGTAAATCAAACTGTTGAAAACAATGCTGTGTATTCCTCTTACCTATCCATCCAGCATGACTGAGTTTGTCTCAGATTCTGAAATTACGCAAACTTTAAATGTGCCATCACTCTGCCAGCCATTTAACTCCTCGTGTATAAATAATGTGTCCTGATTAAGAGTTCATAGACTATGTTTACCATAAAAAAATAGGACTAAAAACTTGATGGACTTTTATATATGTGACTAAAGACACTACACAGCTTCTTTCCCACCAGTAAAACCCCATTCCTAGAAACTTTAATTGCACCTTTGTCTCTAGATGGCACTTACTAGCAATGTTTGCAGCACATCATACATAAATCTGATAAGTATAGCTAACTTTACTCTTTGAACAATCTCATAATCAGCAGCATCTAGATAAAGCTAAAGTTTCCCAGCTTGTGACAGACTGACCTATTTTAAACTCATTTCATCACTTTAACTTGGAGGTCTACATTTCCTTTTAGTGCCATCACATGGTTTACCACTGTCTAATTGTGTTGTAGAATCATAATGGCATAGATCAATGCAACTAATCAGATCATTTGCATGCTGTTTTCTTCCAGTACTATGAATAGCAATACCTCAAAATTAAGTTGCAAGTTGTCACTCAGCACTGAAGACCAGTGGTTCAAAGTACTCCTTCACTATTGGTCTGAAAACATAAATATATGTATGAAAGGTAGTTCTGAAGGTCAATCTTTATTATGTTTTTCAACTGTGAGATCCCCAAGTGTTGAGCATAAAAATCAATTCCATCCTTTTTGTTAACAAAGTGAAGTACTATTATCTGTTTTCAAAATCCAAACTAGTTTTTTTGTATCAACAAATGGTTCAAAAACACATGTTCTATATGCTTATTAAGTATCAGTCCCCATGCCAGAGTTAGATAAAAACATAAGCAAGCTAGTCCATTACTTCAATGAATTTGTGGTTTGTGGTTCAATGGACACAGAGAAAAAGTGGTCACTTACAACATGGCCTAATCATGTGGTAGAGCTCTGTAATCATCATATCCAATCTTGTCATGGAAAAGTGAAATAATTCCAGCTGCCTAAATTTTATGGATTAGGTGATGGCATGAAGAGAAGTGGGCGTCAATCACAATCAGATTTAGAGGTTTGGTGGCTGAGTAAATCATACCCCAATATATATAGAATTCAAGAAGGAGAAAGAGGATGGGCTCCCTTCTTGAGAGCCTGGGGTCCATATGCAACATTCAAGACAAATGGACAAGTGGTCAAAAAAGAGTACAAGGACTGTCATAGAGGAAAGAGCAGAAATGCAACTTTAAATCTGTCAACTGTTCTCCCTATACACAGCAAGCTATGATAATAGCTAAAACAACCCATGGAAACATTCACATAAAATGAGAACTATACTGAAAACAGAAAATTAGCATAAAAATTGTCCTTTGATGAGCCTTTGCCTAGTTTTTCCAGTGGGGTATGACAGGCGAGCCCTGTTCCATATCACTATAAGATTAAGGCTACCTAATCGCTTGCATTATGTCTGGGATTGGATACTTTGTTTTCCAATTATAATTAGATTATAAACTTGTCGAAAGTTCTTCTTTGTACCAAGAGTGCTGACCAATATTAGCAAATATTTATTCAATATTAGCAAATATTTATTCATATTATATATTATATATTAAGTGTATTATATATTTGCTTTCACAATTATCATTCATAGTTTCTACTACTTAATATCAAGTTCAAATTTGACAGACAAATAAGATATATGACAACAGATAGATCCACTTTTGCTGTCCAGATCATATTTCTGTCTCTGCTCTGCTCCCTGCCTGAGACAATGGGTCTGCCTGCAGAGTTCTCAGTGAATGTCTGTGAACATCAGCTATTAATTATCTGACTTCAAATTGAGAAAATAAAACAATATGAAATCCATAGATTTTTTTTCCAATTGTTTCACCATTTTAATTACATTTTTAGTTTGTTTGTCTTGGTGACTTATTATCTTGCCTACTTTTAGCAATGAATTTTTTTCCCTCTTAAGATGACATATTCGTTGATGCCTATTATCACTAACAGCAGCAGGTGCAGGATGGCCTGCCAGGGACGGCACACAGACATGGTAGCTTCAATATATAAAGACAACAAGACTACTGTGAATTCTCTGATCTGTCACCTCTTACACATTACAGAACAAGTGAATTACCAGAGAATCTCATTAAAATGCAGGTTCTGCTTCAGTGGATTTGAAGGAGTCTCAATTTCCATACTTGTCACAATTTCCCTGTGATGCTGCTGTGACAAGTCTCTCAGTCAATTCAGTTACTAAAATACAACTAATTATTCTGACTGGACAGAAGCTCTTAGGGCAATATTACTTGGAATTAAGCATCCCAAATCAAATGTCTATTGGTGAGATGTACATGCTCACAGAAGGGAAAAATTTGAATATAAAGGCAACAAGAATGAGAGAGAAAAGAACTAGAACTCCCTGCTTAATCTGAGAGACTAACTGGTGACTCTGAATGAAATCATACAGTCTGCCTTGAGGCTGAGGCTATGTCCAGTTGTGTATTCTGATGACAACATAGGGAGACAGAATTGAGAAACGATGTGTCCCTTTTTCTATCTCTACTCTATCCACAAACTACAGTAGAATGCACTACTCCAAGAGGCGACTATGCCCCATGGAGTCCTGTTTCCAAGAACAGTACTGTTAGCAAAGGTAGTGCCTGTGGTGTTGCTGCCTAGATGCTGAGAGGAAATGTCTGCTTTCTGATGGTGGATAAGATCTGTCCTGAAGACTCTGGAATAGTTGCAAAAGATGTGTAACAAAGTGGATGATACAAAAAGAAACAAAAAAAAAAAAAAAGAAAGAAAGAAAAGAAAAGAAAAAATAAGAAAAAAAAGTGGCTGGACAATGGTGAGCAGGTAGAGGCTCTGAATGCTTCAGATGCAAAGAACACATAAATATCATCATGCTTATAGTCACAGGCTCAGGTGATCACACTTAAAAGATTGGGGCAGGGCTGGAGAGATGGCCTACAGGTTAAGAGCGCCGACCGCTCTTGCAGAGGACCCGGGTTCGATCCCCAGCACCCACATGGCGGCCGAGAGCCGTCTGAAACTCAAATTCCAGGAGAGCTCCAGTTCCAGGGGAATCCGAGACCCTCTTCTGACCACCAAGGCGTTGCACGACATGGGTGCACAGACTTGCATGCAGGCAGTACATTCCTACACATGCAGAAATAAATAAAATTAATAAAAAAATTTTTTGAAAAAAGATTGGGACAAAACATTCATCTATTCAGTGGAGAAAGAGTGTTTCCAGTGTGCTTTGGCACTCCATAGAAAATTTCACCTGGAAAAAACTGACTTTATGCACTCCAGTGGCTGACCTAACATCAATTTGTACCATCATACTAGAGTCTAAGATTAATTTATATATCACTTCTGCTTCTTGTATTCCAAGGTTAGAATGGTGGCATTTTGCACTATTTATCTGAACTTACCAATTGCCTAGAGAACAGATGTTGTGTGTGTGTGTTGTTCTAACTCATTTTTAAAGTTATATTTCCTCTCACAAAGTTTTTATACAAGAATGAGCTTTTGGTACTAAAACAGCAAGAAGTCCTTACGGGGTATTGATATTTAATCCACGCCAAATACCAACAGCTGATGAAGAACTTAAAGTGGATTAGGAATTCAAGTCTCCTCTTCTGTATTGAACAGGTTTCTTACCACCTTATTTTTTCCATCACAACATCTGTTTCTTGTTAGCAAATGCAAGCTGCTGTTTCCAGCGCTGTTGGAAAATTCATATGTAGTCTGAGGCAAACTTTGTAGACTTATAATCACATTTGCTGCTACATACTCTTTAGAGCCAAGAGTCTGTTCAACTTTTTAAGGCAGAAAAAAGCATACAGATCTTACTTGCGTAAAGGAAGGGCGAATTTCATGTAGTAAATAACTGTTCTATTTGAGAAAGGGATGGACCATGAATTACAGAGACACCGCACTTTCTGACTAATTGCTCTCTTCTCTGCTGAGCATTATCTCTATAAATTACTCAGAATATGCTCAGTAAGCTGGTGCCTGGATGAATTATTTTGCCTCATTTGGTCAATAACTATGGTCATAGGTGCAAGACAGGAAGTAGTCATACCCCTGGCAAGTGGGAGACCAAAATACTACTCCAACACAGGAGAATGTCCTTTCTTAACTTCACAGAGAGCCAGAATGTATTTCCTCAGATAAATATTCTATAACCACATTACTGGTCCTCAGGAAAAGAACAGTCCAGTGGTTGAGCAAAGCCTAACACAAAAATGAGTTCATTTGGTTCAACTCATCCATTAATTCTATTAACTGAATAAGAGACCCTCCACTTATTTCCTGTAGAACATGTACATTGTAATATAAATGGATATTAGCAGGGAAGATCATTTCCTTAACAACCAAACCCTGAAAAGACTAAGAAAGTATAGTCACTATATGAATTTTTTATTCTTCGATGGAGTGCTACTTTTCTGTGTGATTGTTCACTCTAACAATATCTTTTAAATGTAATGCTCAAAGTTCATTTGGGGGAGTCTCACCAATTACAAGATGAAACAATAAAGTCTTAACTTTATAATTATGATAATTGATAGCTTTAAAATATTAGTCAAATTCCAACCCTATTTTCTTACCACAAAGTGAGATTTGTAAGTGATTTTATTTTTGTTGTTGTTGTGAGAAATAAAACAGGTGTGCTGAGCACTCAACATATAGAATATATGGTCCTTATTAGTGTTATTTTAAACATAATACCAAATTTAAAATGTGAAATGGGATTTCCCATAACCATCTATTTTACACTGTACAACAGTGTCAGAACATAAATGTTCTACTCCCCAGTGATCTCCTTGGTTATTCCTCTATCATTAAAGACTTCTTTAGCAGCCCATAAATGCACACTTTTCCCTTCCAAACACAGAGTCTAGTTCCTGAAGGTATCCTTCAATCTCTAAGGCAAGTCCATTTATGTGTAGACTTCACCTACCTAGGTATAGCTTCTGGAATCTAAAAATCAGCTGTGTGTTGGGTTTAGTCTGGGAAAGGTACAAGAATCATTTCAGTAGCTCATGAGTCTGTTCCTTTCTATTAGCTTGGTTCTATTAGCAAAAAAAGATTGCTACTTTAAAAATTAGATATCTGGGTGTGGTGGCACACGCCTTTAATCCTAGCACTCAGGAGGCAGAGGAAGGTGGATTTTTGTGAGTTCAAGGCCAGCCTGATCTACAGAGTGAGTTCCAGGACAGCTGGGGCTACAGGGAGATCCTGTCTCGAAAAGACCAAAAAAAAAAAAAAAAAAAAAATAGATATCCACTCATTGATTATCTAATTTGTAAAGTAGCAATCTTTTTTGCTAATAGAACCCAAGCTAACAGAAAGGAACAGACTCGTGAGCTACCGAAGTGCCCCTCAACCAACGAGTGGAAAGTGAAAATGTGGTACATCTACACAATGGGGTTCTATGCAGCGGTAAAGAAAGATAACATGGGGCTGGAGAGATGGCCTAGTGGTTAAGAGCACCGACTGCTCTTGCAGAGGACCCGGGTTCGATCCCCAGCACCCACATGGCTGCTGAGAACGGTCTGAAACTCCAATTCCAGGAGAACTCCAGTTCCGGGGGAATCCGACACCGTCTTCTGACCTCCGTGGCATTGCATGACACGGGTGCACACACCTGCATGCAGACAGTACATTCATACATATAGAGAAAAATAAATAAAAATTAAAAAAAAAGAAAGATGACATCATGAAATTTGCAGGTAAATGGATGGAACTAGAAGATATTATGTTAAGTGAAATAACACAGTCCCAGAAAAACAAAAGAGGAATTGTATACCTCATCTGTGGATGTTAGCATCAAGTACCTAGTTGTAAGGCAAAATGAGCAACATTAATATTATATTCCTCATGATCTAAAAACAACTGTGTTCTTATATTGTGAATCCCTAGACAGGTTTGAGAACTAACCTACCATTTATTTTCAGGCTTTGGATTTTTGGTATATGATGGTGGGCAAGTATACATATTTTAGAGTAACATAAAGTTAAAATGGAAAAATGCAAATCAAGAAGTATAATATGGAAATAACATACAGTTTGTTTTCAGGAGATACAATTTTAGTACAGGAGCAATGTATCAGGCTGGTGTAACTTAGCCTTTCTGGGTGCTTAACCACCATACTTGATGCCCATACTAATTTGGCCAAGGGACCAGAGGGATAACTTTGTTCCTTGCCCTCAGAGATCAACTAAGACTCAGGGGACTATGCATGGGGGCATCTCTTGAAATGTCTTGCAAATGTGGGTCACCAGTCTTCCTGTGTAGGGAGGTCTTGGAGATTCACTAATGGGACTTCAACCAGCGTCCAGTCTATAAAGAGGGAAGTCTGCTCATGCTTCAGAAAGGGAAGCCTGGTTTAGCAAGACCTGATTCTGTCCTCAAGTGGATGGAACTGGTAAACGAAAAGTAAAAGGAGCCAGGGGCTCCCCCCAAAAAAATAAACCCAAGTGACCCTTGAGGACAAGATCCTCAACTGACCTTAAGAAAATAAAACCCAAAAGATGGAGCAAAGATCTGAATAGAGACTTCACAGAGGAGGAATTAGAGATGGCCGAGAAACATCTTAAGAACTGTTCAACATCTCTGATAATTAAGGAAATGCAGATTAAAACTACTTTGAGATATCACCTTACTCCAATAAGACTGGCTAGGATCAGGAACACGAATGATACCAAATGCTGGAGAGGTTGCGGGGAAAGGGGAACACTCATCTGTTGCTGGTGGGAATGTAAACTTGTACAGCCACTATGGAAAGCAGTGTGGAGAACCCTTAGAAGACTCAAAATGAGCCTTCCATTTGACCCAGTCATACCACTCCTGGGTATATACCCACAAGACACAACTTACTGCAAAGATAGATGCACAGCTATGTTTATTGCAGCTCTGTTCACAATAGCAAAAAGCTGGAACCAGCCCAGGTGCCCCTCAACTGACGAGTGGATAGAGAAAATGTGGTACATGTATACAGTGGAGTTCTATGCAGCGGTAAAGAGGGACAACATCATGAACTTTGCAGGTAAATGGATGGAGCTGGAAGACATTATGTTAAGTGAAGTAACACAGTCCCAGAAAAACAAACGACAAATGGTGTCCCTCATATGTGGATGCTAGTACCAACAACCCAGATATAAATATTTCTCATGGAGAGGGATGCATAGTAAAAGAACAACAACAGAAAGACTGCATCAGAAAATGGACTGAAATGGTGAATTGGGAAGGGGGGATGGATGGGAAAGGGACACGGGTGTATTAAAAAAAAAAAAAAAAAGAAAAGAAAAGAAAACCTTGGTTAATCTGGGCTGTGTGGCCTAAAGCATCCAAAAGGAAAGTATAACTAGAAATATTCAGTAAGGCCTGAGAAATTGTACTTCAGATATTAAACTTGAGATCTTAGTAAAAAGACTAAAAGGAAAAAAAAAAAAAAGAGTGAAAGAGCACTTTTGTTTTGCCTGTCTTCAATTCTTACTGGCAAGTGCATTTACTCTGTGGCTACCACTGCTTTTGCCATTCTTCAAAGACATGAAACACAGCTTTTTAACCCTCAAATATGGACTGAAGAATCATGTCTCTCCAGGAATCCTCCAAACCTTCAATGCCAGATGGGGACTACTGAGATATCCAGCTTGTGGACTGAGCAGCTACCAGGATTTCAGCCTCTTCAGAGTATAGACTACTATTGTTAGACTACCCAGACTGTATCATGGAGGGAGTACAGGAAGATCAAGAGAGGTCGTGTGCTTATTGGACCTCATTTGGGTGACAGTAGGAGGGAAAGACCCCAGTATGGAGCACAAGGGCAGGATTGATGGTTGTTTGGGCTTGCCAAGGAGAAACCTTCAAACACTTCCTTAAGGAAAGGACATCTTTTAGCAAAAAAAAAGAAGAAAAAAAAATCCTCCAACTCAGGTGATATGTGTATGTACATATGTATATTTATGTATGTATATATTTATGTATATATACATATATCGAAGCAATACAAGTTGGAGAGAACAACAATTACAACAACAACAAAAGAACTGGGGAATAAAAGACTGAAACAGTGCAGTTCTCCCCAAAACAATAAGCCACTGCTTTGAAAAAAAAAAAATCTCTGGAAAGACTCAGAAAAAGATGCAAGACATGTATGGCAGAGTACAGGAACTCAGGTGGGGTGGGGGGCATGGAAAGGGAAGTGACTCTAAGTTTGATTGATAAATGATGTATGATGTATGGAAATAGTTTAATAACAATAATAAATTAAAAAATAAAATAAAAAAATAAAATTAGATCTTATCTCTTTACATTATAGTCCTAAAAATTAAGACTATAGTGATTCTCTTGGCCCAGAATAAATGCCATGGAAATTAAAGAAAATAGTTCCAATGTCTTGAAAAAGCAGGGGTCAGATAAGAGAAGATGATTTCTCCCACCCTTATTAACATCGCTTTGCATTTAGATAGCCCTTCTCTTCTGCAGGCTAATTCTCCATCCCACTACATAGGCTCTGAGCAGCTCCTGGAGCCCTTGATGACCCCAAGGATGACCTTTATGTGGAAAGAAACCCAAAGTCAAGAGGGCAATGAAGAATTAATTTGTAGCTTATTTACTCACTCTGTTCTTCCTGCAAACAACTTGCAAACCAAAAAAGGTTATGAAATAATACCCATAAATGAAGAAAGCCTCTCCTCAGACTCCTGCTTTATTTAGACTTCAAGATATTTTTAGTATATATATATATATATATATGAATGCACATTTAGAAAGATTGGATATCTGTCACCCAAGTCACATAGTACTGAGAGTGCTACATTTGTATAATTAAAAGAAGAGGTTAATCAATTCTCCCTGTTGAAATTTGTAGAATTCTCCCTTTTCTTGAAGCATTTCCTTTAAAGAATTTGGAAATATATTTCTCTTCTCTTTGAAATGTATACAAATTCTTTTTTAAAAGTAGATAGACAGCTTGTAATCTTTATGACCCAAGAATGTCTTTATGTAGCACAGTCACCTAGTCTCAGGAAAAGGTAGGAGCTTAACTTTGGTGTGAGCCTTGCTTCAAAAGACAAAACTACCTTCTGTCATAAGGATACAAGAAGACAGTTTTTCTCTGGATGAAGCTGATAAATACAGATGGCCTCCCCAATTACCAGGTGAAGTTACCATATTCAATGAATGGTGCTATCAAGGCCTCTTACTGAGGAAGAGTTATTGTTTGTCCTGACGGTATGGATGGGATGGGCTGTATCACTTAGCTAGATAAGAGATAGAATTTATGTAGTCTTTGTGATCTCTACATGGTTGCCTGTGATATACATCATATTGTGAATTTAATGCTTATTGGGTGATTGAAGTATTTATTTTCTCTACCTTGTAGGTACAGAGTACTTGGAAACTAGGTGATTTTAATTTTAATAACATTCTCTAAGCATACAATTGTGGAATAATGGACTCAGAAACAAGAATATGCTGCCCTTTATTTTTAATCATGAGCATACATTAGGTTCATTTGCAGGCTACAAATATAAACTTTCATCATTTTCAGAGATAGAAACAGCATATGTTTAGGATGAGGTGATGGATCCCATACCCCAAGGTGATTTGATTGCAAGTGGTCGCTAGATAGTATGGATGTTTTAGCAGAGGTCTTCAGTTTATCCCATACTAAATATGGTCTTTGCTTTAGTCACTTCTTAGCCAATCTACACATATTATCCCATTTACAAGTACATTTACCTATATCAGCCAGACCGTTTCTGCTGAGTAATCTTTGTAATAGTTCAGCCTCCTTACTTCCCAGATACAGTCCTGTCTTGACTGCCCTTGTGTCTCTCAGTTTTCATGAAAGCTACTATCTCCCACTGCATGAGGAGGAGAACATAATTAGCATCTCTGCCTTTCTCTGCTTATTTCTTTATGTTTCCTTCTATCCTAAAAGAAGCAGCTATTTCTTTTCCAAGGCTGAGTCATCTGCCTCCACCTTGATCTGTGCTCTTCTTTCCTTATGGCATTGTTCTTTTTCTGATCAGCATTTCCAGTCTCAGTACTTTCCCTGCCGAGAGCTCAGGGCTCCCTTTTCTTTTTAAAACCCACTATTTTCCCATTTAAACTTCTGGACTAAGTCATCTAAAGAGAAGTCTTTGTACAAACCTGTCATATTGTTGCCTTTCCCTCTAACCACACGCATTTCCTACCCACACACCAAGCAAATCTCACGTGTCTTCTCTTTTGACATCCCTTCTCAAACCCATAGTTCCTACTATGACATAACATTCTTTTTTTAATTTTTGAAAAATTTTAATGTGCACATGCGCTTTGCCTGCATGTATGTCAGTACATCTGTGAATCCAATGTTCACGGAGAGAAGGCATTGGATCTTTTAGAACTGGAGTTACAGGTGATTGTAAGCCACCACATGGGTGCTGGGAACTGTACCTGGGTCCTCTGCAAGAGGACCCAGTGCCCTTAACTGATGAACCATCTCTCCAGACCCCATTATCCATTTTTTAAAAAGTACCCCAAACTCATTATGACCAAATCCAAACTTCCTTTCTAAAGCATGCAAGCACCTTTGCTTTCCACCTTAGTTCAAAGGATCAACTTCCAGTTTCCCATGTACAAAATATTGTCTAGTCTCCCTTTTCTCTCACTTTCAAATCAAATCAGCCTCAAGCTCCACTGAGTTCAACACAAGAATGTCTTTTAATAAAGTTGCTCACTCTATCACTCCCACTGCCAGTGACGTCATAATGTTCCTCACTGCCTATATAGCATCTTTGAAATTGAGTTTTATTTTTACCGTGGCCAACAATGTCTCCTCTAAAACAAAGTAGTATCACATCAAACCTATGAGAAACTGTGTTTAAAAAGATTCGGTGTCTCTTCCTTACCTTCAGAACAGTCAGAACATTTTCATGGCAGACTATCATGGGAGTCATTCTTCCAAAACAATTGAACATAATTACTCAAAATTCTAATTAATTCACAGGGTTTTTCAGGAAAATGAAAAGGAACACACTGATGAGACCTCTGAACTGTATTTAGCTCTATCCAGAGTGTCAGAACCATGCAAAATAAATGACCAAATTAGAGGCAACTTGGCTGAACAGTAAAGCGTGTAAAGGAATTATTAAATGTGTTGGATATATACACGAAGTATAATGATTTTTTAAAGTTATTTTGCATTAGGTATGCAGACCAAAGCATGAAAAATTAATTTACTTAAAAATATTCCAAATATAGGAGTAAAAGAAGAGATGAAATAAAAATTATAAATGTTTATAACTAATAAAATTGCATGATCAACTTGAGGGTTTTAGAGAAACTAATCTTACTTTGATATATGTTTGAAGCTTCCCACACCACAAATGTTTAAAAATTCATTTCTGATACTCAAAATCTTTAAAACATATTTTACAGACTTGTCTTTAGGTATTTTCCACCATGACCTCCCTAGTCAACATGATAAGCCAAGAGCCTGCTCACTACATTTGAGTTCATAAAGTCATTTGGCCTTCATTTCATTGCACTCTTTATTTTGAAGCAAGACTCCCACTTGAACAAATGAAACTGCCCACTGATTTGCTCAATTCAGGTGTGTGGCCCTAGCATGTTTAGAAAAATAGGAGTGCAACAGGTTTAGAAAATGTAAAAGAAGACCAAAGGTCTTGCAGCTTACATGGTAGATTTAGAAACGCAATGTCTGATTCTCTGATCTTTACTTTCTAAATGTTGACTCATGATGCTATAAGTCTGACTAATGGAAAAGGAAATACACATATAGAGCATATTCTCACTGAGTGCAAATCTTTCTTTGGAGTCTGTGGAACATCAATATGGCCGAAGTCTCACAAATATTATATCAACAAATTTTTGTGAAACTTTGAATTTGATGAATATTTCATTGAAATATTATTTTGAAATTATCACAAAATATTTCACATTTATTTCCTTAAACATTACTCTCAAATAAATATATTCACATATAAAGAGAGTTTTGAAAATCTGAATTAATTTGAGAAAAATGTCATCAATTGGGCAAATTTTTGAATGACATTAGTCTTTCCCAATTTATCTCCCAATGGCCTATATTTTTCACATTTTAGCAGCCATTATAATAATATTAACATTGATGAATACTTTGTATGTTAATGTGGATATAAATTAAAAGTCCAGAAAAATGTGTTTTGTCATCCACCATTTATTAATATCCAGTTAATGCAAAGGAACAGATTCCCATTTTCCACATGTATTTAAGTGATCACTATCATTAGAACCAATTAGAGAATAGATTAGGTTTGCACTTACCAGGAAATCTGCTGTGGAGGTTGGCATCACAGTTGTAACTATTGAACTGAGCAGACCCTGGAAGCACTCTAATTGTTAGAAGAAGCAGCAACCATATTCCTTCCATTGCAAAACCTAGAAAAGAGTAATTATTATGTGGGCATCACCAGCCTTTGCTCTTATTTTCTGAAAAGACTAAGCAAATCTCTAATCACTGTTGAATAAGCAATTTATATCTAAGTAGCCAAAGACTGAGGATTGTAAAAAATAACCATCAAAGTTAAAGGCACGGAATTTGGTTATGGTACCTCATTATTATTTTCATTATTTGATTTCAGTTTGATAACAGTAATGTTTTTGGGTTTTTTTGTTTTTGTTTTTTGTTTGTTTGTTTGTTTGTTTGTTTTTTGTCTTTTTGAGACAGTGTCTCCCTGTAGCCCCTTGCTGTCCTGGAAGTCACTGTGTAGACCAGGTTGACCTTGAACTCACAGAGATCTGCCTGCCTCTGCCTCCTGAGTGCTGGAATTAAAGGCGTGTGCTACGACGCCTGGTGAGAGCCATTTTTTTGTACTAGAAGAACTAATGTTTAAATCTCATAAAGCTTGTGAAAGGAAAAAATATTGTTGCAAATAGGATGGACTCAACCCAAGTATGTGGCCAGTTCACACAGCACAACTAAGCAGACTAAAAAACTCAGAGACAATGGTACATTGAAATATCAAAGCATGAAGTCAGAGGTATTCAGTGCTCAATTCTGAGAGGATTTTCAGTACTTTTAATGATCAAATAATATCAGAAATTTATTTCTTTCAACATAGCATTTCTAATCTATTGCCATATCTCAAAACTCAATGGTTTGTATGATGCATCCTCGAGACACACAGGCGTAAAGCAAGAGAATAGGAAAGTGGGATGTGTATGAATAACACATAGTTGCACTAATGAATGATTACTCCTTGATGGGTTATGAAGACTAATGTCTCTGCATGAAAACCCTGAATTCCTGAGATAAAGTAAAAGAAGTTGTTTTGTAAGATGTCAATGTGGGTTGCACAAATAAATGGGAATTGACTGGACGTTCAATAATGCTTTCCTGGATGTGCTTTTATTGGCCTGTTGAAGTTAAAATGTCTTCCAGAAATGTCCAATTTATTCTCTCAACATACTTTGTACACTGGAAAAAATCTTTTAGGTTAGTGGTTTGGGTCTACGCATGAAGCAAGAAGAACGTGAAAGTGTGAATGCTTATTCAGGCAGTGTAATGCATTTAAAAGCTTGGGGTTGAGGGTAAAAATTATGTTTTAACTGTCCTTAAAGATCTGGCTTGTATGATTAATGTGGTCTTTAGTAAAAGGAAGGAAATGCATCTGTTTTTGAATTATCATTTTAGAACGACAAATTTATGACAAACAGAGTCACTTTGGGGAGGATGTGGGAAAGGAAAGCACAATTTTACTGTCAAAAGTAGACTGAAAAAGTTAATTCACCTGAAGCATCCTTCCTTTGGAATCATACCACATTTCATTCCCAAGCCTTGTGACTTTGGGGAGAACAGACATCTACCTGGTTAGCTCTAATCTCTTGGGACACTGTAAACAAATGGCTCACATGAATGGCTGCCCCAAACCCTGGGTTCCGCTGGCCACATCTACATCATCACTGTCTAGGTCCTCAAGACACTTAAAATAGAACAGAACACGCCTACTCTTCTGTAGTCCCTAGAAGACTAGGAAAATGAGCAGCAGGGTTCTGAGTGGGATATCAGATTGCTCTTGCCTTCTCTCGGTGGGTCCTTTGCCCCAGAAGGTGTTGGAAACTGAATCCACACTGCTGCCTCCCACAGCAAAGATGTGTCTTATGGGTCCAAAACCATGAATTTAAATGGTGAGTTGTTTGACCAAAAAAAAAAAAAAATGGTGAGTTGTATTTTTAGTCTGAAGCACTCTCAAGCTTTCATATTTCTGCACAAGCATAAAACATCTGCGGAGCGTGCACCCTGCAACTGAGTGCGCAGGTTTTCTCTGTGCTTTCTCCTTTGTATTCCAGATAATGTTTGGATGAGGTTGGAATTATTACTTCATGTACAGAGAGGGAAAGCCAAATCTTAGGGAGCTTAATTAATTTAATAAGTGGAAGGGAATACAGTTCACCCCTAATTTTTTGGATAGAGAGTTTGCTGCATGAGCTACCTAAGTAGCATCTGTTACTCAACAAATCTCACAGTACTTTCCATTTCCATTTGTCATCATTGGCTGTTGTTTTATTATTTTTCTTTCATAATATAGCCCTTTTGAGGCAGCTTATCTTTTCTCAATGTGAAATAAGTAAAAAACAACAGACACATACATGTTACCAAAATGAATGATAACTCACCTTAACTGAACTGGCCTATTGGGACCAGAAGTAAAATCTGAGCTTTCCAAAGCAAGTCATATCACCATCTTTCATATCCCTGAACAAATGCTACAGCACTGTCATGGGGACTAAAATTCTTGGCATTATTTTTAATGAAGAAGAAGTAGAAATGAAAGACTTACTCTAAGAGAAAATACATGTATTTTCATATCAGCAATTATATAATCAAATTCTTCTCAGACATTTGTTAGATTTGTCACTTCTAAACCAAGATGCTGATCTTAAGTCTCTATAATCTATAAATGCTGTAAGACAGAAAGCATTGAAATTAAAATTCCAGGGCCTCCACACACTACGATGGAAGTTGTATCCTTCACAATGCTCTTCAATGGAGAAGACAGTGATAGACCTGAGCTCCCTTACCTAAGTCATGTTCCCTGCACCTATACCAGACACAAAGATATTCCTTGGGTAACAACCCTGATTAGCTGAATCACACTGCTTAATTCATAGTGGTATGCACTGATCTGTGCTTCAATTTTAAGGTATAATTAGTACATCTCTTGTACAAGCAAACCCATATTTTGAATACATATATTAGTTGTGCATAGAGGATTTTTAAAACTTCTAGAAGCCCTTTATATTCCACTCTCAAGTTAAACAAGTTACTATTAAGTTGCAAACATCCCATCCTCAACCCCATCTCCACCATTTTCTAGTGCACAGAAGCTATGAGCATCAACTCTTTCAAACAAGAAGGGCTATCCACAGGTCCTATGTGTTTCTTTCTTGAATTAATTTATATCCATCAAAGCACAATGTTCTGGCTGCTCAAGCTCCCTAGCTCTTGAACAGGTTTTTGTACAAAATGAGTATTTCTGACCTAATCTGGCTGATAAGCTTAGGGATAGACTGGTCTCTGTGGCCTATCCTAGGATTACCTGAACTGTTTGGTATCTTGTCTCTTAACAAACTCTTGTCACAATCTCTGCAGAAACTCACGTTTCTTATCCATTAGATATGGTGAAGAATGTTTCTCTCACATTCTTCACCATATCTAAGTGTAACAACAACACAACTACTTGGGCAGGTTAACAAGATGACCTAACACAGCTAATATTACAAATATCAATACCATTCTTAGATGTTAGTACCTTTGAAAATATACATGCACAAGAGACTTGTAATCTAATTTTTTAGTACCTTCATAAACTTAAATTGTGGCTAGGGGAAGAAGAAGAGGATTTTATACAAAACGTTGAATTTTAAAGAAGTTAAAAACCAGGCATGGCAACATACATTGGTAGCCCAAGCACTTGGGAGACTGAGGCAAGAAAATCATCATGAATTCAAGCATGGCCTGGGCTACATAATAAGACTCTCTCAAAAAGCAAGATGAAAGAAAAAAGAAATAAGAAAGAGAGCCGGGCATGGTGGTGCACGCCTTTAATCCTAGCACTTGGGAGGCAGAGGCAGGTGGATCTTTGTGAGTTCAAGGCCAGCCTAGTCTAGAGAGTGAGTTCCAGGACAGCTGGGGCTGCAAGGAAACCCTGTCTCCAAACGACCAAAAAAAAAAAAAAAAAAAAAAGAAAGAAAGAAAGAAAGAAGAAAGAAAGAGAAAGAAAGAAAGAAAGGTAAGGAAGAGATAAAAGTTGATTTAACAAAGAGACCCCAGCATTTCTTAAATTTGTTCTAATAGACATGGTGCCTTATATTTAACAACACATAGGAAGCTTTTTGATAAATTATTTATTGCCCTATATAGAGATATTTACCATACTAAAATTTCATTTAAAATGGGAAGTTCTTCAAAAATATGAATTTATAATTTGTTTAAGATTGAATTTGAAGTTAGAAAAATAGAATCTTATTTTCATTTGATTTGTGTAAGTTTATATGATTATTTCATAAACACTGTTCTCTAGATTTCATTTTAAAATAATGTTTTAGAACATTTGTGTTATTGTTGGGTCCTCTTATGTGCCAAGCACAAGACTGTGTTTAATATTCAACTACCAATAGGATTTAATTTTTACTCATGTCACAAATGTGAAATATGAAGCCTAAAGATTTTAATTGCCTTGCCCATGGCCACAGACCTGGGACATAAGAATTCAGAATTCAGAATTAAGCTTGGACTGTACAATTATTACAGTGTGATTTGATTTCATCAGAGTTTGTTAAGTAAATAAAATGAAAGATCTGCTACTTTACAAAAATAAATTGATTATATTAATAATGTAGCTTTAAATGTGTTCTAAAACTATGGTTCTTTTAATTGATGGAAAATGTTAACATCTCTATACTCTTTTTTTTTTTTTTTTTTTGAGGTTCAAATGCAGAGAGAGAGCGTTATTCCAACATGTCGCTTTAAATACCATCTGACCATCTCAGGGCAATGCTAAATTTTGTCACTCACTCCACCCCATGGTGTGGCCAGGGAGTGTACATTGGCCGTGTGGCTAGGCCACCCCATGGGTGGCGGAGGTACCATTGCTTAAATCCAACCCACTCTAAGTTTTCCCACATCTCAGCCTTTTAATTTTATTTTTAATTTTTTGAAAGGCAGGGAGCCCATGGGTGAGGCTAACAACCCAAAGGAACCTGAGTTTTAAATAGCCAGCTGCTCAAGCCTGTTTTAATGCTAGGCAGTGGGGTCAGACTGAAACTTTATTTTCCACTAAGGCCAATTAATATCCAAAAATCCCAACCATGAAGTAAGCTGATTATCAAGCATAAGCAATGAATGAATAACATTCATGTAAAACATTAGCAAGTATCTATGTTCATATTTTGAAAAACCAAGGTTCCCATAGTCCAATTGGAAGAAGCTTGTATGCACAAAGCATGTTGATCAATATGAGTCCAATCTATATTGCTGTAGTTCTCACGATTTACCCCACAGCTCTCTGCAGCCCTTACATTCCTACCAACTCTCTTCCCAATTGTTCCCTAGCTTTGGAAAAGGGGCACAAGTGGGTGAGAAGCAAAGCAGTCTTTTTTCTCGGAGATGTCATTTTGGACTCTAGTCTATGTTCAGGTTGTTTCCCCTTCATGATGACAGCTTATCCAGGGTACCTTTTTAATCCTATTAACAAAGCACAAGCAATTAGATGTATAGGCATTTAAACAACATTATTATTGGCAAGCTAAGCTGTGAGCACAGACACAGATGTTTGGATGGTATGCTAATCCACGAGCTGTGGTTTCTCTATAAAGGGTGACAAGTTCTTATTGTGGCTTATATCATCTCCTAACCACTAGAGGATGTAAGCTTGTGGCATCAGCCATGAATTATTCCTCCAAGGAGAGAGCTATTAGCCAATTAGATTTGGGATATATATAGACACATGGCTGCCACTGTTGCACAATATCTCCAGGCAGTTGAGGTGTAGCTGATACTGACAGAGGAGCCTTGCTTGACTCAGAGAGACCAATATTTTGCTTTACTGCATTAGTGGCCTTTGGTAACACTCTCTGGCATTTCAGAAGCCAACTGCACATTAGCAAGTGATGTCTCAAAACAGTTTTTCATGCTTACACCAGGTCTTCGACAACAGGGACTTACCACCTTTCTCCTTGCAGATATCTCTATACTTCTTATGAGTCTATTTCACTTAGGCAATAAAGGCATGCAGAATTGTATTCTTTTATAAATTGATTTAATGGGAATACAAGTGAGTTTTAAGAGCTCACTTTGTATCAGACTGTCTTAAGCACTTTGTACATATTTTTGATCATGGAATATGTGATTTACTTTCTTTGTTCTTGAGGTAAGAAAATAAAGAATTTGAAATGTTAAATAACCATCTCAGGACTAAACATCTAACCCATGTGAGAATCGGAAATTCTTCCCAATGTCTTTGAAACCCTCCCCAGTTATTATGTGACACCTTCTAGAAAATGATGCACATACCAACAAATCAAATAGAAATGTAGAAGTCACCACAGAGTAAAATTATCAGTGTAGGCTTTTTTCTTACATTCACCTATCAAATTATTATTAAATGTTTCCATGTACTAGCTAAGGAGAATTGAGCTGAAGTACAGCAATTGAAAAAATGAAATTACCTTCACAAGACCTATGCTTTTGTAAAAGAAGTCAGAAAGAACCAAAATCTATGGGTAAAATATAAATTGCATATCTAGTAAGTTTGTGGATGAAAATAGAGAAAGAAGAATAAGTAAACAAGAAGGGGGATACGTTATAAACAACCAATTATTTCTGTCTTTAGTTTATATTTTTTTCTGTTTAGCAACTCCACCCAAAAAGGGCACTTCTATAGCATAAGTTATCCTCAAGGAATAAGTTAGACAGTTTGAAAAGCTACATTAACCTTTTCAGAAGTATAAAGGTGGCTACTAAGTAGCGCCTGAGAAAGGTAATCTGTTAAGTAGGGCCCTTGTGACCTGAAAAAAAGTGAACGTGTTTGAAACTACCTTCATCTACTCTTAAGAAATAACTTTGCAAAGACAAACAGACTCAAGCTCAATAATTTATCAAAGTTCTATGCTTTCTTAATACTATGGCCTTCATATGGGCCAGACTGCATGGAGATTTTATAGCTGGGAAGGAAATAAAAAAATTCAAACTAAACATAATTTCTTCAAATGTATAATCATCAATCACTACATTAAAGCTGAGTATTTAAAAAGGGTTCACAAAAAGACAGATTCAGAAACTGTATGGAATGGGTTCTCTATAGTGAGTTGGCCTCTCCTCCAACTCACTATAGCTCTACTGCCCCTGGCTTGCACAGGTGTTCCATTCCTGTGGGGGGAAGAACCAGTTTCTCCAGGCCTCTGCGCCATCCTTCCTAGCCTGATCCTCAAGGGATATCAGAAACAGCCAAGGAAGCATTAAAATGACAGAAAGATATATGGTTCCCAGGAAAAAAAAAAAAAAAAAAAAAAAGAGAAGTGAGTTCATTTCAACAGAGGTCAAAGTTTGAGGTCAGGAAAAGAAGCCTTACTTCTGTCTCAGAAGCAATCATGAGGACTGAGGCAAAGTGGCAGTGACGGTGCCCAGGGAGGCCGCTGTCTCAGTGAGTTATGAATCCTGCGCTCCAGTCTTTCCACTTGAAAAAGAGATACATTGGCTCATCCGCTAAAATCACTGTTTTTAAAGTGCCGGAGACCATAATTCTTTAATAAAGAAGGATGATTTTTGACAGAATGTCTAGACTGAAGCTCCATATTGTTTATTTCTGTATTACATTTGGACACTAGAGGCAAGATATATATTAAAAAGAAAATGAAAATATAAAACTTTAACTGAAATTTCCATTATTATGTACATATATATTATTTAATGTAAAGCGTCCTTGTCTAGCTAAACAAAGAATAAAACACACCATGCAGTTCCAGCAAAATGTCTCAAAAAAAAAAAAGAAAGAAAGAAATGTGCTTTACCATCAATAGCACATTGAGAAATGTTATGGCTCCAAAGGTGCTGATGTAGACCATAAGGAAATATGAATGCTAAAGGCTGTTCCTATGAGAAAAACCTACTCCAATTTTCTCTGACACACAGTGAGCTTTCATTTATTTCCCTTCGCCCAGCTCCTTCATTTGTCTTTCTGCTGAGGGTTTCCTTAAGTAATCTAATGATTAAGTGATCCACAGTGTTTAGTTTAGAACATTTATTCTAGTACCTTAGTTTGAGGGAAGGGAACTGACAGACTGAACTAAATCACTTTAAAATCTTTTTCTTAATAATTGACCAAGTTCTTTTGCAAGGTATTTGTATATTTTATTATTCTGAAGCACCTATGAAAGTTATGCTAGCATATTGACTTCCTCTATCCTTTCATGAAGTGTAATCATAGCAAATTAATAATAAAATGACAATTTAATTGATTAGAATAAAGAATTACTTCCCTCTACTTAATTAGACAATTGACTATTACTATGATTATTACAGAAGGAAAATATTTCTTTCTTAATTGAGATAATTTACAAAATATTTATGAGAAGATACAACACGGGAATCAGCCAATCAAAAGGATACCACACAGAGATATTCCAGCTGACTGTAATCCATTTCTCTTTAATCATAAACATATTCATGGCAACAGTAATGAATAATGGAAATACAATTCCATGCTTTGGTTAATCCTTGCCTAACAGTAAATGAGCCCCTTCACATTGTCTGCTTCAAATCATTCATTCTTTATGCCACAGAATTTATTGAAGAATTTATAAGTTTCAGATTCAGAAGTAGGGGATCCAATTATGAACAAATAGGCATGGGTCTTACCTCCACAAGGCATATAAACTAAATAGGGGAAGATGAGTGCACCAACAATCACACACATAGGAATATACTTACAAATGAATGCATTTGGTGGTGCTCAGGAAGAAAAATAAAGGATGCTTCAAGAACATTTAACAGTGTGACCTAGCTGAGCTGGGAGTATGAGAGAGGGATGTTCCAACAACTGAAATGCTTATGGAAGCTTGAAATGGTCATTGTTCTAAAAGACGAGTTTTAAATTATTGTGAAATTCTAAAAAAGTTAAAATTTAAATTGAAAATCTGGAAGGAGATATTGGGAGATCTATATGTGTAAGTGAACAGTAATCCTTACAAACTTTAGAATGTATTTTTCAATATTTCAATGTATGGCATGAAAAAATACTTTGCAATAAAGAAAACCTAGTTATTTTCTTTTGGAAATCATGTAATATATAAAATTGACATATTTAGCCATGAATATTGTGTTGGTGAGATGACTCAGTGAGTAAAAGGCCCCTCTGAACAGACCTGATCACCCGAGTTTTATGCCCAGGACCCACATGGTGGAAGGAGAACCAATCACATGGGCTGTCCTCTGACGTCCACATGCCAAGCTAAGGCACATACAGACACACACACACACACACACACACACACACACACACACACACACGAACAAAATAAATATTTTAAAAGATTTTATAGTAGATATGATTTTACATGAGATTTGCATAGAAATTAAACCCAGTGAAAATAACTCAGTTTGATTCTTGTATCCACATTTATTTGGTGTTGAACCCAGGAACTGCAATCTCAGGAAGATAATGCACACTAGTTATATAGTAGTTGTGCCTCCCATTCATCTTCCTCCTAGAAAATGGAGTTGGATTTGTTGACATTTAATGCCAATGTGATGTGACACAGTATACATTTCTGTTCTTAGAAGTTTTGGATCCAAAGGGAAACATTTTAGCCTCACCTTAATTGCATTAATAAACACTAAAGCTATTAAAACTTAGCAGACTCTGTAACCTAGAAATACTGAAATATTTCTTTTTTATTTTTTTATTCTTTATGTGTATGAATGTACTGTCTGCATGCAGGCCTGTGCACCCATGTCGTGCAATGCCGCGGAGGTCAGAAGAGGGTGTCAGATTCCCCTGGAACTGGAGTTAAAGATGGTTCTCAGCTGCCATGTGGGTGCTGGGGATTGAACCCGGGTCCTCTGCAAGAGCAGTAGGCGCTCTTAACTGCTAGGCCATCTCTCCAGCCCCTGAAATACTTCTTGTTAAAAAAAAATCCTTATAGGCTGAGCGTGGTAGCACACACCTTTAATCCTAGCACTTGGGAGGCAGAGGTAGGGGGATCTTTGTGAGTTCAAGGCCAGCCTGGTCTACAGAGTGAGTTCCAGGACAGCTGGGGCTACAGAGAGACCCTGTCTCGAAAAGACAAAAAAAAAAAAATCCTTGTTATCATAAATTGTGGTCTTGACCTCTAACAAATTCCTCTTAAATGTCAAAATGTCGTCTACATGTTTTATATAATGTGACATGTATGATACATGTACTAAAACAACTTTGAATAAATATAATAATAGGCCTTGATTCTACCTCTCATTCTGCCACTAATTATCAGCATGGTCTAGCAAAGTCACACAATGGAGCTTAGTTCCATTACCTCATTATAAATTATGGGACTGCAGGATGACAGAAATGATCTCAAGCTTTAAGGATATGAAATACTGTAGCACCTACAGGAGGAAAAAAAAAGTACCTAAGCCCATTACCTAAAGTTAGACTAGTGCATCAGGAGGCTTGGATAAACTGCTTCCTCCTTCTTACAGTGACAGTTAAATGACACACAGTACCTCCAGAAGATCCTGGTACTTAACTTCTTCTCATTGTAAGAAAGAAAATTATGGGGTGGAGAGATGGCTCAGCAGTTAAGAGCACTGACTTCTCTTCTAGAAGACCTGGGTTCAATTCCTATCACACATATGGCAGCTCACAACTGTCTGTAACCCCAGTTCCAGGGAATCTGATGCATTTTTCTGATCTATCTCCACAGGCATTTCACAACACAGGTGCACTTACATACATGCAGGTAATACACTCATACACATAAAATAAAAATAACAAATAAAAATTTTTTTCGGTCTTTTTGAGAGAGTCTCCCTTTAGTCCCAGCTGGCCTGGAGCTCTCTATGTAGACCAGGCTGACTTTGAACTCACAGAGATCCACCTGCCTCTGCCTCCCAAGTGCTAGGATTAAAGGCATGAGCCACCATACCCAGCAACAAATAAAATATTTTTTACAAAAGAAAGAAAATCACCAAAAAGTCTCAGAGTCTCACAACCTCCTCTCCTTGTCTCCTTGGTTCTAAAGAAAGCATTAGCCATTCCATTTTGGAATGGTTTGGTTTTTCCTCACACCACACACACACACACACACACACACACACACACACACAAATGGTAAAATTCCCATGGAAAAAGTAAGTTGCAACTGGTTTCATATATGTATGTAAATTTTCCAAGGTAAGGTGATTTTTTTTTTTGCCTCTAATGGTCTTAGGAAACATTAATCACAAAATAAAATAAGCCACTGATGATTTATACCAATACTTTACTCTTCCTAAAATACACATTCAACCCCATTCTCATTATCATTCATGTGTTTTTATAATATTTGCTGAGTTGTCTCAGGGAAGTTAATATTAAGCTTTGTGGCCTCACTCTAAGAATGCATGAAACAAACAAAGCCACCTTTGTCTTTTCAGGGTTGGAAGGAATTGACGCCGTGTCTAAACCCCCGATTGTTATAAATAATGTAAAAGATGAGAAGTAAGGACAGCTCCTGATATATTTCTGCTATCACAAACCTGACTGTTTGCCCACAGCACAATAACGTCCACATGATGAAACACTGAGCATTGATGAAATGGGATCTTCAGAAGCTTCAGTCACTTGGAGCAAGTATCAGAGTACACAGAAACATCATGTAGAAACCAATGTTGAAGTCAAGAGAAACAGATTCAAATCTCTACATTTAAACATCATTTAAAATTTTGTTAGACTTATTTACATTATTATTATTATTATTATTATTATTTTGTGTTTATGTGTGTGACAGGTGGGGTATCGGTACATGTCATGCCATGTTTGTGAAGGTCAGAGGACAGCTTGCAGTCCCCTTCCAACATGTGGGTCTTGGGAACCAAACCTGGGCCATCAGGCTTGGCAGCAAACACCTTCATTCACTGAGCCATCTGTCCTTCCCTTATTAAACTTCTTAATAAGCATCATTTTGTTTTTATTTTATTAATTTTTAAAAATAGTTCCAGGATCACTAGAAGTAAAAATTATATCAGATCCTTTCCCTGAAAATCAGGAATTAAAAGAAAATAATCATTACTCCTGACTTCTAAGTAACACCTTGTATTTCTGCTTTAAAATGGGTCATCAAAAACTAAGTGTGTACCCAAAAGACTCATGGATACAAGCACATCCGTGTTTATTGCAGCTCTCTTCACAATAGGGAAGAGCTGGAACCAACCCCAATGCCCCTCAACAGATGAGTGGCTGACAAAAACGTGGTATATCTACACAATGGAGTACTATTCAGCATTAAAGAAAGATGACATCATCAACTTTGCAGGTAAATGGATGGAAGCCATTATGCTAAGTGAAGTAACACAGTCCCAGAAAAACAAACAGCAAATGTTTTCCCTCATTTATGGATGCTAACAACAAATCCCCAGTCGAAAGGCAAGCTGAACAACATTATTGTTATATTTCTGTTTATCTGTTGTTATAATGTAAATCTCTTAACAGGTTCTAGAATTGACCCACCACTTACTTTCAGACTCTGTAATTACTGTATATGGGTGGAAAGTATGTATTAATATTTTAGAGTAATATAAAATTAAAGGAAGAAAATGTGAATTCCTAATCATAAAAAAGACTGAGAGAAAGATGCAGGAGAGTTATGGCAGAATGCCAGAATCTGGGGTGGGGTGGGGGGAAGGGAAAGGGGAGTATGTATAAACTGAACTTAAAATGATGTATGAAATACACAAAACATCAATAAAAGCATTATAGTAAAATAGAAGTATGTATATATGAATTATATAAAATATTAAAGATTAATTTTTTCAATGTTGTATATTTTAAATGTATCATGTTAAAATTCCAGAGCAGGTGATCTCTGGGTAACACATTTCTGTGGCATCATGAGCAACTCACTTCACTGCCTTCAGTTCCTATTATCTGTAAAATAAAGACCTATGTGATCTAAGTTATTAAACAGTATATATATCCATAAGTTACCTAACTTTGTTAAGTGGTATTTCATCCTTTAGATAAATGGGTTGGGAAAAGAAGTAGAAATCAGGCTAATTTACAGAATCAAAATCAACGGTGTCAAGTTTTAGACAAAAGTTCTAAAGGAAAGAAGTTATTGCCTCTTAAGACAGCTCTCTAGCTTTAGAGTTGTCATCAGATGATAATAATTCTAACAAAATTACAGTCCTGTAATACCCAGAGCTGTGAATATGAGGCATAACTCTAAGCATGCCTTTCAGATCCTGTCCTTTTAACAACAGTGATCTCAGGGATCAAAGGACCAGGCCAGATCTAGACGTGGCTATGTGCCAAAACAGGCTGGGTATGCTCTCTAAGCTGAGGATCTCAGAGCAGAGTAAAGTGACCAAGAGGGGGAACAGGAAAGGACTGAGCACTGAGATGCTTTAGTGCAGGTAAGACTGCAGATAATGTTGCATCATACCTAGTCTATTGGGACGTGGCAAATTTAAATATAAATCCTCATAGACATGGAAAGCCCTCCTCTAGGAGACTACCTCACAATATTTTGGTGAATGTTCTATTAAGAAGAATATGTAGACAAAAGTTCATCAAGACCAAATGTATCTCCTCAAAGACATAAAAGACGTCCACTGGGAGGGATAGAAATGGTGCAAAGATTAGACTCATGTATGATGATCATACAAAAATTTTAAATTAATTTTAAAAATGATGTCACTGGCAGTAGGTAATTAACTGCCACGAGCTGCTGAGTGTTTTCTTTAGTCCATTCATCAACCAGAGCCCTTCATTTCCAACACCTTTCAGGAGAAAGCCCCAAATCTATAACTCTGTTAACATGGCTAAATAAATAAATGAATAAATTGTTACTCAACCAATCTGACATCACTGCTCCCCTAAACCATCCTATCTCCTGGAGACTTCTCACAATAGTCATAAAAACCACACTGCCTTTCAACCCAAATTTCTCAAAATCAGCATTTCTGACATTTTGCACCAAGTAATTCTTTGTTGTGGGATTTTTTTTTTTTTTTTTTTTTTTTTTTTTTTTTTTGGTCTTTTTGAGATTTTTTTTTTTTTTTGGTATTTTTTAGCACCAGCTGTCCTGGAACTCACTCTGTAGACCGGGCTGGCCTTGAACTCACAAAGATCTGCCTGCCTCTGCCTCTTCCTGAGTGCTAGGATTAAAGACGTGCACCCTGATGTTGTGGGATGCTTAACAACATAATTGGCTTTTACCCACAGTGTACCAGTTACATGCATGCCAAGTCATGACCCTCCAAAACTCTTGAGACATTGCTAACAGTCTCCTAGTGATAAAATCATTCTTCCTAACCTTTTTTTTTTTTTCTCTCCCCTAATAAATCCATAAGCTCCGTAAGAAGAAAAGTAACCTTGCAGGGTGGAGAGATGGCTCAGCAGTTCAGAGCACTGAGTGCTCTTTCAGAGCAGAGGACCCAGGTTCAGTTCCCAGAACCCACATGGCAGCTAAGAACCACCTTTAAGCCAGACATGCTGGCACACGCCTTTGATCCTAGCACTGAGGAGGCAGGCAGATCTCTGTGAGGTCAAGGTCAGCCTGGTCTACAGAGTGAGTTCCAGGCCAGCGGAGGCTATAGGGAGAACCAGTCTCAAAAAAAAAAAAAAACAGTAAAATATTTTTTTTTTTAAAGTGAGCTTTCGGCTGGAGAGATGGCCTAGCGGTTAAGAGCGCCGACCGCTCTTGCAGAGGACCCGGGTTCGATCCCCAGAACCCACATGGCGGCCGAGAACCGTCTGAAACTCCAATTCCAGGAGAACTCCAGTTCCAGGGGAATCCGACACCCTCTTCTGACCTCCGCGGCATTGCACGACATGGGTGCACAAACCTGCATGCAGACAGTACATTCATACACATACAGAAATAAATAAAATTAAAAAAAAAAGTGAGCTTTCATCTTCGTGTTTAGAATCTAGCAGAATGCAGGATGGGCTATAGATGATCAAAACATGTTTGCTAATGGATGATTAGCTTGTTGCCAAAGGAAAGTTAGAAACTTAAATGAAGCAACATTTAGTCCTTGACAAGACAGTTAGTGTTTTGATATCCCATCGCTAAGGAAATTAAAATTTTCAATTTCACCTAAATATCAATCAAATTAAAACCCAATTAGCTCATTCGTTAACTAGAGGTAATTTGTACTAAGTATGCCTGCAATATGGGAGAGATATGGAATGTGAGGTGTGGAAATTGATTTGAAATTAGATCTATATATAAAATTCTATCTATAAAATTCATAAATTAAAAATTATTTTAATTTGGTTTATAAATTGATCTAGATTTTTTTAAAACTATTTGGCTAGTATGTTGATTAATTGATTCATTTTTCTTTTTTTTCTGTGTATGAATTTTTTTTTTTTTTTTTTTTGGTCTTTTTTGACACAGGGCCTCCCTGTAACACCAGCTGTCCTGGAACTTGCTATGTAGACTAGGCTAGCCTTGAACTCACAGAGATCCCAAGTGTTGGGATAAAAGTGTATGAGTATTTTGCCTGCATATATGTAAGTATACCACATGCCCACTGCATGAGGAGGTCAGAAGATATTGCATCCCCTGGAACTGGAGTTACAGATCATTGTTTCTCCACCATGTGGGTACTGTGAACCAAACCCAGGTCCTCTGCAAGAGCAGTCAGTGCTCTGCTCATAACTCCTGAGTTATCTCTCCAGCCCCTTGATTTATTTTTTTAATTCTTCAGCTAGTAATTTTTTGTGCCCCATACATAATCTCAATATTTATCCACTAAAAACCCCAAATGTAAATAGTGCAGTGTTTTTTTAAATCTCCTTACTCTAAATTGATAGTGATGACACTCGTTTTATAGAATTAAACAAAAAAGAATTAATAAAGCAATAAATTTTAGAAACCAGAAATATATCATTATTCTTCAATATTAAACGCATTCAAAATGAATTTCAAATTAGAGTTGCTGTGTCAGAATTTACATATTTGAGCATGAATATATGTGAGTTTTAAAGCTATGTATATTCTATGAATGATTTAAAATCTGTAAAAGAGATTTTATAAAAGTTATAAAATTAACATAACTTATTTTCCCTAAATTATGGTAAATTGGATTTGAAATAGGAAAGTTGGCCATGAATCATTCCAATTCTATAATATTTTTTATCTAAAAAAAAAAGTGGTTTAACATGAAATCACAAGTCATGTAATGTAGAGGTTTATATCCTGTGGTACAATGATAGTATGCTTAACCAAGCTAGAGGTTGCTCACATGGCTGGCTATTTCTGAGATAATATTTTCACATCTGAGCAAATATCATATTTTACATCCTAATATATGGTGATAAGTGGTCTTCATTCTTCCTCAGTCTATTAAATGATACAAATTTACATTTAATGATCATAATGTCAGAGCAGCCATCAAATAGGTTTGATGGTTTCTCCTTCATTTTAGAGAGAATTTTAACTTTTCAAGCACTTCTATTTTCTCTTGCTCTCAAACTGTCTTTTAACAAAATAAAAGCAATAACTTTTGCACTTAGAATCTGTATTTTTCACATGTAAGGGGTCTATTAATAACAAAATTATCATAATAATCTAACTTCAGCTTTGACATTCTTTTTTTATTTTATTTTCCTTTTTATTTTTTATGTATATGAATGTACTGTCTGCATATAGGTTTATGCACCCGTGTCATGCAATGCCACGGAGGTCAGAAGAGGGTGTCATATTCCCCTGGAACTGGAGTCAAAGACGGTTCTCAGCCATCATGTGGGTGCTAGGGATCAAACCCGGGTCCTCTGCAAGAGCAGTCAGCGCTCTTAACCACTAGGTCATCTCTCCAGCCCCTAGCTTTGACATTCTTATAGCTTGGTAGCATTTGGGGATTTTTAGTTTAGTTCTGTTTTTACTTCTGTTTTTCATGAAAAATATCTTAAATGCCTATATATTTAATTTTGTATTTTTATATTATTGAAATGTTAGTATATCATATTTTGAGTTCTATACAATTAATGCCTTTAAATGATTACCTAATCAAGGTCACCAGTCCAAATTTTACCCTCAGCATAATTTTTTGCGGCTCATTATTCAAGTACTTTCCACATTTTTAAAATGTTTAAAAAGAAAACCACCAGGCATGGTGGTGCACATCTTTGATCCTAGCACTTGGGAGGCAGAGGCAGGTGGATCTCTGTATGTTCAAGGTCTGCCTGGTCTACATAGGCTAGCTGGGGCTACAGGGAGACTTTGTCTCAAAAAGACAATTAAATAAATAAATAAATAAATAAATAAATAAATAAATAAATAAAACCAAGAGATTAATATTTCATTTAAAAATTAAAAGTTACATGAAATTCAAATTGGTATCTATAAATACAATGTTATTGGAACACAACTTGCTTGTATATGCTATTTTTATGGCTCCTTTTGAGGTACAGTGGCATATCTGAATATTTAAGACATATTTACAAAGAATGAAATACCACTGGCCTGGACTTATATGGGAAGGTTCACTGGTATTGCTAAATATAATTAGCATATATAACTTGTAAATCAGGGATTAAGGACACTATTTTTTTAATTCCTTTCAATTAATATGTTTTTTTATTAGTTTCTTATTAATTCTTGTAAGCCTTGATAAAGGCTGCTGGTCATTAGCCTCACCATTCAATGTTTGGAAAAGCAGTTTAAAATGCAGCTTTCTTTTTTTTTTTTTTTTCTTGGTCTTTTTGAGACAGAGTCTCCCTTTAGTCCCAGCTAGCCTGGAGCTCACTCTGTAGACCAGGCTGGCCTTGAATTAACAGAAATCCGCCTGCCTGCCTCTGCCTCCCAAGTGCTAGGATTAAAGGCATGCACCACCACACCCAGCTAAAATGCAGCTTTCTAAAGTGCACTTTCTTTACCTCATCAGGGAAGTCATGACCACTTTAGACAGCAGTAATAATGATACACAGTAACACTGAGCTTTTAATATTCAACGTGATGTGTTACTTTGCTATGTCTCCGTAAAACTAAGTTCTCTGCTTTCCAGCTATGGCATTTTATAATAAAGACAAAACATAGAAAGCAGATCATGTCTAATTTATAGTCTTGACCCAGTTTCCAGCTTACATACAGGAAACAACTCATAGATTTGATAAATTAACACCCATTTGAGTTTCTCACAAACATCCCTAGTAGGTTTTTAAGTGATACAAAGTATTTTCATTCTCTACTAATAAACATAAGAGTGTTCAGGCTACTGAATAGGTTTTCAAAACTAGGAATCTTCCATAATTACTGTTTGATATCATAACTCAATATATTACAGACTTATCATCTGTCTTTGGTTCATTCAACTGATGAAAATTTACCTTTAAAGTATGATATTTCTAGCAGTAAAAAATCATTTATTTGTTATCTCTGCAGTGTTGGCCTTCTTTAAGAGGAAAAGTAAAATCTTGTCTTGAAAGGAGTATAGAAGTTCCTGCAGCTACTGGGAATGAGTGAATAATTTTAGGGATATTTCTGAAACTCTCTACAGCAAAAGTACACAGAAAATATTTCTAGATTTTTACATTTAGCTAAGTGTTATAATAGTAAAGAGAAATAAAAATTACCTAAGGACAGTAAAACGTTGTTTTGCTAGAAACTATGTTTCAAATGAAAGTGAAATGCCTTACATGAATAAGGCTGGTGAAAAAAAAGGAGGAATTAAGCAATACTAGGCATTTAAGTGAATTCATTTTTTTTTGTTTTGTTACAAAAATTATTTAAACCAACAATTAAGAATTATTTTTCTTCCACCTTTAAAGTGAGTTACATGAAACAAAGCAAGAGAAACAAAACGCTGTCATAATCATGGGAATCAAAAAGATTATTCTCTCAAACACAGGAACTTAATAAATAAAACTTCCTTTTAAGCAACAAAAAAGCAAGAAGTTCTGTCAAAGGCAAGATGGAAGGAGCCTTCCATAGCATCCAGGAAATGGAAATCAGAGGTTTCCTAACAGTCATAGATGAGTTCTTGCAGGTCATATGAGATGTCCAGGTCAGGTCAAACAATATGAGGCTGATCATTAAAATTATTTTCAATTAAAAGAAATTCAAGTCATAATTATTTTCAATTATCATATCATCTTTGCTATTAGAGACAATGCCACCCATAACCAGCCAGCTTTTCTGGTGCAATGAAACTGTGATAAGAAATCTCCAATATAAATTGTCTGCTCCCACTACAGGAACATCTCTGGGCTGTACCTTTCCTAGCAATGGGCTGTTGCTGGAATTTATATGGGGAAATAGTGGTGTGCACAGCTTTAGACCTCAAGCTCTTGCACCAAAACTAAAGGAGCTGCAGAAGGAGTTAGCCTTTTCTTCAAAACTCATCAAAATCATTGGGATGGGGTGCAGTGCACAAAAATCAATTTTATTTCTACCTTTCTGAGCTGAAATGTAGGAAGATTCTTTGCACTTCCTTTCTCTACTTTTAACATTCTCCAGCCCAAACCTTTGCCTATCACTGGAACCAAAAACATTTAGAAGAGTTTTACTGAAGACTGCCTTGTGTGATTTAAGAAAACATTATTAAATTAAAATGAGTCTTCCAAGCTTACTCAAAAGCAGCATTTGCAGTCACTTTAGGTGGATTCAGCGCTGGGCACTTACCCAAGTCCCTGGCTCTGTAGTCAGCTGTCCTCCATGTGCCTGGCTCACTGCAGGTGACAGTGCTCAAATGCCTGGCCCTACCAAACTTTTTCAGAAAAGATTCCAACTTTCAAATGAGAGAAGACTTGCTCATTTTGAAAGGTCCTTTAAAAAGAGGGAGAGAAAAGAAAAAAGCAAAATCAGAATTTTAGACAAGTAAAAGTGCTTCCACAAGTCTGAGAAGATTTTCAAGACTAATCATCACCAACACGAAACCTGAGTTCGTCTTTCATAGACCTTTCATTCTTTCCCACTATGTCGCTTTCAATTTTCATTTCGGTCTCATACTCCTTTTTTTCCTACCTGCTTTTGATCTTCTATTTTATACTGTACAGAAGTCTTGAGTGGTATGTGGGAAGCAAGCCTTGGTCAGCCTGATGCGGGGAAAGCCCATAGGTCTAGAAAAAAATCATAACTAAGAAATCAGGCCTGGGATTGGATCAGGAGCTAATCTGCTTGATTATCAATGTCCTGTTGTGCATTGTGAAAGATACCTGGCTCCTTCAACGCTACATTTCATGTAGTGATGAAAATGGGATATGGAATATCATTGTGAAAACTGGTTTGATTGGGGTAATAATGACTAAGAGGCTGTCAATGCAAACAAATCCAACAGGACCCAATTGTGAAGAAGCTGCACCCTCAACTAACAGCATAATCTCTGCTTTTGTTTAGGGGCCTCCAAACAATTCCCACTCCCACCAGCCTTGGGAGACTCCAACCCAGCTGGAAGTGACAGAAGCGTTCCTTTCAAATAGTTCATAGGATTTCTCACTGGAAAGAAAAGTGGGAAGCTGGAATTCAGGTGCCTTGTGGGATCCCTTTCAAGGCACTTCAAAGGGGCCATGGCAAAGCTTTACTTTGTATGCAGCTATTCTAGGGGATAACTGTACAGAAGGATAAAGTCCATTGTGTTGATTTACAATATTTCATTTACTACTTAATAATGGATATCCTGAAAGGCACAATGCTCAGCCAGTAATATCACTTGCCTAGACCTTTACAACATTCCATTTTATTCAGTTGTTTCAGAGAACGTTAACTACATTTAAATTCTCAGTTACCTCCCTGTTATTGCCTAAGGCCATTGTGAATTGGGAAGAAACTCAAGAGTTCAGCTTCTTTAAGATTTCTAGTCAATCCTTTGAAGCAAATTATTTCCCTAAACAGTAAGTGATTTTAAAGCTAATGTAACCAATAAAAAAATAACCCAAGGCCATTCTCATCCTCTTCTACCTCTTGTTTAGTGTTGAGAGTTTCTACTTCATGCACTCAGCAAATCTAGGCTCCTTTTCTACAAAGATGTGTCAGCACCATAACCAAGTACAAGATTCCTCTGCATGTGTTAACAAGAGGTACAGATATCTACTGATTTTTCAAATTCCATTAAGGTGAGCTTTCTTGTAGGGCCAAGGCTGTACTGTGGCTCAGTAGTAGAGGGTTTCTCCAATATATACTAAGCTCTGTATTCAATCTTTAGCACTAAAAGAAACACAAATAAATAAATACAAGCTTCCTTGTGGTTTTTAAATTAATGACCTATTAAAAATATAAAAACAATAGTAGAAAACATATTGTAGTTCTAAATACATTGATGCAACCTACAGTTTTTGTTCACATCTGGAGGTAGCCACAGTGAAGCCTTTGTGCTGGGTATTTTTAAGATATGTTTCAGGCTTTACTTTAACCGTGCATCTGCCATGACCTCCACAGTTTTAAATCTTAAAATGAAAATGCAACAGGTTCAAGTAGCAATTGATAAATTCTGTCACATATAGAAAAAACTCAGTAGCTACAGTTCTATGAGAGAACAATCATTTCATAAATATTGAATACTACCCACTACCCACATAGTCTACAAGTTGGTTAGCTAAAAAGACAGTAATTCCATTAGAGGCTTTCAGCAAGGAGAAGATAAAAGAGTTGAGATACAGTGGCTGACATCATTTATTACTATCTTACTTTGAAAATGTGGTTCACAACAATGTCATACATTTCACAGAATTCTAAGAGAAAAAATTTACCAGCTATCTCCAAACTCTGAGTCCTTTAAAGGGACTTCTTGTCTCGCAAGCTGCTTCTTGGCTAAATGTCTAAGTAGTTTTACATGCACCATATGCTTCTATCAGGGAATAATCTTAGTCATATAAAATATTCATCAGTATCTGATCACACCAGAAGTGGAAGGCTGAGCTGTTTTCCTGTCCAGAAAAGGACTTAATGATTCATAATCAGAAGGTGACCAATAAACATCAATTGTTAGTTTCTACAGGAGGATGAATTTACACTGAGTAGACATCCTGATTAGCAAGGTTCCTTCAATGACCTGGTTCGTCCTTAACATCTTTTAAAAACCATTTTTAATACATGAATTATTCCAGCCAGAAAATGAAAATTCAGAGGCCTCCATGTCACAGTATGTAATAGTAAAGAGTATACAAAAATATAAAGGTTATGTAAGTTAGAACTGTGGAAACTTACAAAAGATTTATGTCCTTTGTAGCATTCAGAATGTCTTTTCATTATTGTAAAACAAGTTAGATTTTTGACTTTGAAGCAAAGTTCTAGCTTTGCACTAAACCACTGTATTATAAACAATCCAAACAAACTTGAATCTCTGAACCTTGGTTTGAAGAAATGTTTAGTATCCTGTTCAGAGTTTTCTCTCTCTAAAATGGGCCTAAATTCTATCACATGTAGAAACTCATAATATATATATATATTAATTTCTATTTGGATTGAAATAATCATTCTAGCAACCAGAAAATAATTTCTATTTTTTATAATTTTCATTGTACATGCTACATAAGGATATTTGGATAGTATTATGCTTTATATGAACATGTCAGCAATTCTTCCTTTTCTTCATCCAACTCTCATTGATCTCCATTGATCATTAGATCCTACCTGACACCAAAACTGGTCCAATTCATTCTATTTTTCATTTTCAAGTGATACATGGGTATCTTGTACAAACAACTTTAACAGTATTTTTACTCTAGCGTTCACACGTGGGAGGATTATGAGTTTTTTTGAATATGAATTTAGTCACAGCATACGAACTCTTACACGGAGATAGATTGGCTCTATGTCATAGAGGATTTCAGGCTATGCAGTATTATAGACAGATTATAAAAGCACATTCAACCATACTTGAAGAGGCGTTTAAAAAAGCTTCTTACTCAAATGCAAAGGATTTTCCAGCTCAACCATTATCTTAACAAATACTTCTAATTTGAGGAATCTAAAAGCAGAATAAATTAGCCTTTGTTTGTTTGTGTTTGTTTGCTTGCTTGCCTGCTTGCTTGCTTGAGACAGGGTCTCATCATGTAATCCAGTCTAGCCTGTAGCAGGCAGGAATTCTGAGTGCTGGTATTACAGGCACATACCACTGATCTGGCTTTCTCCTTCTTGATCAGTATAAATTGCAAATTGATAAATTAGGAAGCATATGTAAAGCTAAAATCATATTGTATTACAGGTACTATTTTACCAGAATAGGAAAAATGTTATTAAAGGAATGTTGAATTCATAACTTTAAAACATAGCTAAAAAATACAGTCTTATTGTGGCCCCTTTCTGACATGATAATTCAACCATTGTTTCTGTAGATAGGCTTAGCTATTGTCTTTGCATGGAATATTTACTGATATATTCTAGATATTTCCAATGAAGAATTTGTGGTGATTGCAGCATTTGTAGCAATATTATTTCTTGGCAGTTGTGTTATTATAGATGATCAGTTCCAGGAACTAGCTTTACTAAGTAACTGATATTGAATAATTTGAAGAAAGCTTTTAGATCATCCCCAGCTTTGTAAGGCATTTCTCTGCTTCTTGGATTACTTAAGCATACTTATTTCTGGAAATGCCTAATCAAAGCCATTAAATTTAAAATAATTGTAGTCTGAAGTGCTGATGGCTATTACAGAGCAATTACTGTATCACCTCACCAATACTGCCCTATTTGCTAATAAAAACACCGAAATTGTAGTTTGGACTTCCACTGAATCTTTGCTGAAAGCCACAAACATAATTATGTTGGAAAAATTGCTCTAATCATATTTCTATTGTCATAATAAGGCAAACCTATTCCTTTTAAACAAAGGAGTCTAAGCTACTTAGAAGCCAGAAGCAGGCTCTTATAATGCTCTTAGTACTTATCATGGAAATGTGGGCCTTTATTCTGAACTCTGCAGATAAATTCAGCATCATTTCTTGATTACAATAGGAAGCATTAGGGACACAAGGACTGGAAGGTACTGTGAGTAATGTGAGCTGCTCTGTAAACCCTCACATGGACACATCTAGTGGGAAGGAAGAACTTTGTCCCTCTGGAGATCACAAAGCTTTCTTTTTTTTTTTAATTTTATTTAATTTTGTATGTGTAGGAGTGTACTGTCTGCATGCAGGTTTGTGCACCCACCCGTGTCGTGCAATGCCGTGGAGGTGAGAAGAGGGTCTCGGATTCCCCTGGAACTGGAGTTCTCCTGGAATTGGAGTTACAGGCGGTTCTTAGCCACCATGTGGGTGCTAGGGATCAAACCGGGTCCTCTGCAAGAGCAGTAGGTGCTCTTAACCGCGGCTATCTCTCCAGCCCCACAAGCTTTCTTAATGGCAACACTTGCTATACATATGCAGGAAGGTGTTCTTATGCAGGAATGTGCTACCCAGCATTTCTACAAATTCCAATTATCCAAGAAAAATTCAGATCAAGGCTTTGGCTTGAAACCACTCAAATTTTAGACAACTATCTCATGTTTTTAAACATTTGCACATAGTTGGCCTAGAGAAGTCTTTGAGCTTCTACCTTGCCAACTAATCTAAAATCTGACAAGTCCTTATTATCTTACCAGAAAAATTACAGGAGTATTTCTTTCTAAAATCTTTTAAGACAGTACTACCCCATTAGCTAGCAGTTGAATTCTCTTGAATTCAAAGTAGGTCTCCTATGCCATTTATACATTCATTATTCTGAATATCTACAGACCCAGTATCAAACTTTCATGTACATATTTTACTCATGTAAAACATCACGTTTTAAGGGAGAAATAAGTCAAAATAGGAAGTTCTTGATGTCATTTATCAAATAGATTGGTCATAACATTATCGCTACTTTTATAAAAAAAATATAGAAGAGCATTAAGTTGGCACTATCTTAACAGAACAAAGAATGAAAAATGAAGTGCAAAATTAATCAACTTAGAATTTTTGGATTTTCAAACATGACTTGACCTACTGATACATATGCCATGGAAGAAAATGCAAAGTATATGGAAGTCTTCAGTTCCTGAGCCACGAATGGAGCAGTGGTATTCACTTTCTTCTATCTTTTAAGTTTTCTCTTCCTTTTAACCTCCTTCTATATAGGCAACTTTATAGAAATATGAGTATTATATATATAATATGGAAATACTACATAATTTTCATTTGAAGACAGCTATTTAACATACTTCATAGACACAATTATCTATAAAAGGGTTTTTAAGTATATATTGTTTTATGAAGGCAATCCTTTATTAATATAAAATAAGCTACTCTACTATCTGTAAGTTGCAATAAAAAGAATTTGACCAAATAAACTAAATTTAGAACAATAACTAAGTGTCTTTTTAAATTGATTTACTTAGAGTAAGAGTCTATGACTATCATAAGACCTTTGTGGGTACTACCCAAGCCTACAAAGAAACACAATTAAAAAAAAAAAAAGCCGTTCTGAAGTTTCATTTCAATTTTATGACTTATTTCAAAATCTAGAACAATAAAATTTTATTCAGCTCCTCAATTAATTTTTATTGGTTTATTTATTTGTTCATTGCTGCTAAGATCAAAGTTTAATAAGCACCAAAGGACAAGTAACTTGGCTATTGTTTCAACAAATGTCAGCCAAGTTTCTACTCTGAATACTACATCTTAGCTATATAAAACATATACAGGCTTCAAATTCTTCAGTTGAAATGTAAAAATCTAGGATCATCTAGAAAATTTGAACAGTACACCCAATCTAATTACCTGTCTTTCTCTCTTCCTCTCATCTCTCTCTCTCACACACACACCACACACCACACACATCACAATGTGTGTGGTGTGTGGTGTGTGTGCACATACTCAATATGTGTGGGATAGTGGGGCAGTACTCTATAATTTAACATAGTTAAATATATACAGTGACTAGGTCATCTCTAAATTTTCATATTTTCAGTAAATATAACAATAGCTCATTTAGTCATTTTTCTTAGGTTTAGTCTGAATTCTCTTCAATGGCATTTCACTCCTGATGAGAGAGTCTAATATACATACAGTCAAGAGTTGAAAGGTGCTGCTACTAAATCCTGTGCCTTTCTAAGCAGACTTGTATTAAACACATGTGATGATTAAGTGTTAATTTGGCTAGATAATGCTGTTATAATGTCTAATTGTTAGTTTGAGAGTTCGTTGTTATTGAATGAGCCACTCTCTTTTAAAAAATTCTTTCAGTAGATAGATGATAGATACAGACAGGCATAAAGAAAATGGACGGATAGCTAGATAAATGATAAAGATAAAAAGAGATAGATTGATTGAGAGTTAGAACCTATTGATCAGGTTTCTCTAGAATATACAGATAAAACAAGCTTATCTTATATATGTAACTACTCAACTTCATATCTTCTCTCCTGTAGTTTAAAAATGTTTTCTTTAATATTTTTATTTTATGTGTATTACCTCCAGTCTGTAATTCCACCCATGCCATCCAATAGGCATGGAAGCCAGAAGAGTGTGTTGGGTCCCCTGAATTGGAGTTATGAATGATTGTTAGCTACCATGTGGTTGCTGGGAACTGAACTCAGGTCCTCTTTGAAAGTATCCAGTTCTGCTAACCACTGACCCATCTTTCCAGCCCATCTCCTATAATTTTGAAGATTTTTTCCTTCTATTTTTTTTTTAATTTCCACAACCAAATAAGGAATTTATACTTATTCACAATAAACTTCATTTGCTTCCGGTTAACTCACTATTCTTGGGTAAACACTCAAGTCCTGATTCTGGTCTTCATATGCTTATCAGCTGCTCAACTTCAGCTCACCTACAGAGTATAAATTCATACTTGCTTTAACAAGCCCAGCTTTTACCCTAAAGTTGTGTTTATTGTAATTACTTTGTGTTATTTGAAACTCAAAGCATTTTATTGTCATATGATCACAGATGGCAATATTAAGGGTATTGAAAGGTTTTGGAAGCAGTCAAAATTCTTAAGTATGAGCCTTTGAAAATTATTTCTTGAAGGAATTTTTGATTTTCACATAAGTGATTATTAGGTCAAATAATTTATTTCACATAATCTAATAAATATTTTGGAAAGTGAATATTATTATATTTTAAAACATGATAGAAATTTGTTGGTCCTTCCCATTCCTTTTCCTCCTTCTGAACTAGACATGCACAACAGGCCTTTCATTAACAAAGAATCTATTCAGGACTGAGATCCTTTGGCCAATTCCCAGTCAACAATTTTCTTGGGCACTTGTCGGTGCCAAACAGCAACTCTTGTTTCTCCCAAAGAATTCTTAATAGAGAGGGGATTAAACTTTAAGTGACTTCCTGATTTCACCATTTCTGAAAACCAGTGTTAGAATGCTGAAAGGTCACTTCATTTGTGCCATCAGTGGCCTAACAGCTTTAGAAACAGCACGTGATTAGTACTTTTGGTTTATGTAGATCTAATATGGGAGCAGCTATCAATCTCTTATATTAAAGGTACACATGAATTTTGGAGTATCTCTTAATTGTTTTATGAGCAATGTTTTGGATCAGTTATGCATTTAATATGCAAAGCATTGATGAGAAATGTGCTATTATTATAGTGAGTTTAGTAATGTTAAATAGCAAAAGAAGAGCAAAGATAAAACAAGGCATGCATTTCCCCAATACTGATGCTAAGCAAATAACTACTCATTATCAAAATAATTATAAATAAAATATTCTCAGGGTTGGACTGCATCTTTTCATGCCCACTGTATAAATGTGAAAATCTAGTTTAGAGTAATATAAAATAAAAATAATGAGAAAAAAAATGAAAACCCAGATTGCAGTAAAGGCTCCACAAATTCACATTGAATCAGATCAATGCACAATCAATAAGGAACAGTTAACATTCAGTGAGAGCTTCTTTAAATGATCACACATGAAATTAAAGCAGGGAAGAAATGCTGAAACTATCACTTTTATAAATGTAATCAGTGGCCTGGAAAATACACATTAGAGAAGCATAAGGATTTCCCAAGAACAGTTTGCACAAAGCTTGATGGAGGGTGTTGGGCTTTTGTACGCAATGCTTTGTGCCATCTTAGTAGCCATTTCATGTCTAAGCATTGTTGAGTATTCCCTATATTCTGAGCTTGATGACAGTTCATATTTGAACTGTGTGATCAAGCAAGTACAAGCCAAGCAAAACTTGTTCTATAGTCCTTGAGCCCACAGCGTCTTGTACACACACAATCTAAGTCGAGCGACCTCAGAAGCTCACTGCATCATGTCAGAGGTATGCCATGGAGAAAGGGGACCCAGTGTGATATTATTGCCATCAGTTACAAATAAATAATACATCTACTTTGACTCAGAATCTTGTTATTAAGATAGTAATATGGTATCACAAGGTGAATATCTCTTGTTTTTCATGGTTCTTATGATCTAATGATACAGGTATATCAGTCCATACTCTTTTTTTTTTTTAATTAATTTTATTTATTTCTGTATGTGTATGAATGTACTGTCTGCATGCAAGTTTGTGCACCCGTGTCGTGCAATGCCGCGGAGGTCAGAAGACGGTCTCGGATTCCCCTGGAACTGGAGTTCTCCTGGAATTGGAGTTTCAGACGGTTCTCGGCCGCCATGTGGGTGCTGGGGATCGAACCCGGGTCCTCTGTAAGAGCGGTCGGTGCTCTTAACCGCTAGGCCATCTCTCCAGCCCCATCAGTCCATACTCTTAAAAGATGACATACGGGGCTGGAGAGATGGCCTAGTGGTTAAGAGTGCCGACCGCTCTTACAGAGGATCTGGGTTCAATCCCCAGCACACACATGGCGGCCGAGAACCGTCCAAAACTCCAATTCCAGGAGAACTCCAGTTCCAGGGGAATCCGACACCTCTTCTGACTTCCGCGGCGTTGTACGACAAGGGTGCACAAACCTGCATGCAGACAGTACATTCATACACACACAGAAATAAATAAAATAAAAAAATGAAGACTTTTTAATGAATTATTTCCTTTATGACTTGAGTTGATAAGATCTGATATTCATCTTTTATGTAACTACTGAATAAGTTACATGCTTTCCTACTCAACTGTAGAATAATGATTCAGACAAGACAAAGCTTTTTTCAAAAAACAGTTTGGGGATCTTCACAGAAATCTCTATGAACAAAAAAGCAATTAAATTCTCAGATGTCTGCCTCCTACATTGACTGGAAAACTTGGAAACTGTAATTTAGTAATTCTCAGTCTCTTATCATTTGGGTACTGGGAGCAATTTAAATTTGAGGAAAACCATACTGCAGTGACATTTTAAGATGGATTCTTCCCAAAATGTACTCCATGGAACCTGCAAAGTGGACTCGTTAAGTATCATCCACTTGAAAATATCTTCAAAAAATGATCCTTTTGTTTCAGTATAGTTGATATTGAGCTATTAGGTCTGTCAATGTTCACATAATATGTTAAAACTGATCATCCTACTGTAGAAATAAAAGAAGCATATTGAAACCATAAATATTTAGCAAATGCAATTCTTAAGGATTTCACTTAAAGAGAAAGACAGGTTCTGAATTATGGTAGTAGATTTAGAGAATAGCCAGAGTATATTTGCCATGCTTTTTAATGTTAAGCACTTTTTTGAGGCAGGGTCTCCCTATAGCCCCAGCTGGCCTGGAACTCACTCTGTAGACCAGGTTGGCCTTGAACTCACAGAGATCTGCCTGCCTCTGCCTCCCAAGTGCCGGGATTAAAGGTGCGGTGCACACCACCATGCCTGGCTTAAAGACTATTTGTAGTGGCCATGTGGGTACTAGGAATCAAACCCAGGTCTTCTGTAAGAGCAGTTGGTGCTTTTAAATGCTGAGCCATCTCTCCAACCCCAATGTTAAATATTTTAAACTATACTGATAGCACAAAAATCATTTATATTTAAGAAGTATATTTAAGAGAATAATAGATAATTTTGAAGTTATGTCATGAAAAAGTCAAAATTGCCTGGAATGTGCGGGTAAAGTAATCCAAATCAAAATGAACTAAAAGTAAAGCTAACAAGAACCAATATATTTGATCAACCATTTAGAGAGTGCCAATCCAAAAGGTTATATTTGATTATATGGCTACAGAAGACAAAAGTAGGGTAACCGAGCAAAGATCAGCTCTTTCCACAGTGAGGTTGGAACACCCCATGTCTCCAGAAGACTGAAATCTGGGCTAAAAAAAAAAAAGGATGGAGAATTATATGTTGTAATTACACACTGATTTGAGAATTATTTGTTGTACAATTGCATCTCTAGAACACTCAACAACCAAGTTGCCATGCTGGCCAGATAAAATCATTTAGACTTTCAAGTTAAAAGGAAGAGTGCATAAAAATTGACATTAATACTAATAGATAAATACTCTTCATCTGAGTTTTCTTAAAATCATCTTATTTCCCAAGTAGACATCTCATGTGTAAGGAAAATATGCTGGTCTCTCAATGTCATTATCACCAACCACTTATCAATTTAAAGTATACAACCAAAATACACAAAATGGTGCTAGAGAAATGTGCTATTTGATAAACACCTTACTGAGCTAGCATGAGGACTTGAGTTTCTATTCCCAGCACTTACATAAAAGCTGGAATAAGTGTATAAGTACATAACCCCAGTTCCGTGGTATTGGAGACAGCCACACCCTTAGACTTATAGGTCAGCTAGATTAGACAAATTCACAATATCCAGGGTCAATGAGAAATCTTCACTCACTAATTTATAAAGAGAGCTTTAGAGAAAGACATCTGATGTCAATCTCTGGCCTCCATATTGACAAGCAAATGCCCCCCACACATGTATACAGACAGGCAACATACCACACATATATGTGAGTATACACACACACACACACACACACACACACACAAATCATAAAGTCAAAAGTTTAAATGTAAGGTCTATAAAATATTATCCAGTTTCAATCGTGCATAATTCCATGAGAGAAAAAAGAAAAAATCAAAATGTTACCAGAAATGAAGTGCCCTTTTGAAATAAACCTGAAAAAATTCTTGAGGTATTCTTTTCTATTTCTATCGAAGTGTGAACTCCAACTCATTAGTTTAGATCCTCTGGAAAATGGATGCTGGAATGGAGCTGAGAGTGGAAGAGGATAGGAGGTGGAATGGGTTTCTCTTTGGACAAAGGAGGTCTGCTTAGAGAGAAAGCACAGAGAGGTCAGAGGCCTCAGGAACCGCACAGAAGTAGTTCCTGAGGTCCTGAATCTGGGTGACCATCTGGCTTCATTCTTAGCATTTAAACAGGTGCTTTCTTTAAGGCTCATCCCCAGTGTACAGCTCCTTGATAACCACACCCGATCAAGTTCATAAAAGTAATATATGACCACTATGAAACTAGGAATTTTTGTCAGATCCTATTGCAGCCTTAAATTTCTAAAACCCAATTCTAGTATTTTCAAAATTTGGAAACAGTTCATTCATTGCCATAAGTAGGATCAGACAATCAAATGTGTAATAAAATACTTTTTTTTTAATCTTTTTGAGACAGGGTCTCCCTGTAGCCCCAGCTGTCCTGGAACTCACTCTGTAGACCAGCTTGGCCTTGAACTCACAAAGATCCACCTGCCTCTGCCTCCCGAGTGCTAGGATTAAAGGCGCGTACCACACCTGGCTAAAATACTTTTTTTTTTAAAGGAACAGTAATAGAAAATCAGAGAACTGGCAGGACTCTCATAAATAAAAGTAGCCTAAGTCTTTCATTTGACAAAGAAAAGCCAAGGAACACAGTATATTTCACCAACAGATCAGACTTTTTTTTTCTTCAAACTATTTTTATCGAATTTTTGTGCATTTCATACAAAACATCTTATTCATCGTTATACCCCCTTCTCCATCGTCACCCTCCCATAGACAATCTCCCAACTTGATTCCATGCATTCTGTCATTTATGTTAAGAGTCTGTTGAGTCAAGTTACTGTTCTCAGATGCCCTTCAGTGAAAGTTCCTCCACTGATGTCTAGTCACTCTACCTAGAGTCACTCCCTTAAAGAAGATCTGTCCTCCCTCACCTAGCAGTAATCTGCTGCCAATGGTTCTTCAGCTAGTATTGGGGTCTGCTGCCCGTTTTCACAGTTCTGTTCTGGGTTTTTGTCTTCTTGAGTTTGCATGGGTCTTGCACATGCTGAGATCATATGAGCAAGGTCACAGGAACCTGTAAGACAGTTTCCATATGATCAGACTTTTTTAAAAAGTTGAGAATTGGGGGGGGGGGCTGGAGAGATGGCCTAGCATGGCATTGTACAACACGGGTGCACAAACCTACATACAGACAGTACATTCATACACATAAAAAATAAATTAAAAAATTTAAAAAAACTTTAAAAAAGTTGAGAATTGGAACAGCTGTTCTGTCTAGTTAGACCTAACCCAGATAAAGCAAAGTAGTATAAATTCAAATCACAATTCAGTGCAAAAGCCTCCAAAGTGGTCCCCAGTGACTAAACGTTGAAGTGACTAAAACATTCCCCTTTCTTGGGACACAAACTTGGAACAGTGGAATTTGAGGAATTGCATTTCTCCATAGCTATGGTAAATAGTTACGGTAATGCAAGCCAGAAAGGAGCCTCTGGGAATTAAACACAACAGAAAATGTTTCATCCTTCTCCTGCGACCCAGAAAATGAGCCAAAGTGCTCTGAACGAATGCTACTCATGTAGACAGATGCACAGATTATAAAAGGCATTCGGTATGACTACTAATTCAGCATCATGATGAAACCAAATGGTTTTGTCATGTGTGCACTCCACTTTATATTTATAATGCAGCTAATAGTCTTCTGCAATCATAATTCTAAAAGAAATACCAGGGCAGCTGTTGCTACCTTGAAAGATATTTCTATCTTCCTAAAAAATTCCTAACTATATTTTGTTGTTCAAAGGCTAGACAATGGATATCATGCTAGGCAAAGTAGCTTTTAGGGGAATGACCCTGGAGATATTTACAGCTTTATATGGCCTTTTCTATTATATAAAAAGCATCACGTATCGCAGAAAACTTCTTGATCAAGGAAGTTCTTCCCAAAGCACACTGTGGTCCTAAATGCCAACTATAGTCAAGAGGGAAGTAGAGAACAACTTTCTCCTATCAATGCATTTAAAGCTTCACAGGAAATACAGACAATAGAATGCCAATGGAGAGTTAGGGCAGCTCATCCAAACTTGGCTGTGACCGACTGTCACCACACAGACCTGAATAGACTGGTATGGAGAGATTCTCCATCACATGGAAATTTAATAGAAACCCCGACTGCAAAAAAGCAAAACAGTTACACTAAGAATTCACCCTTAATGAAATGTTCATCACAGTCTTGACAGTTTCACATACAATTTCACTGGAATTATCCTTTGGGATAGTTCCCACACCATCTAAATTTAAGAATTCTACATGAATACATAGGTGAGGGTAAAGCGCCCACACATCCCTCAAAATGAAAAAGGCACAGTAAAATAAATCAGTTGGAGTACTTAGTGGCAAATGCCTCATTTTCTTGTTGTGTTTACCCTTCTGACCCAACAGAACAGTAATGCAAAGGCTCTCACTGCACTCTCGATAACGTTATTTACACTGCATACCCAATGAGTTTGTGGCTTGTGCAATAAATTCTCAGTTCTGAAATATGTGTGAGAGTGTAGACATTGTTATTGAAGAAATTAACCTTGTAAATGAGGAGCACCCTCACTGAAGCTCTGGATTCTGATTATTCAAGAGTGACACAGGAATGCAAGCAGTTTTCTGCAGAATTACAATGATCCTCCTCACAAATTGCGGTGACTATGAATAAGTAATAATATCCTGGTAACAAATGAAGAGTTCTGACTTCATTTTTTAGATGTGTGTGTACTGGTTTGCATTTCCCATGCCATCCATGGGAAGAAATATTGTGGATATCTCAGACACAGAATTAAGATATTTTCTTCAGGAATTATCTATATTAAGAGCTATTTCAGCTAAGCAAACCAAGATTAAAAAAAAAAAAAAAGAAAGGAAAGACACTTCCTTGCAAACCACACTGCCTGCTGCCCAGAGACGCCAGTGTGCACCAGATTCTTCTATGGCACACACAACTTTCACCAAAGCAGCAGTCTTCAACAGTACACACTGAAATGCACTAAGACTAGCTAGAATCTTAACTACTTTCTCTTTCATTGCGGTTATAAGCTAATGGTTCTAGGTTCATTTTGAGGGGAGACTCAGCACAGAGAGGAGAAAATGTCAGGACTCTGATGAAAAGGAAGTCAGGTTTATTTTAGGCATGGCAGCTGGCCTGCCTATGTCAGGATGACCAGAGGTAGAATGTTCCCCAAATGGTAGTTTTATACTCAGGCACACAAGGAAGTGAGTTTACAAGGAAGCGTGGACCAGGAAATAGGGGAATGGGAGTAGGTGGGTCTGTGGCTGGTATCAGTAGAAGCATCTTGAGGGAAACTGAGGCCTGGGTCTGGTCTCTGGTAAGGTATGATTACAGGATATTTTAGCAACTTTTCTCAGGTTGTAGGAGTACAGTCCAGGGTAATCATTTCTTGGTACTTCTACCTCAGTTGGCTTCCTGAAATCCCTGACTTAGATGGGCTACAACCATACAAATGGCATTATTCTATTCTTAAGTTAAGGTTCAAAAGTGAATTTGATCACATGAAAAACACTTTCTTACAAAAAAAAATCCTGATATATATATGTGTGTGTGTGTGTGTGTGTATGTGTGTGTGTGTTTGTGTGCGTATGTGTGTGCATGAGTGTAATTTCACTTTAAATTGAGCCACTTTTCTAACAAAGAAAAGCCCTGAAGATCAACATGGACTTTAGAGATTCTTGTTCTGCTGCCCTCTCAGGCAAGTCACAATGAACAATCTCTTCTTGTACCTTGAAGGAGCACAAGAAAGACTTTTCAGAAAGGCTATACTTAAGAGGAAAATTGAAATGTTTGCTATTAGGTGGGAAACAAAAGCTCATCAAACCTAAGGTTTTCTAAACCCACTTATGAGACCCAGCAACTTGAACAGCAGGTGGCATCAAGAAAGAGAACTCCCCTTCCTCCCAAATACCTACAGAATACATAGTACACAGTAATGAATATAATCCTACTGAGCATCATGGTATATAGGTGGAGCTGAAAGAGATGAAACTTAATGCCGCTGCTTGGTGCATTTCTGTAAATTATATCTCAAAATAGAAATCTAAACATCACTAATACTAAAAAATAGGGGAGGAGGATGGCTAGACTCAAAGCTAGAACCATAATATCTGAATGTTGAGTATTTTTAACCTGGATCACAGGCAAATGAAGGGTTCATTATGTTATTTTACTGCTTTTGTATATGTTTGTAGCTTCTCCTAACAAGAGGTTTTAAAAATCTAATTGCTTCAGTTGTACCACCATCCCACAATTAGGACTCTGACCACTCTGAAACTCATAATTAAAATCTGCTCCTGTCTTTGACATGTAACAATGCAGAATGTAGATTTTGCCCTAACATAGTCCTTCCCAGAGGCTTGACATTATTTAAGTTCTGGGTCTTTGGGGACATAGAGAAGGAGAATTACAGAAACATAGTCAGTCCTCAAATGCTACCTGACTGCCTGAGAAAATCAGTGGCATCAAATGAACAACTACCAACCAGGGTTGTTCTTTACACAGTCCTGAATAAGGTGGCTAACCCCTCACTATTGACCTAGCTTTATTATTTCTAAGATTCTTAGATTAAGACCACTCCATTAATTGTTTTCTTTTTCCTTTGCCAGCTTATATAGGTTCCTCTGATACCATGAGAGCTCTTCTTCAGGGACAAGGCTTCCAGGTCAATTCAAGCTCAGTTATTCCAAGTCCCACCTGAAGTATTCCCTGTCTTCAGCAATAGGGTCATACCTTCACATTCTGGGATGCAATAAAGGACTGTGAGAATAGGCTGTGTTATTTGGGGAGTCTTTTAGGCTACCATTACAAACAATTCAAAAAGAGATTTCCCCTGCTTGGCACTTTGTTTTTCTGTTCTATAGCCTTCAGCTCTACACATGAGAGCACAGTGTGCTTATCCTTGAATAGGACACCTATATCACCCCTCTGCCTCCCAAAGTTCAGGGATCAATATGGAAGAGAGGCAGTTATGGAAGAGCCAGGGGGAGTGGCTGACTACAAAGAAACAGTCTTGCAGACAGCTGGACAGTTACGCATATGAACTCTCAGTAGTGGTAACAGCATGAGTAAGTCCTATGGACGCTCAAAACCTCAGCTTAGCTGGGAGAAGTTGGCAAGAAATCCCCCAACCTAACCTAAGGAAGTTTTCATAATTGATGGCTGCTGGGAGGAGAGACGGTGTCTTACAGGGATGGGATTCAGGGTGGGCCCAGTGGAGTACCCACACTGAAGGATGTTCAGGGACATAAATCAGACTCTACATGTTGCATTAAACATATAATAGAGGGGCTGGAGAGATGGCCTAGCGGTTAAGAGTGCTGACTGCTCTTCCAAAGGACACGGGTTTGATCCCCAGCACCCACATGGCAGCTGAGAACCATCTTTAACTCCAGTTTCAGAGGAATCTGACACCCTCTTCTGACCTCCGTGGCATTGCATGACATGAGTGCACAGACCTGCATACAGACAGTACATTCACACACATAAAGAATAAATTAAAAAAATTTAAAAAAGCATATAAGAGAGTACATTAAATTGGGTGGGGGTGGGGAGTGGTGCATACAGAGGAGGGCATCCAAATACCACCAAACTATATTGTATGAAAATAGCAAGAATTAAAAAAAAAAAAAAACACTAATTACAAATATCTCATTTAATACTGATATGCCAAACCTGGTCTCTCTAAGGATGTTTGCATAATGTTCAAGCTTTTCTTCCTGAAGAAAATCCACAAGAAACTGCAATTGTTTTATAAGTAAATGCTTTCACATTGAATGACAGAGTGCTAGTGTGCTCGATAGATGTCTAGGGAATGGCCAAAAAATAGTTAAATGATGAAAAGAACTTTCTAGTGGACAAAGATAGAAGCAAAAATGGAAGAAAAAAGGCAATAAATGCTTATGAAAAAAGAGTATCTTCAAAGATTTTATAATTAGGCTCATAAAAATCATTTATTATAGGCCAAGAAATTCCACAGTATATTGAAGTTTTAAGAAAATTATATACAATGTATTTTATTTTTTTTACTTCTAAAAGGAGATGTTAGGTTATGAGCAGTTAAGAGAAGCAATCAAATCTCTTTGGGAAAAATAAAACCGTTGTTGCTTATAACACATTTATTACAGGTATATAATTTTAGTGTGTTGCATTTGACTGTAGAAAGAATTGGTTTCAAAAGATCTAAATGTTCAAACCTAAAAGGAAACAAAAAAGAAAAAAAAAATGGTGCCTCTAACTGAGCACTTGCTTTAACCTCCCTCTCACATTTTATCTCCCCTATACTACAGTTCCTGTGAGAAATACTAAATAGCAACAGCCTGAGAATTCAAACAACCCTAACCACTCACAAAGGAGTCAGGCCACATCTGTATTGAGCACACCATGCTACATGGTGGTTTCTTTTCATTACGAAGAAAGAAGGCAATCATTATTAGCATCAAAGACCAAAGTCTAATTTCAAGTGCAGGCAGAATCACCTGGGCTTGCTCCTGTCACTTCTCATGACACCTGTTTTCAATCCTCCATTTCAAAGAGACATAGACACTTTCAATGTTCGCTTCTCAGAGAAAGAAAAAAAGTCCATGTAGCCTTCTCAGATGTCTTCTGAAGATAACTTGTCAGTCAAATGGATTGAGTGCCTATAATATGCAAAACATTCAAAGGCTATCAGAATAAAAGCTTCCTCACATTATGCACTTCACACAAATTGTTTGGGCCTGTCAAATGTTACTGTGCTGGTACTTGAAAACAGTGATAATGGCTACATCTAGGAATTTGATTTCAGTAGTCTTTTTTTAAATTTTATTATCTTATTATTATTATTATTATTATTATTATTTTATTATTTCTCCTGGAATTGGAGTTACAGACGGTTCTCAGCTGCCATGTGGGTGCTGGGGATCGAACCTGGGTCCTCTGCAAGAGCAGTCAGTGCTCTTAACTGCTAGGCTATCTCTCCAGCCCCCAAACATTCCTAAGCCAATGGTACCTCCTTGACCACACCCATGGGGTACAGTATAGTGAGGAAAAGATTTAGGATTTGGCCCTGAGAATTGAGTCATGATAGATATTTAAGCAGACATGTTGGAATAAAATATCTCTCTGTATTTGAACCTCAACCTGCCTACACGTGGTGTGCTTTCCCTCACCGGCTTTCCACATGGGTCGTCCTAGGATTAAGTGGGCCCCACCACAAAATCTCAGTGGTGTCCCCACAATTGGCATCCGAACGTGGGGCAGAAGGAAACCTTGACAACTTAGGTATGCATACCCCTAAATCTTGTCTTTTTCTTCTCTTTCTCCTCTCTCTCCTGATATCTATCTGTTGTGGTGGAGCCATCTTTCTTGCTGGATTCGGTGGATGGGACAGTGGTATGAGGGCATGTGGCTTTGTACACGTGGAGGAGAGCAGCCTGGCTCTGATTTGGTTCAGAGGGAGCACCCAATGCCTTTCAGGCATGTGCCTCCTGGCATGGTCACTCCTGCAGGCTATAAAAGCCAGTGACCTCAAGGCTGAATTTAATATTAAACCTTAGTAGTAATGCTTGGCCTTTAAACCATTTTTCATAATTCTACAGATCTGAAAAACTTTCTTGTTTTAAATTCCACCCCCAAAGAAAGACTCCTGCTGTGAGGAACCAGCTCCTCAAGTTCGGTTCCAATCTTAACTTGTTCATATGTAAATTTTCTCCTGGTAGCTCTCCTCGACCTGAGCACACTTCTTTCTGTTGCAAATTAAGGCCTTTCACAGAACCGCCCTCTTCCAAGAGCATCCTCTTCTAGATAATTCCAAGCCTTAGCCATTTTTCTCTTAAATTTTGTATACAAAATCTGTTTTTGGATAAAAGTGTGTTGCTCTCTTGTCTTCTTGTGGGTTTTCTCTAAATCTAACTCTTCTTACCTAAAACCTGCTGGCTATTTATAGATCCAAGGTTGGAATTTAGCTAACAGTAATTCAAATCCATTTCAGCATGCTTAACTTAAAGTGTAATATTTTTACTTAACCCCTGGGTACCCTAGATATCCTTTGAGTAAATATATGTGCACAGTTAAAATTAATTGGTTGATTTAATTTTATCTTGCTCTTTTTAATTGTGTTTCACCTTAAAAATCTCTTCTCACAGAATTCTTGATCACACGTGGTTTGAGCTTTGGCACGATAAGCCTGCCTGCTGTGCATGCATACCAGCTGCCACACTGAGCACATGGCATCTAAATCATGCCCTTTAAATTTTGATTTTAGGTAACATTCTTTTGATTTCAGCATTTTGGAAACAAAATAGATGGATTTCTCACAGAATTTACAGGCCTTGGATTTCTAACAAAACAAACTTGCTCTGATAAATTGTCTTTTTTTAAAGGAACATTGGTAAAAGTCTCTAACAACATAAATTGATATTTTGGTTCAATTTAAATGAGAAATTTTTGAATAAAACTGTTTTATGTTTCTTTAAGCCCATCTTCAAGCTGTGTGTATGTGTGAGTGAATGCAAGTTCCTGCTTTTAATTCATTATAATCCTACAGGTTTAAATCTATTTAGCTGACTATAAACAAAAATAGATTCGATTCATAGAAAATGTTTGTTTTATACCCCTTAGTGGTAACAATTTTTAATTGGGTTTATAGTATGCATATTACTCAGTTTAATGATAGATTGTTGTTAATTATTATTAGTATTTGTTATTAATGATTATAGTTATTGTTATTAGATATAATTATTAATAATTGCTAAAAATTCAGTCTAATTGTAAATTATTCATTGTTGTTGATTATTATTTTCATAATAATTATTGATTGTTGTGACTAATAATGGTTAATAATAGTTATTGATAATTAATAGTAATTAATAATGGCTGTGATTGTTGTGATTGTGGATAATTATTATTTTTCTAAAGTCCTTAATAATAAGACAAGATGGATCATTCTAAGACTACAAACAACTTTGGCCTGTCTGCTTTTGGGAATCCTCAGTCTTTAAATTTGTAAATAGCACAGGGACAGTTAGGCTTAGCAAAGGGACAGCTTAGGAGTAATTAACCAGAAGGGACAGGATAGGGAAAGAACAGTAAACTTTAGGTATAGTTCATTAAAGGCAAATGGTTGGAAATGGGCCTAAGAGGTAGCATATGGATCTCAGCTGTTTCATGCATTATTAGGACATTTATTCTAATTATGTAAAAATGACCCTATAACAAATTATAAAAATTTCATGTTTTTCATTGGACATCAAACAATAATGTGGCTTTCTTCTCTTACAGGTCAACCTAACATACCTTTCTTTATTATGTATGTATGTATGTATGTATGTATGTGTGTATGTACGAGCACGTACGTGTATATGGATATGTGTACTTGTATTCTAAGTATGTTTTAATGTTAACAGCCATGATACCAGTAAAAATATTACCTCTGAGTTGGAACATGGCCCTTCCTTCTCAAGACACAAGTTTATATTAAACAGTCAAAACATAATTCAATTTAACAAAGGTTTTGGGTTATCTATTAAAATTTTTTTTATTAATTTTATTTATTTCTGTATGTGTATGAATGTACTGTCTGCATGCAAGTCTGTGCACCCGTGTCATGCAACGCCGCAGAGTTCAGAAGAGGGTCTCGGATTCCGAATTCCCTGGAACTGGAGTTCTCCTGGAATTGGAGTTTCAGACGGTTCTCAGCCGCCATGTGGGTGCTGGGGATCGAACCCGGGTCCTCTGTAAGAGCGGCGCTCTTAACCGCTAGGCTATCTCTCCAGCCCAGCAGTCAGCGCTCTTAACCGCTAGGCCATCTCTCCAGCCCCTATTAAAATTTTTAAAATAATGGATCTACACTGCCACCTACTGGTTACGCCCTTTCAACATCTAAAACAAAGATTCAACCATTTTCATTGTATTAAAGTGTTAATAAGTTTTGGGGTATTTGGGAATAAAAAATAATAGGTATAAAAATTTAAAAATTTAAAAAATAAAAAAAATGTGAATTCCCATTAACATCATTGAGGAATTCACGGCTGCCATTTTTAAAAATTTTTGCACGCATACTAAGACAAGATTGCATTTCGTTCAGATGACCAGTGGGTAGCTGGTGTTAAGGCCTGCATTTCATTTGGGTGACCAGTTAGTTTGGAAAAAGGCTCCCTCTGTGGACCACCAACCTGGGAAGCTGGTGTGAAATTCCTGTCCTGGGCTTGGGCAGGTGGAAAGTTACGGCCAAGAGTGGGAAACGTTTCTCGTTGTCCCAGGCTAAGGACCTGACTAGGAAGTTACCTCTCTGGTCAGGTCACAGGAGTGGCCAACTGACCTCTAAGCAATGGGGCAGTTCCCCATACTGTCCACAAAGTGGGCACTGTGTCCCCTTTCCCTTAGCAGGACTGCACTGCACCTGTTCATGACAAAGGAAACTTCCTAGAAGCTCCCACACAAAAAAAAAAAATATCAAGATGGTAATGATGGTAACAACATCTCATAAGGCATATCTAGCCAGTCTTTAATTAACTGATGGGCATAAGAACTGTAAAAGAAAATTTTACTAAGAGCTAGATATTGTAAAATCTTTAAAGCAGGTTTTCATGCCAGGCCTGGAGAAGTCCAAGAGCTTGGAGGAAGATAGTTATTAAAATCCACTTTGTAAGGTTTGCAGTTTAAAATGGTAATACATTTGAACTAATTGGGAATATAAAATGTTAATTGTTTTAGTTGTAATCTGTATTGAATTTCTAACAAATAACTTTGGGGTTAAGGTACACAACTGGTCTCTATATTTTTCTGTGTTATACAGTATTGCCTTGTAACATTTGTCCTTTACTTGTAGGATAATTTACAGAAATTAAGTTTAAGTTCACTTCCCAAACAAATAATCATACAGTCAATGAAAAACAATTTGGGTGAATTTGATGAAAACTTACACCTTGGTTCCTGTTTATGTGTATGTGTAATAAAACTTAGGCATTAATAGGTCAAAACATAAAAATTTAAAAAAACAAAAAGAGGGAGGTGGTATAATATTCCTTCTGTATTCCAAACCTTTTGATCAATTTTCAATTTTGAGGTCTTGAAACTAACAATGGGAGGAGATTTGTATGTTCCCACAGTTAAAAACACCAACCTTTCTCTTTACTTCTCTGAGTTCTTCCTTTAGTTTGTCATTGTATCCCTCCAGGTCCTTTTTGAGTTTTTCATTCTCTCTCTTTACTTCTCTGAATTCTTCTTTATGTTCTTTAATTTCTCTGCATAGGTCTGCAATTATTCCTCTAAGGTCTGTTTCTGGGGTCACCTCCAGGGGGATCCGATTGTAGCTGTCTCCTACCGGGTTGGTAGAGCTTGGTGCAGAATTATCCTGTTACCTTTTCCCATGTTGTCTCTTAGTCGTCTCCCTGGCATGTGGGTTTCCCCTTTGTGATCTCAAATCTCAAATGCCTTTCAGTTTGTTGAAGGCTTGAAAGCTTGTTTTATTTTGCTTGCCTCCTTCCAATGCCTTTTTTTCCCCTTCCTTCCCTCCTCGTTGTTTTGGAGGGCTGACATTGTGATTGGGGTTAATGGTGAACTACAACAATATAGACTGGACACTCATTTGATCAACTTGATTGAACATACAAGCCCCCCCCTTTCAGGATTGTGGGACCCATGAGCTGTGTGAGGTTGGGCACAACTGCTTGCAAATTGGTTTTACATGAAGGATGCTTGTACTCACAAATTATCACCTATTGTTAAAAAAAAAATGCAAAAAACAAAACAAAACAAAAAAGCAGAAAGATGCAGAAAACTTACGGCAGAATGCACGATCTGCGATGGGTAGGGTTGGGGTGGGGGGGGGGAAGGGGATATATGCCTGAACTGAATTGGAAAATGATGTATGAAATACACAAAGCATCAATAAAAATAAATTAAAAAAAAAAAAAACACCAACCTAAATGACTGAAAACGTACAACTTCTGGCTGTGCAGGATGGACTAGGAAATTCCAGCAGAGAGGCTGACCCATCTGAATATTAAAGAAAAAAGAACCTCAGATTGCTTGAGTCACAGACACTGAGCATCTCTCTGAATTCTATTTGGGATAACTGTTTATAATGGGCCCTAATGAAGTTTACCTTCCAGATGCTAAGAAATCTTCCTACCTCTTCCCTTTTATAGGAAAAACAAACACAAAAACAAAAACATGATGGTGATGAAGTCATTCCCTAACTGTAAATTAGAGCCAACTGTTATAGTGGTAATTTCTTTTTTTTTTTTAAGGCATGCGCCACCACACCCGGCATTTATTTATTTCTGTAGTGTATCAATGTACTGTCTGCATGCAAGTCTGTGCACTCGTGTTCTGCAATGCCACGGAGGTCAGAAGAGGGTGTTGGCTTCCCCTGGAACTGGAGTTCTCCTGGAATTGGAGTTTCAGACTGTTCTCAGCCGCCATGTGGGTGCTGGAGATCGAACCCAGGTCCTCTGTAAGAGTGGTCAGCACTCTTAACCACTAGGCCATTTCTTATAAAATGGGTATAACTACCTTCTTTAATTGACTGATAGACATAGGAACTGTGAAAGGATAATTCTCTATTTAGAGCCAAATATAATAGTAAAGTCTTTATAAGTTGTGTAATTAAGCAAAATATATTAATACAGGAGAGCTCTGATGTCAGCAATGGATTATTCTGCCAAGGAGATGTTGGCTAGGGGATCCAAGCCCCCAAAATTATAAAGGCCTTTTGCCTATAAAAATGGGAATCTGCAAGGAGAAAGGTGGTACATCCCTGTTGTTGAAGACCTGGTGTAAGCATGGAAAAATGTTTTGAGACATCACTTGCTAATGTACAGTTAGCCTCTGAAATGCCAGAGAGTGTTACCAAAGGCCACTAAAGCAATAAAGCAAAATATTGGTCTCTTTGAGTCAAGCAAGACTCCTCTGTCAGTATCAGCTGCACCTCAACTGCCTGGAGATACTGTGCAACAGTGGCAGTCATATGTGGATAGATACATAGATACATAGATAGATAGATAGATAGATAGATAGATAGATAGATATCCCTGTTAGTTAATCTATTTTTTGTGCTGAGCAGAACCTATTGGCCCTGCTTGGGGGGAGAGGGCACAGCACCTGCCTGCAGATGCTGAGAGGAGCTAGTCCCTTGTCGCAGAGACCAGCTGGCTATTTCCTGCAGCCTAGCCCGAGTGATACTCTCAACTTGGGTTCTTGGCCTGGACCCATGAGACACGTGCTCCACTCTTGGCCATAACTTCCCACCTGCCCAGAGCCGGGACAGGAATTTTACCAACACCAGCTACCCAGGTTGGTGATCCACAAAGGAAGCTCTTTCCAACCACGCTGGTCACCCAAATGAAATGCAGGCTTACCTTAGCCTGTGCATGCGTAATAACTAATAATAATATAAGCTGGGAACTCCATAATGATGTTAATTTGGAATCCAATTTATTCATTGTTATAGCCAGCCTTTACAGAATAAATGACGCCACCTCCCAGAGCAAATCATAGGTCCCCCAATTCCATGCCATTGCACACCTTGCTCCACCCATGCTCCCAGTTCCCTCCTTGGGGCGGAGCCAGATGCTTGGCCATGCAGCCCCCTGAGGCATGTCAGCTAGTTTGCAATTCAAGCTGGGTTTTCCTACATATCCCAAATCTAATTGGCTATTAGCTCTCTCCTTGGAGGAATAATTCATGGCTGATGCCACAAGCTTACGTCCTCTACTGATTAAGAGATATTATAAGCCACAGTAAGATCTTGTCATCTTTTATAGAGAAACCACAGTTTGTGGATTAGCATACCATCCAAACATCTGTGTCTATACTCACAGCTTAGCTTACGATAATAGTTAGTGCTGTTTAAATGCCTGTTTAAGTGCCTATACATCTAATTGCTTGTGCTTTATTAGTAGGATTAAAAAGGTACCCTGGATAAGCTGTCAATCCATGAAGGGAAACAACCTGAACAGACTAGAGTCCAAAATGACATCTCCAGAGAAAATAGACTGTTTTGCTTCTCACCCATTTTTGCCCCTTTCCCAAAGCCTAGGGAACAAATTGCAGAAGAGGAGGCATGGTAGAATGTAAGGGCTGCAGAGAGATTGGGGTGAATCGTGAGACTACAGCAATATAGACTGGGCTCTTATTTGATCAACATGCTTGTGCATACAAGCTTCTCCAATTGGACTATGGGAACCTTGGGTTGTTTCAAAATAGATACTTGCTAATTGGTTTTACATGAATGTTACTTACATTCATTGCTTATGCTTGACAATCAGCTTACTTCATGGTTGGGATATTTGGATATTAATTGGCCTTAGTGTAAAAATAAAGTTTCAGGTCTGACCTGCTCCCCACTGCCTAGCACTCAATACAGGCTTGAGCAGCTGGCTATTCAAAACTCAGTTTCCTTTGGATTGTTAGCCTCACCCATAGGCTCCCCTGCTTCTCATAAAAATTAAAAAAAAAAATTAAAAGGGTGAGATGTGGGAAAACTTAGTTAAGATGGGTAACATTCCTAAGCTAATGGTACCTCCTTGGCCACACCCATGGGGTGGAGTGTAGTGATGAAAAGATTTAGGATTTGGCCCTGAGAATTGAGTCATGATGGATATTTAAGCAGACGTGTTGAAATAAAATCTCTCTCTGCATTTGAACCTCAACCTGCATACACGTGGTGTGCTTTCCTGTGCGGGCTTTCCACATGTGTCATCCTAGGATCAAGTGGGCCCCACCACAAATCTCGGCAGTGACACCACACACATGAGATTTAAGTCACTCCAGGAACATGATTTACTTCCATTGGAACTGCCAGAGCGGGCTGCCAGTGGGCATGTGGTGGAATAGCAGCAGGAGCAGCAAGATGGTGACTGGGGCCCATCCATCCCACCATGGGGTGGGACCTCAGGTACAGGTACAGGGGAAGAGGTCAGAGATTGACAGCCTTTGGAGGAAGTGGACATCTATGTGGCCCTTGGAATTCTGGGAAGCCCAGATATAACAGGCTGTGAGTTGTTGTTTTATTGGGTTGAAAAATAGGAAGAAGACTGGACAACCTCTCTACCTTGTGCCCCACACAATCCAATGAGGGAAATCATAAAAATGAAAAATGATAAAGCCTAGACTATTTTAAGGCCCAGGAAAATAGTGCATCTGGGAAGTATGTTGGAAGAACTTTAAAAAAAGAAAAGGATGACACACCTTGATGAATATGTACTAGGAAAAAAAATTCTGGAAATGGTGGTCTTAGAGCTAACCGGTCTGAACATGGAGGAATAAGAACGTAGCATATGAAAGGTCCTTGGCTAATTCCCACAACGAAGCTGAGGACTCTCCATCCTCACAAAAATATGGCTTAGGCTCTGTGAGGGGCTGTATTCAGAATAAAATTTCCTTCATAAGCCTCTACTGAGAAAAGAGTGCATTAGGGAATGTCATTTAAGATATTCGCAGATACCTTCTTTTCAAGAGATTCAAAGATTCATAAAACTATATACTATGGCCGCTTTAGGAGATAGTGAAAAAAAAACAAATACTTTTATCAAGTTATTTAAAATTCTACCCTTGAAGATGGGACAGGGAGAATAATCACACACATGCACACACACACACACACACACACCCCACTCATATAAAACACTGTCAAGTAATAAAATTTTACTAAATTTCAGCTCTTTGGCTTGATAAGATGTGTCAAAAATATAATCCTGCTGGGTGTGGTAGTACATACCTTTAATCCTAGCACTCAGGAGGCAGAGGCAGGTGGATCTCTGCAAGTTCAAAGCCAGCCTGGTCTACATAGTGAGTTCCAGCTGGGGCTACAGGAAAACCCTGTCTCAAAAGTACCAAAATAATAATAATAATAATAATAATAATAATAATAATAAGCCTATAATCCCTGATTTAGTGGTCCCAATTCAAGAAATCACTTTGGTATGTAAACCTTCTTGGATATACTAATGTATGTGATCATTTATGTTTCAGGTGGATTTTCTGTTTTTGCAATCACAAAAGAATGGGCAAAAGTGAAATACCTCTTAGCAGAAGGAAGATTAGCAGCTGTGTCATTCATCAGAACATCTAGAGGCAGAAAATGCTGGGTTTCAGTGAGAACAACAGCAAAACATTCTGGATCATATGCATCAAAGGAACACAAAGAAGGTCACCCATGACTGAAGTGAAGAGGATGAGGGGAGGAGACGAGAAATGCAGACGGTGCCAGGTGTGGAAGTCCACACCTATAATTTCAGCATACAGGAGCCTAAAGAGGGAGATTATCATCTACCTAGTGAGACTCTATCAAAAACAAACAGAAATAATTGGAAACTGGGCATTGAGCCAATCACACAACAGCCCCAAAGGTCATAGTAGAGCATGTCATTGTATCATAAATATAATGGTGACCAGTATTCTATATGGATACTGCACCATGCTTTAAATCCCTATATGGGGGGCTGGAGAGATGGCCTAGCGGTTAAGAGTGCTGACCACTCTTGCAGAGGACCCGGGATCGATCCCCAGCACCCACATGGCGGCTGAGAACCATCTGTAACTCCAATTCCAGGAGAATTCCAGTTCCAGGGGAATCCGACACCCTCTTCTGACCTCCGTGGCATTGCACGACACGGGTGCACAGACCTGCATGCAGATAGTACATTCATACATAAATAAATAAAATAAAACTAAAAAAAATCCCTATATGGACTGTGAACAGTATAGGAGTAATAGTGGAATGGGGATACACGGTAGACAGGAGCAAAGCAAGCCTACAAGAGATTTAAGATAGGGGCAGGGAGATAGTGCAAGAAGATCAAGACAGGACCTCATTTGGGTGACCATGGTGGGAAGAGACCCCAGTGTAGAGCACAGGGGCAGGACTGATTGTTGTTTGGGCTTGCCAAGGAGGAAACTTCAAGCACTTCCTTGAGGAAAACACATCTTTTGGCAGAAAGAAAGAAAGAGAGAGAGAGAGAGAGAGAGAGAGAGAGAGAGAGAGAGAGAGAGAAAGAATTCTCCAACTCAGGTGATATGGATATGTATGTATATATTTATGTACATATAGAGAGAGAAGCAATACAAGTTGGAAGAAAAAAATTGGAAATCTATATCACTAACACATAAATCTGTTATGGAAATTTTAAAAAGAAACATTGCAGTTGCATATTAAAATTCCGTTAGGCAAAAAAATAATATAGGGGCAGGGAAAATGTGGTGAAGTAAATGGTTTGGAAAAACATTCTACAGATAAAATGTGTGCTAACTTTTCATGTTTCTTTTCATAGTTCTTAATTTTTCATTTGTACTATAGTAACACTGTCATCTATTTGTGCTGGATAACTTTTGTGTCAACTTGACACACCTAGGTTGAGGGATTCCATTGTGAAATTACCTTCATTGGATTAACCTGTGGTCATGTCTGTGGGTTATTTTCTTGATTGCCGAGTGATGTGGGTGGACCCAGCCCACTGTGGGTGGTGTCACCCCTGGACAGATTATTCTGTATTGTATAAGAAAGCAAGCTGAGCATGGGCCAGGGGAGAAAACCAGTTAGCATTGTTCATTCATGGCCTCTGCTTCAGCTCCTGCCTCCAGGTTCCTGCCCTGAATTCCTAGGTAGGGTTCCTTCAGCAATGAGGGAGATGTAAACCAAATAAACCCTTTCCTCCCCAAGTTGGTATTGGTAAGAATGTTTTGTCGCAGCAATTGAAAACAAACTAGACCAATATTGTAGTTTTGTCTTTCATGCATCCCTTAAAGAAGTTAGAGCATAAAATTCCAAAACAAAATGTGTATGTGTGTGAAGACACAAGCTAAGTACTAATAATATAAATACTCATGTGGAGGAAAAGGCCAAGACTCTAGTCGGCCTGCCCTCCAAACTCATGATTTTAACTATTTTATATTTAAAAGATTATTAGTAGTAGCTATGCCCAGGGCAGAAAGAAGATTAAAAATTAATATTAAAAATACACAGCATAGCGCTGAGCATACTGAAGATAGCTGCCAGTTTGGCCTGTACTTAAAAAGCACTGTTTCAGGAAAATGTACTTTTGGGAGTAATTCAATGGTAGACCCCTACAGCACTGAAAAAAATCTAAAGTAGATTTATACAGATGTAGCATATGAAGGGGAAAGGCCAGATGGGAGATTATTACATTCTCTACAATCTCTATTTTAGAAAAGGAAAAAAGAGACCTCATTATCACCATTGACAGACAAAGAAGAGAATGACTCACCTCAGGTCAAACAACAAATCAGAGGTAGAAATGAGACCAGCCAGAAATCACACTTCCTAGTCTAAGTTGACTAATTCTCTAGACTTCTGCTGCCTACATTATTCAAATACAGTATGTGAATCCAGCAATTCGGGTGACCTTTTTCAAATATTAAAGCTTTCTGCAATTCACTAGCTAAATAATACACCAAAGGTCAGAGAATAGAGAAAATAGTGGTTCTCCCAAGTTCAGCTTTTTCTTTTCTTTGAGATTTATTTCTGCTAATTTCTAACTTTTTTTCTGAAATCACAGCTGGTATTTAAATGGCATTAAACTTCTTTGCTGCCACTGAGCCCACATGTGTATGTATGCGTGTGTTGAAATGTGTGTGGGTGCATTCAAATAAACACATCTATCTTAAATGTAAATGTGATCTGTTTCCATTTACTCAACATTGCAGAAAGCAAACACCAAACACTCCTGCTTTTAAAAGGCCTGTAAGCTGCCTCATCAGAGTCTTTCTAGTCGCTGCCAGTTGGTAGCTGAGCTAAGTACCTAGATTATTTTTGAGTGAAGGGTAAAATCAACAAGCTGATTGGAGCGTATCCCATCAATCCTGTTTCTCCAAGCAGTATGCAGTGACAACAAAGGGCCTTACATAAGTCAGTCACAAAGCACTACACTGCGAACGCAGAAACAGAAAGGGAAAGAGAACAAAGAACACTCCCAGCAATCTGCTATTGATTCCCATTTCAGTGTCCCCACATTCTTTTTTAAATATTTTATTTAATTTATTTTGGCTGACATATACAAATATAAAGTTGTACATATTTATAGGGTCACATGATGTTTCATTCATATATACATTGTTTAAAACTTAAAACTGCTGAACATGTCTAGGTCATGTATAATTTCCTTGTCGTTAAAAATTCCACAGTTCTGAACAAAATTACAGAGTTCTTTCTTTGAGGCTTTTGAAATGCATGCAATATCACATTTATATTGATCCTACTGCAAAATCATACACCAAAGCATCAGGCTGTATGTAACCAACTTGGTAGTAATTGATCAGTTTCATCCATGCATCCCTTCTTTTTTTTTATTATGTTCAGGGGTTCAGATTTTTTTCTTTTAATTTTATATTATTCTAACATCGTTAAGCACCATTAAGCCCCCTGGCAATAGTGAACTTAGAACTGGTCACCCAAAGGTGATGATCAAGAAAAAAGTTTTTAATTGCAATCAAATTAAAAGATGTAAAAATTTTGCTGTGAGAAGTGGTGGAAAATATCCCAAAGAAGCATCACGCTGGTTCTTGTTTTTCCCTCTATCACTTCTTATTTATCAGAACTTACTGTGTACCCATAATTATTGCTACACTTTGAACTGTGTTGCCACATGTAATCCATGCAAAATTTTAAGATGTGAGCTAAGCTACATTTTCAAAATATGGACACCTAAGCAGTTGGGAGTGATGCATATTGGAAACAACAACAACAACAGAAAGGACTGCATCAAAGAACTGACTGAAACAGTGAACTTCTGTTCAAAACAGTCAACTTCCACATGGAGAATATTGAGAAAGACTGAGAAAGAGATGAAAAGCATGTTTGGCAGAATGCATAAGCTCTGGTGGGGTGGGAGGATGGGGGGACACGGGTCTAGATTTGATAATATATATATATATATATATATATATATATATAAACAAGTGAAAAAATATGGATATTTAAAAGTGCAAAAAAATATGGACACTGAGGTATAGAACATGGTAGGGGTAGAGCTTTAACCTGTACTGATTTTAGAGCACATTCTCTGCTCTGTTTAGAGAAATTGATAGGATAGGAGAGGCTGGAAAGGGTGATGTGTCCACAGACCACTAAGAGGTTCAGTACAAGTCATGGGGGTTTTGCAGTAGTGAGAAGCACATACTTCAGCTAACACCACTGACTGAATGCTGATTCTAACACCTGGTACCCTGTAGCCTTGGAACACCTTCTGTGTTCTCAACTTAACTGGGCCATATTACCTACACCATCACTATATTTTCTTCATGCAGATAAGTGTGTCAGTTTTGTGGCTCTAAAAATCAGTACACATTTTATCAATATCAAATAATCTTTTCTGTTTTGTTTTGTTTTCTGTTCTCTTATACTGTTATTGTTTAGGCCCCATGTATAGAGAACTATTCTGAAAAAAAAGTGTCTGCTCATTAACTCATTTGAGTTCTTTGCATTGGTAGCATCACATGCAATTTAATATTCACTGGAATATAGATCTCTAATTGTCACTTAAATGTCTTCAAAAAAGATTACACTGTGAGGCTTATGAGGCAGATTGCATACACAGAAGACTGACATGTCCAGATAATGCAATTACAGGCAGACGGTATTGCCAGTACTTCAGAATAAATCATCAGACTGTTAAAGGTAGCGAAGCATAGCATGGTGATTCAGGCATCATGAAGGACTGTCACCTGGGCACCAACAGCTGCCTGACAAATGCCTCTATTAGGTTTTCAAAAGAGGCCATTAAACATCCAGCAACATGTAGTTCAATTAAGAGAAGAATAGAACTGTGAATTAACAAGTAGGAAATGCAAACAGAACATCTAGAAATATCTGCCTCTAAAATAGTCATGAGCATGTATTATTAAAAAAACCCAGCATATCAAGTTCCAACTCCAATTTCCAATATTCTACAGAACATCAGAAGAGTCATTAGACTCTGTTAAGTGTATGGGTTCCAAGTTTGATAATAATTTTGAAAGAGACAGAAATATGCAATGGCATTAACATAAGCTATTGTTAGTTTTTAAAATAAAGGTTTGTGTCTTGTACCCCCTTCCAAAACTCCCATAAAATTAGCTGTCTTTCAATAGATGGCACCACTGAGACAGTGTGACATTATCATTAAGAGTACGCAGGGGTCTTCATTTCCTATTGCCTTCTTAACAAATCATACAGACAATGTGGCTGAAAAGAACACAAGCTAATAAGACTAGATTTGCATTGCTTCTTGAGAGTGGGAAGGAATATAAATTAGTATAATCATTATGTAAAAGAGTAGGGAAATTCTTCGAAATACTGAAAAATATTTGGCTAAGATCATATGTAGATGTTCCACACAATGTACAGTCTCAATTCTGGGTAAACATCTGAAACAAATCATTTTACATAAGAGACACTTACAGTCCCACATTTATTATGAAACTGTTCATAGTAGTCAGCATATGAAATCAACTGATTGTCTATAGACAGAGGGATTGGCTTGATCAAAGAAAACTTATAGACGAAATTCAGTAGTAAGGGCACATGCCTATGCATGCATGAATCTGTGGGTTCATTACCTAGTTAAAGAAAGAGGGGAGGAGGAAGGGGAGAAGGAAGAAATAAAAGAAGGGTGGGTTGGAAAGTAACATGTATAATAAAGTACTATTCTGGAGAAAATCCATTTCACACCTTCTCTGGCCTCCAGACTCTGTCTTCATTCTTTGACAGGCGGCCCCTTTCTATTGTGAAATCTGGCAATCACATAATTCTGTTAGCATATTGATGTCTCTGATTCTCCTGCCTCCCTCTTTCCCTAATGAAGACCCTAGTGACTAGACTGAACCCACAAGGGTATTCTGGATAATCATTCCCACATCAAAATCCTTGTTAATCCCACCTGCAAATTCTCCTCTGCTACGTAAAATAGCATAACCACAGGTTCAGAAGATCAGGACACAGCTTCTTTGAGAATCTGTTATTCTGTTCAGCAGAGAGATGGACTTGTAGTGGGATGGAGAGAACATTGTTTACTGTGGCAGACATTTAGATTTTAAGTGGCATATAACTAAAAGTTTCCACTCACTTCTTGAGCTTCTCTATCTCTTAAATCATTGATGTCCTTACCAATTTCAACTTTCTAATTTAAATTTATGCAGTGTTTAAACTCACAACTCAGGCTTTATTGTGCCCCTGTCTTTCATACCTCAAATGTCTTTACCATAACCTCCCTTCTAGTTATCTTTGTGCTGGGGTTGCATGGTGTAGGAGCACACCCTTCATACCACAGTAGAAACGTAAATTTATTTAGTACATTGCAAAGAACACGTGGCCAGGGTCTTAAGAGAAGAGCTGGCTGTGTAAGACAATGAATGAGCTGTGCCTATCTCCACTTCGGAGAGAGATTCAGTTAGATAAGCCACCCACTATGCAAATGAGAGTAGTCCTGATTAGTTTGGACCTGGCAGAGACTGGGTTTACAGAGGAGCAGCTTTGTGGTATCAGGATATAGTCAATTCTGATTGGCCACACTCAGTCATATCAAGCCACCAGTCAGAGGTTTTCAGAAAGGGAGCCACAGTTTTCAAGTTTGGAGATACTTTATTCAGAACCAGGTTCCCATTTGGACATTCTTGTTCTAGTCTCTCAGTCTTGGTCTTATCCACTTACTAAAAGCAAGTTTTTGAAAAGGAGAATCTTTCCTCTTAAAAATTTTCTTCAAATCAAAATTTATCTAATGTGGTCATGTCACTACGCCATGTGCTCTCTCAATTTTTACTCTGTAAAATTTAGAAACTGAAAATTGTATACTAGAGTCGATTGGCTTAAGAAGGCAAACCACATCCTATGCTCAGAGTCCTAGATTATCACGTCCTGAGGACCAAGGCTTGTAATTCAGGTTATCTCACCTGTCTAATTTTGAAATAATGTCCCCAGAAAGCTATATGAAGACCTGAAGACGGAGGGCAGTTCTTATCATTGTTAACAACAGTGATCAATAAACAACATTTCTTTCATTTTCTTCAAAAGTAAAAGAAGGAAATGAAAAGTAAAAATCTATGTCAATGAATCTTTTAAAGTTACCAATTTAAACCTAAAAGTCAGGAAATGGAAGTACCCAAGGGAGCATTAGCTTGTTCATATTTCATGTGCTTTATTTTAAGGTACAACACTTAACAATATAATTAGCAATCAAAAATATTCTATCTATGCACTGCGGGTATTTGATGTTATCTTGAGATCCTTGATTTTTTTATTTCCTGACTTCTGTATTTAAATGTGTAACCTTAATGTTGCATTATTGTTGTATCTTACATTAGTTATTGATGGTTTTGTAAATGAAATAGATGCCCTAGCAGGTCTTTTCTCCTTCTAACTTCCGTAGATAATTTCTGCAGACACACATTTTTATGAACCAATATTACAGGAGCTCTATAAAAACCATAATGGAAAACAACACAATTCTTACTGAATGTATGGGAGTTCTAAAAGGTTTTTCACTTTCCAACAATTACGTTGAATCTCTTTGAAAGGTTGTTACTTGTTTTGTTTCTTTATGTCGTTACATCAATTTTACCTTGTGCTGAAAACCTATTTCAAAAATTAAAGCTCCACAGCAATTTCCAAGCTATCAAGGACTTAAATGTAGCCTTACAAAGCCTGCACCATGCTGTTTGCTCTAAAACTCACCTAGACCTCCATAAAGGGCAAAGTGAGTCAGTGCTGCAAAGCACACTGATTGTAGAAGTCATGTCCTTTCTTGGATATTTATGATTTTCCATTGCTACATTTCATTGGTAACTGGCAAAGTGATAGTAGGCTAAGTGTGAAAGAGATCTCTAATTAAAATTTTATAAGATCAAAATTTAGCTTTCAAACACAGTGATTTTATCAAGTTCTTTTTTTTTTTTTTTAAGAGTCTGAAGAGATAGCTCAGTCAGTAAATTACTTACCTCAGGTATATGAAAACCTGAGTTCCGTCCTCAGAACCAACATAAAAATGTGGGTCATAGTGATACATGACTGTAATCCCGCTGGGGAGGTAGAGCCATGCAGCATGTAGAGCCCGGAGAATGGTGGCCAGCCTAGCCTACTAGGTCCCAGCCAGTGAGAAACCAAGTGTCAAAAACAAGGTGCATGGCTCCAGCCTCTTCACACTGATACACAAGCATGCACATGTACCTTCACACAGCAGGGAGAGGAGGAGCAACAGGTGAAAATGATGGAGTCGCTCCACAGGAGGTGAGGGGCAGTTCACCCACACCTGCTCATGTTTACAACATTACTCTCCGCCCTTTGCCTTTGCAGCCGGTGATCTGTGGGGCGGGTTTGAGTTTGTTGCCCCTGTGGCTTTGTGTGGGCCAGCTCCTGAGGCATAGGAACGTGGAAGTTTCTCCAGACAGGGAGATTTCAGGGTAGATTGTCTCCTGGGCTGCTGAACCCTTTTGTAGGGGGTGGCCATCAGGGCGGAGCCACCCTTCACCTTTGCAGCCAGTGACCAGCAGGGCAGGTTTGGGTTTGGTGCCTCTGTGGCTTTATGTGGGCCAGCTCCTGAGGCACAGGAGCCCGAAAGTCGCTCCAGACAGGTACTGGAGCATGGGCTAAGTCAGGCAAATCCCAACCCTGCCAACGGGAATTGGTGAGAGAGTATCCAAGTGGACTTTTTTTTGGACAACCTTCAGAACAGGAAGCGAAGAGTGACTTAGGCTTCCAATATCCAATATATAAACAAAATTGAAAGCCTGAAACCTAGACAAGTCAATACTCCATAAACAAGGAGGAGGAAAGAAAAAAAAAGCATCAGAAGGAGGCAAGCAAAACCATCCGCTAACATAGTGAAAAGACATTTGTGATTTGAATCACAAAAGGGAACCCAAATGCCAGGGACATGACGAAGGGACAACATGGGAAAGACACAGGATAATCCCACACCAGGCTCTACCAAACCTGTAAGAGATAGCTACAATGGGATCCCCCTGGAGGTGACCCAAGGAACAGATCTTAGAGGAATAATTGCAGATCTATGCAGAGAAATTAAAGAAAAAGAGGAATTCAGAGAACTAAAGAGAGAGAATGAAAAACTCAAAAAGGACCTAGAGGGATACAATGACAAACATCAGAAAGAACTAAAGGAACAGATTGACAAACTCCGGAAAGAACTAGAGGGAGAAAAAAATAAAGAATATAGAGAACTAAAGAGAGAGAATGAAAAACTCAAAAAGGACCTAGAGGGATACAATGACAAACTTCAGAAAGAACTAAAGGAACAGACCAACAAACTCCAGAAAGAACTAGAGGGAGAAAAAAACAAACTCCGAAAGGAAGTAGAAACACTGAAAAAGGAAGCCAACCAACGAAGTAAGGAGCACCAAGAAGAGATTGAGAAGCACCAAGAAGAGATTGAGGAGCTCAAAAAGGAAATGGAAGTACTAAAAAAAACACAGGATGAAATGAAAAAGGAATTAGAACACACATTCAATCAAGAAGAAAGGAAAGGAAAAAGCCTCAGAAGTAGAATGGAGGAAGCAGAACAAAGAATATCAGATCTGGAAGATAACACAGAGCAATTAAAAAGCTCAAATAAAGACTATGAAAAATTTAAAAATACACAAACGTGGAACAACCAGGAAATATGGGACACTATGAAAAGGTCAAACGTCCGTATCATAGGAATAGAGGAAGGAGAAGAATCTCAAGAGAATAGTATTGATCAGATCTTCAACAGAATAATAGATGAAAACTTCCCCAAACTAAAAATAGACAAACCCATTCAAATACAAGAAGCACATAGGACCCCAAACAGACAAGATCAGAAAAGAAACACCCCACGCCATATTATAGTTAAAATGCTAGATGCCCAAAATAAAGACAAAATTCTGAGGGCTACAAAAGAAAAACAAGTCACATACAAAGGGAAACCCATCAGAATTACAACTGACTTCTCGCCTCAAACCATGAAAGCAAGAAGAACATGGAGCAAAGCATTCCCAGTGTTAAGGGACTACGGATGCCAACCCAGAATACTTTACCCAGCAAAAATGTCGACTATACTTGAAGGAGAGAGAAAAATCTTCCATGACATAAACAAGATGATGGAATACATGTCTGGAAAACCAACTCTTCATAAAATACTTGAAGCAATTCAAAGGGCAGAAGAGAGGAGCAACAATCCTCAAACACCTAGGAAAAGAAACTAATAAAAACATAACCATAGGAGCAAAATCAGAGGCTAGAAGTCCAAATGGATAATAAAGTGAAAGGAAGCAACATCCATCTTTCAATTATAACCTTAAATATTAATGGGCTAAACTCCCCAATCAAAAGGCATAGACTGGGAGAATGGATTAGGAAACAAAACCCATCTATATGCTGTCTACAAGAAACCCATCTCAATTTCAATGATAGGCACCAACTTAAGGTGAAGGGATGGAAGAAAGTATTCCAAGCAAATGGTACCAAAAAGAAAGCAGGTGTGGCTATTCTAATATCAGACAAAATAGACTTCAAAGCAAAAGAAATCAAAAGAGACAAAGAGGGCCATTACATCTTTATTAAAGGAACAATTGACGATGAAGATTTCACAATCATAAATATATATGCACCAAACACCGGTGCACCAAACTTTATAAAGACAATTCTTCAGGATCTCAAGGCACAGATTAACCCCAGCACACTAATACTAGGGGACTTCAATACCCCATTAAGTCCCCTAGACAGGTCAACAGGACAAAGGATAAACAGAGAGACATCCGAACTAAATGACACAATACACCAAATGGACCTCACAGACATCTATCGAATATTTCACCCAAACACCAGAGAATACACTTTCTACTCAGCACCTCATGGAACATTCTCCAAAATAGACCATATACTGGGACACAGGGAAAAACTCAACAAATATAAAAAGATTGAAATAATCTCATGCATTCTATCAGACCACAGTGCAATAAAACTCAATATCAACACCAGAATAAACCCTACATCCTACAGGAACACATGGAGACTAAACAACACTCTCCTGAATAATGAGTGGGTCAAGGAAGAAATAAAGAAAGAAATAAAAACATTCCTGGAACTGAATGACAATGATAAAACAACACAGCAAAATCTATGGGACACTTTAAAAGCAGTCCTAAGAGGGAAGTTTATAGCTCTAAGTGCCTACATTAAAAAAACAGAAAGAACACAAGTGAATGACCTAACACTGCAGCTAAAAATACTTGAGAAACAACAACAAATGAACCCTAAACGGAGCAGACAAGAAGAAATAACAAAAATCAGAGCAGAGATCAATGAAATAGAAACAAAGAAAACCATACAAAAAATCAATGAATCCAAAAGCTGGTTCTTTGAGAGAATAAACAAGATAGACAGACCTCTAGCCCAGTTAACCAAAAGAAAGAGGGAACAACTCCAAATCAACAGAATCAGTGATGAAAGGGGAAACATCACAACAGACAATGAAAAAATCCAGACAATCATACGGGACTACTTCAAAAACTTATACTCTACTAAGTTTGAAAACCTAGAAGAAATGGATGAATATCTGAAATCCTGGGAATCACCAAAGCTCAACCAAGAAGAGATTGACAGCCTAAACAGACCAATAGTACAGGAAGAAATCGAAGATGTAATAAGTAGCCTCCCAACCAAAAAATGCCCAGGCCCGGATGGTTTCACGGCAGAATTTTATAAAATATTTCGAAAAGACATACAACCATTACTACTTAAATTGTTTAGAAGGATACAAACGGAGGGACTTCTCCCAGAATCCTTCTATGAGGCCAGCATTACGCTACTACCAAAACCAGGGAAAGATACAACCAAAAAGGAGAACTATAGACCCATCTCCCTAATGAACACAGATGCCAAAATTCTAAACAGGATTCTGGCAAATCGCATACAGACTCACATCAAGAAAATCATCCACCATGACCAAGTTGGATTCATACCAGAGATGCAGGGATGGTTCAACATACGAAAATCAATAAACATCATCAAACATATCAATGGACTGAAGGACAAAAACCACACCATCATCTCAATTGATGCGGAGAAAGCCTTTGACAAAATCCAGCATCCTTTCATGTTTAAAGTCCTGGAGGGAATTGGCCTAGAGGGATCATTCCTCAATGTAATCAAAGCCATATACAGGAAACCCACAGCCAATATCATCCTAAATGGGGAAATGACAGAAGCATTCCCCTTGAAGGTAGGAACTCGGCAAGGCTGCCCCCTGTCACCACTCCTCTTCAATATAGTGCTGGAAACCCTTGCAAGGGCAATAAGGCAAGAAAAGGAAATTAAAGGAGTTCTAATTGGAAAAGAGGAAATCAAGCTATCCCTTTTTGCTGATGATATGATTGTCTACCTAAGGGATGCTAAGAACTCCACCAGAAAACTCCTAGAAACGATTAAGAGCTTCGGTAAAGTGGCAGGATACAAAATAAATCTAGAAAAATCAGTAGCCTTTCTTTACACCAACAACAAGCAACTGAAGAAGGACTACAAGGAGACCTTCCCACTCATAATAGCCTCAAAAACAATAAAATACCTAGGAACAAACCTAACCAAAGGCACCAAGGATTTCTACAACAAGAATTTTAAACCCTGAAGAAGAAAATTGAGGAAGACATCAGAAAATGGACACCTCCCATGCTTATGGACTGGGAAAATAAATATAGTAAAAATGTCCATTCTACCCAAACTCATGTACAGATTGAATGCAATCCCAATCAAAATCCCTAAGAGAATTTCATAGGCTTGGAAAAAAAATCCTCAATTTCATTTGGAAAAACAAAAAACCTCATATAGCCAAAGCAACACTGAGCGAAAAGAGCAATACAGGCGGGATCACTCTACCAGACATCAAATTATACTACAGGGTTATAGTAATAAAAACAGCTTGGTACTGGCACAAGAACAGACCAGTTGACCAATGGAATAAAACTGAAGATCCAAACCTGACCACATACAATTTCAGCCACCTCACATTTGACAAGGGGGCCAAGAAGACACGATGGCGGAAAGACAGCATCTTCAGCAGGCGGTGTTGGCAAAACTGGATCACCACGTGCAGAATAATGAAATTAAACCCCTACCTCTCACCCTGTACAAAAGTCAATTCCAGATGCATCAAAGACCTCAACGTGAAACCCAAAACTCTGGAGGTGATAGAAAAGAAACTTGGCAACAGACTGCAAGACATAGACATAGGAAAAGATTTCCTAAATCAGACAGCAGCTGCAAAAGAGATAAGATCAACAATTGACAAATGGGACCTCATTAAACTCAAAAGCTTCTGTACATCAAAAGAAACAATCAAGGAAGTGAAGAGAAAACCCAGAGTGGGAGGAAACCTTCACTGCAGATACATCTGACAAAGCATTAATTTCCAAAGCTACTCAAAAAACAAAGAAGAAAGAAAACAAATAAATCACTCAAAAGATGGAGCAAAGAACTGAATAGAGACTTCACAGAGGAGGAACTAGAGATGGCTGAGAAACATCTTAAAAACTGTTCAACTTACTAATAATTAGGGAAATGCAAATTAAGACCACTGTAAGGTATCATCTCACTCCGATAAGACTGGCCAGGATCAAGAAAACAAATGATATCAAGTTCTGGAGAGGTTGTGGGGAAAGGGGAACATTCATCCATTGCTGGTGGGAATGTAAATTTGTACAGCCACTATGGAAAGCAGTGTGGAGAACCCTTGGAAGACTCAAAATACACTTGCCATTTGACCCAGTCATACCACTCCTGGGTATATATCCACAAGACTCATCTTACTGCAGAAATACATGCACAGCTATATTTATTGCAGCTCTGTTCACAATAGCAAAAAGCTGGACCCAACTCAAATAACCCTCAACTGATGAGTGGATAGAGAAAATGTGGTACATGTACACAATGGAGTTCTATACAGCTGTAAAGAAAGACAGCATCATGAACTTCGCAGGGAAATGGATGAAGCTACAAGACATTATATCAAGTGAAGTAACACAGTCCCAGAAAAACAAACCACGAATTGTATCCCTCATATGTGGATGCTAGTGTCAAAAACCCATTTATAAATATTTCTTGTGGAGAGGGATGCATATTAAAAGAACAGAAAGACTGCATCACAAAACTGACTGAAATGGTGAATCAGGAGGGGTGGGAGGGGCAGGAGAGGGACACGGGTGTATATTCCATTAATGCATATTTAATTGATGTGAGTTCAACAAGTATCCAATTTTGCCCAGACTCTGTCTACAGGTTACATGGTGTTTTAGGACTTAGTAAAAGTAAATATGTGTATATTAAACAACATTGGTTTAAAGGTTCTGATAAAAACGGTAATGCACCTGAGTTAATTGGAAATATAAATTGTTATTGTCCACATTTGTTTTACTTAAAATCTGTATGACAATAACTTTGCGATTGGCACATACAAATGTTCTCTATGATTTTTCTGTTGTACATTATAACCTTGTAGCATTCTCTTTTACCTGTAGGATGATGTAACTTAAAAAATTAAGTTTGCTTCACAAGTTAACCACATACAGCATGGGTGAATTTGATGAAATCTGCACCTTGATTCCAGCCTATGGGTATGTGTAATACAACAGCCTTTTTGAGACCCAGGGATTCAAAAAACAAAAACATAAAATAAAAAAGGGGATACAGATGGATATTAAACCTTTTTGTCAAAAACCTTGCAATTCAAATCTTAAAGCTAACTACGGGAAGATTTGTATGTTCCAACAGGTCAAAATGTCACCAACTTAATGGCTGAGAAAGAAAAGATACAGCTTTGCATTGTGTAGGATGCACCAGGAAGTCCCAGCAGAAAGGTTGGCCCATCTGAACATTGAAAGGAAGAAAAGACTCAGATTGCTACAGACATCAAACCCCTCTGTGGATCCTACTTGTAACAACTATTTATAATGAGTACTAATGAAACTTACCTTCTATGTGCCGCAAAGTTTTAATACGAGAGACTTTCTTACCTCCCCCCATAGAACAAGGAGAAATATAATGATGATGAGGTCGTTCCCTAACTGTAAATTGGAGCCAACTGTTATAGAGGTAATCTCTTATAAAACTGGTAAAACTGCCTTCTTTAATTGACTAATAGACCTGTGAAAAGGATTATTCTCTATTCAGAACCAAATATAATACTAAAGTCTCCTTAAGCTATGCACTTAAGCAAAATATATTATACAGGAGAGCTCTGATATCAGCAATGGATTATTCTACCAAGGAGATGTTGGCCAAGGGATCCAAGCCCCCACAAAAGGTAAAGGCTTCTTGCCTGTAAACTGGGATACCTGAAAGAAGAGAGGCCATAAGGCCCTGCTGTTGAAGACCTGATGTAAACATGGGAAAGATGTATTGAGACTGCACTTGCAAGTGTACAGTTGGTCTCTGGAATACCAGAGAGTGTTACCAAAGGCCACTAAACCAATAAAGCAAATATAGGTATCCTTGAGTCAAGCAAGACTCCTCCATCAGCACAAGCTACACCTTACCTGCCTGGAAATACTGTGCAGCAGTGGCAGCCATATGCCTGTACATCCCAAATCTAATTGGATATTAGCTCTCTCCTTGGAGGAATAAGCCATTGATGATGCCACAAGCTTACATCCTCTAGTGGTTAGGAGATGTTATAAAGCCCAGTAAGACCCTGTCACATTTAACAGAAATAATGTAATTCATGGATTAACATACCATCCAAACATCCATGTCTATACCAACGTAACCTACCATAACAATTATTACTGTTTAAATACCTATCTATCTAATTGCTTGTGCTTCATTAGTAGGATTGAAAGGTTATTCCTGGACAAACTGTCAGCCCATGAAAGGAAACCGCCAGAATTGACCAGAGTCCAAAACAACAGGTCCAAAGAAAGTAGACTGTTTTGCTTCTTGTCTAACTGTGCCCCTTTTCTAAGCCTAGGGAACAATCTGTTAAAGAGGGGGCATGGTAGAATGTAAGGGCTGCTATTGGGGTGAATGATGAAACTACAGCAATATAGACAGGACACTCATTTGGTCAACTTTATTGAACCTAAACTCCCCCCCATCTGGATGGTGGGACCCATGGGCTGTGTGGGTTTGGGAACAAGTGCTTGCAAATTGGTTTTACATGAAGGATACTTATACTCATATATTATTGCTTAGTGTAAAAAAAAGAAAAAAACAAAGAAGTAATAAAAAAAATGTCACTCTAACCTGCCAGTTCAATGTAGAAAAGTAAACAGAACTCAAAATCCAAGCCTCTTGCTAGATTCCTATCTAAATCCCAACACATTTCACTGCTTCTTTTTCATACTTCAACAATAATTTTGGATATTTTCAGTTGTTGGTTCTGAAATTGAAGTTGCTATAGATAATAGGAAACTATCTTCTTGGTAGAAAAGCAACCTTGAGAAAGGGGTTTTTAACAACATCTGTGGTTTTATGGCACAGTAAACCAGTGAGACAGTGGAGCTATTAAATACACTTCTGGCCTGGTGGTTGACTTCGGCATGTGTTTTACAATTTGATCAGTTCAATACCCTAAGGAAAAAAATTCTAAAACTTTTAATGCCATGTGTTTACATTCTCTAGCTCAATTTCAGTTTCCTTGAGCTCAGGAGATGTCTCAGCAGGTAAGGGTACTTAACATCAAGGCTGACAGCCTGATTTTGGTCCCCAGAACCCACATGGTGAAAAAGTCACAACTGACTCACTCAAGTTGTCCTCCATAAATATGTTGTGGCTTGTACACACACATGCATACACAGACACAAACACACACACACACACACACACACACACACACGAACACTAAATGAATGAATGAACATAATTTTTTTAAGAAAAACTTTAGTTGCAAATGTAAGGTTATGGTGTGCTCCCCCCAAAATGAAAGGCCATGAGGTTTAGGGTCTCTGGAACAAAGTTTAATTCAGGGTAGCCAGGGCTAGGCTCAGGGGAAAGATAGAGCCAGCACTGAATGGCATCTGGCCTGGGAATTTAAGGGAGAAGGTGGGCTTGGGATTCAGTGAGAGTGGGGGTGGGTAGCACACTTTGCAGGAGTCTGGCTTTCAAAAAGGCAGAAGATTCCTGAGTAATTGGTGATGGCCCGTTTTTCCATAACCAAAGGCTAGCCTGGTAGAGCAGGTTCCTGGGTACCACAGGTCTTAGGTGTCTGTGCATTTCAAAGGGCTTCTGGAGCTCACACTCTTACATTCCAGACTTTTGTTTCTATAGGAAAAAGGGTGGAGGTCTGCCTTCTGTAACTGCTTCAGAGCTGAACATGGACAGTGCAGGCTATGAATTCTAGGCTGGAAGATCAGAGCGTGATTTTTCAGCTTTGACCATTTTGGGTGTCCAGTGCCCAATCTGGGTCAGCAGTGGCCAGTTGTTTGTAGGCAGCTTTTCCATCTGCAACTGAGAGAAGAAGCTGGTTAAATCTTGTATGAGTGAGGTGTTGAATTTGGTTTTGGAAATATCGTAAAACGCAAGGAGCCACCGTACACAGAATCATTAGCACTATCAGTGGGCCTAGTAAAGGTGTTAGCCAGGGAAGGATTGCCCCCCAGGAACCCTAACTGGAGGGGCCCTCTCCATTAAGGGTCCTCTGAGACAGTTCATGAACTACTTTCTGCAAATGTTAGATATTTTGTTCCACCTTTCCAGACTCATTGATGAAATAGCAACATTCTTCTCCTAGGAAAAGGCAGGTTCCCCCTTTCTCAGCTGTAAGCAAATCCAAAGCCTGCCTATTCTGAAGGGTGGCTTCTGCTAAGGAGGAGAGCTGCCTTTGTAAGGTTTGAATGGATTGAGCAGTGGCCTCCACCGCGGTTATGAGTTCTGTGTTCAGTTACTGGAGTTCCTGGGGAAAACGCTGAGCTCTGACAAGGCTGTGTCCCAAGCTGTCTGCAGCTAACCCAGTGGCTGCGACAGCAGAGACCAGACTGATGCCCACTAAAACTGCCAATGTGACTGCCCTCTTGGTCCAGGGGTGGTGAACAGTTAAAGGCTTTACCCAAGTTTCTCCAGCTTCTAGGTGTGCCTGGATCTCCCCTGACAAGTAGAGAGTAAGACTAGGCAATAGTACTACTGGAAGGGATGGGCCATAGGTGTTAGTAGAAATGCAGGTGTATACTCTAGAGGAACATAGAAATGCCAGTCCTGGGCCCAGAGATGTTCGGCCTCTGACAGTCACATTCTTGTATGAGGAGCCCAGGCAGTTTGAAATCTGAGTTGCCCAGAACTCAGTTAGTTTGAGATGGGGGGGCAGGGGTGGTAAATGAGTGCCTAGGAGAGGAGTTAGAGAACATTCAGCAGTGGTTTGATTAGAAACATTGTACACTGGGAGAGGAAGGAGTAATGACCTCTGCAGGGGTGCACAGAGAAAACACTCAGAGGCATTAATAGAGGAGTAATTCCTTAAGAGTGAGGTAGAAATGAATAACACTTCATCCCATGGGAATCGAAGTGAAGAATTTAGGCGCTGCAAACTTTGAATGGTCTGATATTTAGTGTTATTTAGAGTTTTAAAGCCTGTAGGGCATGAGAGTTCTGGATGGTCTTTTAATCTTTATTCTGCCCCTGGCTGAATAGAAGTAATGAGTTTCATAAAAGATGCCTGCAGCTACTACACGATCCCTGGGCCAGGAGGGGGGGTTGTAATTTTAAAAGTTACATTTTTCTCTCCTGGTGCTGAGAAAAGCCATTTGGGCTTTGTGCCCCATGAAAATCCTGACCAGTGGTACTTGCAGGACCAGTGAGGACACCCCTCCCATCCCCCAGGATCTCTACAATCAGCACTGTCCTGTTCTCCAATAAAGCAGAGACATTTGCAGTAGTTCTCATATCCTGAGTTGGCTCCTGGGCATCAGTAGGTGCAGGGGCCCAGGATGTCAAAGGAGAGTGAAACAGAAGAGCAGGAGAAAAATTAACATTCTGAATAATTAAGAAGCCTGGTTTCCTGGTTTCTATCATCAAGTGCCCAGACTTCAAACCTGTATCCAAGTCACGACACCCATAATATTAAGTATAAAAAAGCACAACAAACTCCAATAAAAGGCACACTGAGGAGCATGCTTTACTTCCATGTGGGACTGCCAGAGTGTGCTGCCTGCAGACACATGGTGGGACCAGACAGCATGGCAGAGAGAGGTGGGAGGATGCGGACAGAGAGAGAGGGACAGAGAGAGAGAGGCACAGAGAGTGTTATGATGGCTGGGATCCACCCTTTATACCCATGGGGTGGGGCCTCAGGTAAGTGGGAAGGGGTCAGAGGATTGGCAGCTTCTGGAGGAAGTGGGCACCTGTGTGAAACTTAGGATTCTGGGAAGCCTGGACCTTACATTCCAGCCTTTTGCTTATAAGAAAATTGGGTGCTGTTCTTTCTCTTCTGTATCTGCTTCAGAGCTGATTATGGGCAAAGTCTTTGGGGAACAGCTGTCAAGCTGGAGGGTTAGAATCGAGTTTCCCATTTTGGCTGCTCTGCGTGCTCTGCCTGGTGGGTTTGGTCCAGTTCGATTGTGGCCAGTACTTTTAGTGGATGTTTTCTCTGCAACTGAAAAGACAAGCTGGTTGAGTCTTATATGAGTATACCAGTGCAGGGACTTCACAGTACCAACAGGGGGCTACTGGGTGCATTAGCAATTGGAGGGTCCCTGTCTAGGGAATGCAGAGGGGAAAAGGACATGTACCCTGGTTTGAGAAATTGGAAAAATGTTTTAGTATGCAGAGCTCTAGAATGAGGGTCAGCTTTAATACACAGGGCTTCAGAATGAGAGCCATAACCATGAGAATATAAAAGGTAGTATTTTCTGGCATGGCACACTAAATCTGTCATCTATCTCTGAGATATTTTCTAACATGACATAGTAGATTCCTAACTTGGCACAGTAGGTTTCTCACCTATCTCTCTGATAATAACCTATTTCATTTTCTTTTCTTTAGATTACAGTTTCCTGTTGGGGTGTTTAAAACCATACAGTTAGTTCAGATAAATGAAGTTTGTTTTGGTGTTAAGGTCAGTTGAGGTTCTGGTCCTTAAGGGGTCACTCAGGCTTTGCACCTGACTCTCTTCACCAGTTCCATCTATATGAGGACAGTCAGGCCTTGCTTGGCCACACCTTCCCTTTGAAGCCTGAGGAGTTTCTCCTCTATATGGACTTTCCTCCTTTGACTGGACACTGGAAGAACGAAGCCCTTTTAAGTGAATCTCCAAGACTTTCCTGGCTTGGGATGATTGGTGACTCACTGCCACAGGACATGTACAAAGTTGTGGATGCAGGACCCTAGGACCCAAGTCAACCTCAGATGGTAGGGACCAAAATATTGTCCCTTCAAACCCCCCTTGCCAAATCAGGATGGAGCTTTACATGTGGTTGCTAAACCTCCAAGAGGATTGTTTGAATTAATTTGGTACTTTAATTACCATACAACTCCTAAGTAAAGCTTGAACATTGACTTAAACACTGTTAATAAATTCTTAATTGCTGTGGCAAAAATATTCTGAACATTAATAAAAGCTCATGATAGGAGCCTGGTAGTGGCTGCAGCACAGGCTAGGAAAGGATGCTATTTACTGGCTTGTGTTGCTGGCTCATATTCAGCCTATTGTATACAATATAGAAATATCTGGCCAAGAATGGCATTGCCCAAAATGGGCACAGGCCAGTCCAATGAAAGCAATTATTGAGGTTTCTCAGCTCAGGTGTATCAAGTTGACATTAAACCTATGCAGTAAGTCTTCTACAATTTGTTCTTTAAGGTCTATGAAGGTCATTTAGGTACTCAAAGTACAATGATTTAAACCATGCAAGGCAAAAGTTTCTAACAACATAGCCCATGAAACAAACCCAAGATAATAAAGAGGTTAAAACCAGTACCTTGTCAAATGAAGGCCATGTCACTTGCCCCAGATTTTGAATTATAGCTTTGAAAAGGAAAAGGAAGTGGGGGGGGCATTGTCACACACCAGCAGCAGGCAGATAATACTTAGGGCTCACCCAATTGGTTACATTCAGACTGTCTGTGTGGTCACCAGAAGTAAAACCTAATTTCTCTTAAAAATATTAAAAGTAACATGTGCAAAGTATAACAGATATATAAAACAATTTTAGTATGTATGGGTAACTCTACATATGTCTGTTTCACTTGAGGCTGTAACTAGGTATATAGTATCTGGTAGGTGGAACACAATTTCTTGTATATGCCATAATTACATTATAGAATTCTTAAAAGTGGACAGTACTTCATGCATACACTCACAAATAAGGTTCTAATAAATAAATTTGGCAATGACACTTTGCAAAGTTTGTGCTAAGCAGAGACACATGCATTGTAATCATACAGATAGATCTTAATATGCTGTTTAACAATGTCATACACATACAGACATTTATGCACACATTCCTTTAAGAGATTTTTATCCTAGTGTTGTATTGAACCATCATATGCATTGCAAAAAAACACCTTTAGAAACATTACTTAAAACATGCAGCTCTGATTAATGGCACTGCCAAGGCTGAGATGACGATGACGTCTTGCACCTTTGTTTCTAAAACTATGATCTTATTGAAATACTTTAACAAGTGATGGAAAACAGAATTATATATAATAATTAAAGAACTGACAATATCAAAGGTACTTAGGCTGTTTCATTGGAGGGAAGGGATTGCAGGGGAAGCAATGTACCATTGTCCAAATACCAGAGTATGAATGAATCCAAAAGAGAAAAGAAAAATCTGTTAGTGAACCCATAAGTGTCAAAAAATCAGGTCTTCAGACATCTGGAAACAAGAAAAAACTGGAAAAGAAAAATTTTAGCTGTAATACCTGTGGAAAAATAATTTGGACAGATAAGAAATAAAACCTTCAGATAAACAGTGTAGAAACCTAGGAACCTGGGTACAAATCAGGCTTTTGAAAAAAAATTTAAGAGGCATGCCAAAAGTAAACTTAATTTAATTTTTTGTTTGTGCACAACAAGAATAAAACGAGTTTGAAGTGGCTACTTTGTTTTGACAAAAAACACAGAACATGGACACATGACAGTTACAAAGACACACTGAAGAATGGTTATAACACACAGACAGGGGCTGGAGAGATGGCCTAGCGGTTAAGAGCGCCGACTGCTCTTACAGAGGACCCGGGTTCGATCCCCAGCACCCACATGGCGGCTGAGAACCGTCTGAAACTCCAATTCCAGGAGAACTCCAGTTCCAGGGGAATCCAACACCCTCTTCTGACCTCCATGGCATTGCACGACACGGGTGCACAAACTTGCATGCAGACAGTACATTCATACACATACGGAAATAAGTAAAATAAAAAAATAAATAAATAAAAAATAACACACAGACAGGTTTGGACAGACACATGACTTAATTGTATCCATTAACTCTGGACAGTGGGAAAATCCCCTTTTATCTAGAGTTGTCCTTCTTGTCAAGGGATGTAGACAATTATCACATTTACAAAGAATCGCTTAGAGTTTAAGACATTTGCTTAGGTGGAAATAGACTGTATGCCCTACTGTGCTTTGCAGCACAGGCTGTTCTTGTACACCTGCAAAAGATGGTGGACTGGGTAGGCAGGAAAATCTGGTGGCTTGTGCATATTACCTGCTAATTTGATGAGAACAAATTTAGTTAGTGGAAAAATCAGAAGATCCCAGCAAAGTGAAAGGTTATTGCCTGAGGGAAAAGCTGGATGCTAGTGAGACAGGGTGTGGTCAGCAGACCTTCTTAATCTTAGATTCAGAGGCTTCTCAAAAAAATCCCAGCCAGGTCAAAGTTTACTGCCTGAGGCAAAAACTGGATGCAGGTTGGGCAGGGCATGGTCAACACACCTTCTTAATCTCAGACACAGGGGCTTGTATCCTGAAGCAGACAAAAATGGATTTCTGAATAAAATGGGGTTTATAAAGAAAAAACAATGAAATGGAAAATGCCAAAATCTGAAATAATCCCTTAAAGTTAGGCAAATGTTTTGTAAACAAAATATTAAAAAAAAAAAAACACTGTTTGTTAAAAAGCCAAATGGTGGGGCTGGAGAGATGGCCTAGCGGTTAAGAGCACAGACCACTCTTACAGAGGACCCGGGTTCGATCCCCAGCACACACATGGTGGCCGAGAACCATCTGAAACTCCAATTCCAGGAGAACTCCAGTTCTAGGGGAATCCAAGACCCTCTTCTGACCTCCGTGGCATTGCATGACATGGGTGCACACACCTGCATGCAGACAGTACATTCACACACATACCGAAATAAATAAAATTTAAAAAAAAAAACAATTAAAATAAAAAAAGCCAAATGGTGTAAAAATCTCAAACAAAATCCTGTAAAAACTAACTATCCATACAAAAGTAAAAAATGAAAATTGTATTTTGAAATGGATGAAAAACCAATAAAATCAAAACTTGGTTACTCTGTATAAAAATGTATTAATGCAATTCCAATTGACTTTGTATAATCCAATATAAAACCCAAAAACCAAAATTGTGAAAGGATCAGAATATGCCATTAAATAAATTGCAAGAGAATTAGAATATAGAAATAAAGCATTAGTTATTACAAGGTCTGATGTTAATTTAGGCTTTTTGCCATGCGGGCGTAATAAAGGGTGTGGTTTAGCACTGCCACGGAAACAGGGGCATGCGCAGACAAAGCCTCAAGATGGCGACTGAGGAGTGGACGTGGATTAGCATAGTTGCCATAGAAACAGTCTGCAGCACCTCTGTTTGAATGCCAGGCATGGGAAAAAGCTGTGAGTGTTGCATGGTGACTGGGGCAAAAACCACATGGCAGAGGTGGCGGGTGCAGTGGGGCAGTGGAGAAGGCAAGTAAAAGAAAGATAAGGGGCTGGAGAGATGGCCTAGCGGTTAAGAGCGCCAACCGCTCTTACAGAGGACCCGGGTTCGATCCCCAGCACCCACATGGCGGTTGAGAACCGTCTGAAAATCCAATTCCAGGAGAACCCAGTTCCAGGGGAATCCGACACCCTCTTCTGACCTCTGCGGCATTGCACGACACGGGTGCACAAACTTGCATGCAGACAGTACATTCATACACATACAGAAATAAAGTTAATAAAAAAAAAAAAGAAAGATAAAAGACTGCAGAGGGCAGAGAAAGAGAGGGAGAGGGAGAGAGAGGAAAAAAGATAAGTGAAGTATTTTTAGTCTCAGAAGCGGCCACCCCAGTGCTAAGATGCGTCTGCCCTCGTTATAAGTGGGTGCTCAGAGACCGCAGGTCTGTGTGACCAGTGTGGGAGTCTCTGAAATCTGGGCCTACTAATCTGTGAAGCCGGCGTCCCAAAATCACAGAGGAGGCCAAAATTCGGATCCGAATTCTGTCTCCAGCGTCCTGGTAGACAGCAATCTGGAAGGAAAAAATTGGGGAGAATCCCTGATTTTGCCAGCATTCGGGTTCTTTAAAAATGGGATGGAACAGAAAATATTGGCAGACTAAAAAGAATGAAGGAAGAAAGGAAAGACAGGCAGAGAGAAGGGAGAGGGAGATGGAGGGTAGCGGGAAGGAGTAGGAGAGAGCAGAGAGCTGTACCACCTTTGCATGGGGACCCATTTCAAGCCTGTGGATTCAAAACAATGAAGGGCTAATGCTGAGAGAAGCAGAGGGAGGAGGGAGGAAGTACAAGGGGCAGAAGTGGAGAGAGAGAGAGAGAGAGAGAGAGAGAGAGAGAGAGAGAGAGAGAAGAGTGAGGTAGAGCAGAGTGGTACCTCATCATGAAATGTGGCAGCTGGTTGTCCGAAGAAATACACTGCAGCTAGTCCGTCCCAGGGGTTCCATAAAAAAAGGTTAGGCAGTCCTTTTCAGGGTGAGCGCTCTGCCAGATCAAAACCCAGTGAGCAAGCACTCTGCCTGATAAAAATCAAGTCCCGACCCGAGTCTCACAGCACCAATAATATTAAGTATAAAAAAGCACGAAACCAGGTCACTCTAGGAGCATGCTTTACTTCTATGTGGGACTGCCAGTGTGAGCCGCCTGCAGACATGTGGTGGGACTGGGACAGCATGGCAGAGGGCAGAGAGAGAGGGGTGGGATGGGGACAGAGAGAGAGGGACACAGAGAGAGAGGCACAGAGAGCGTTATGGCGGCTGGGGTCCACCCTTTATACTCATGGGACTGGGCCTCAGGTAAGTGGGAAGGGGTCAGAGGATTGGCAGCTTCTGGAGGAAGTGGGCACCTGTGTGCCCCTTAGGATTCTGGGAAGCCTGGACCTAACAGTAATATATAATCATAATATAAAATGTCCATGTACAGAAATTTTTCTTTGCCATAAATTCATGTTATATTTTTACCTCAGATAAAACATTATGGATATGTCAGACATGTTTAGAAGGAAAGGAGACAGTTTGTGGATTTCCAGATTTCAAACAGATGTTTTCAGAAAAATATTTTGTCACAATTTGTGCTTCTGAAGTATGTAACACTCAAAGTACATGTTCTTGAACTACAATAAATTGAATCTTAATAGAGAAGTAAACAGGTTCAACATTCTTGCTTGAGGGTTCCCAGCAAAAAAAGTTCTGCTCCTGAAATTCCACTTGATTATAGGAAGATAATTAATGACAAGTCTCTCAGAGAAATATTTCTGAGCATTCTTATTGTTGTTGAGCTTTTCTGCCAGCACAGACTCCTGACTTGTCTATACTAAGTACCTATGAGGAGTGTTTGTACAACACTATTACAGTGTAGGGATCAACAAGTCCTTTCTGTAGTCTATTAACTCTGCCATGAAGGTCCTGGTAGTAAATATTTAGTGTTTGTAAGCCACACAATATTTTTTGCTCTTTTTTATTTGTAGTATTTTTCCAGTAATTTATTAGAAATGTAAAATCTCAGGGATTAGTGTATACATCATTATTAGAGTGCTTACCTAGCATGTACTGAGCCCTGGGTTCAATCCCAAACACTGCTTAAATTAGACTTGGTAGAGAAAATCTGTAATTTTAACACTCAGAAGTTGGAGACAGTCAGAGCTAAAGTTCAAGGCCATCCTGGTCTGAGTAGTGAGTTGGAGACCAACTAGGATATATGAGGTCTTGTCTCAAAGCAAAACTAAACAACAAATGATGGAAGCTCATTTTACATCTGAGCCCTTGACAGCAGGTCTCAAGGCTGATTTGGCCTGTAGACTATAGCTTTCCTTTTCCCCTTACAGAGGAATGGAAGACACTGTCAAATTTAAGTTCTTATAAGGTTAAATCTGATCCCCTAATACGATTAACCTTTGAAACCTCTCAAAGATCTCCAAAATTTAAAACTCCAAAAGCAATCGTGTGTTTTAATCATAAATCAGCCCATTATTGGAACTTGCAGCAGTGAGCCAGGAGGCTCAGGCTTCCAAAGGTTCACTCAGGGGTGTTGAGACCACACTGGCTGTTCAATCCAGCAGTTCTGCCTTCTACACTTAGGTTTACCCTAAGCATAGTCTTCAGACCATGACTGTTCTAGGAGCGACTCCCAGGAGACTGAGCAGAAACTGTGTCACCTTTCATAATGGGCTTCAGAAGTCATAGCATGTCATTTCTGCTGCAGTCATGAGCTTTATCAGACAGCTAGAGAAGGAACACAGGTATTCACCTCTTAATAGGAGGAACATCAAAGAAGGAAGTGGAAGGTGGGAGACATGGCTGTGGCTGTTTGGCTACAACATAAAAAAGAAAAATATTTAAAAGAAAGGCTTGTCCCTTAGCATCTATAAACTGTTTCCTCTCTTTGCTTTTGGAATAAGGAAGGTTTGCACAGAGTTCAGCAGATAAAATAAAACTATGTAGTCTAGCCTTAGAGAATCCTTTGAAATACTTCATAAAACTTCCTGCAAGTGTAATGTATTAATGCATTAGTTATAGAATTTAAGCTTTGAAACTAGGTTCCATAATCTTCTTACATACTCTCTGTCACACACAGATACACACACACACACACACACACACCTATACAGATAGATATACACATATACATAGAGATACATGCAAAGACACAAACATACATACACACACACACACACACACACACATATACAGACACATGCATGCACACACAAAAAACCCTAGCAAAATTTGGGCTCTGTAGTCTGTCTAAAATGAATTAAGATAATAAAGATTTATCAGTCTACTAAAAGAAAAGCATATGTTAGAATTATCCTTTCCCCCTTAGAAAAAGACATGAATATATTTTTAAGGTATTTATTAGCCTTTTGTATTTCATCTTTAGAGAACTCGATATTGAGCTCCTAACCCCAATGTTTAATTGGGCTGTTTATTTTTTTATGTTTAGTTTTTTGACTTCTTTCTCTACTCTAGGTAGATACTAGTTCTCTGTCAGAGGTATAGCTGGTAAATATTTTTCCCATTCTGTAGGGTGTCTCTTCACTCGAATGATGGTATCCTTTGATGTACAGAAGCTTTTTAGTTTCATGTGGTCCCATTTGTCAACTGCTGGATTTAGTGACAGTGCTGTAAGAATCCTGGTCCAAAAGTCCTTTCCTGTACCTGGAAGTTTCATTGTATTCCCTCCTTTCTCTTCTTTTTTTTTTTTTTTTTTATTGGTGCTTTGTGTATTTCATACATCATTTTCCAAATTCAGTTCAGGCTTATCAATTCCCTTCCCCCACCCCTACCCTACCCATCCCAGATCATGCATTCTGCATAAGTTTCTGCATCTTTCTCTGCTTTTTTGTTTTTGTTTTCATTTTTTTTTTAACAATAAGTGAATAATTTGGAAGAAATGCCTTCGGATTGCTGCAGACATCAGGCCCCTCTGTGGATCCTACTAGTAATAACTATTTTTAATGATTCCTAACGAAGCTTACCTTCAGGTGCCACAAAAGGTTTTAATACAAGAGACTTTCTTAACTCCCCCCATAGAATAAGGAGAAATATGATGATGATGAGGTCATTCTCCAGCTGTAGATTGGAGCCAGCTGTTATAGAGGTATTCTCTTGTAAAATCAGTAAAACTGCCTTCTTTAATTGACTAATGGACATAGAAACTCTGAAAAGGATTATTCTCTATTCAGAACCAAATATAATGCTAAAGTCTTCTTAAGCTATGCACTTAAACAAAATATATTAATACAGGAGCTCTGACATCAACAATGGATTATTCTACCAAGGAGATGTTGGCCAAGCCCCCACAAATGGTAAAGCCTCCTTTCTCTTCTATCTGATTCAGGTATCAGGTCTTATGCTGAGGTGCTTGATCATTTGGAATTGACTTTTGTGCATGGTGAAAGAGATGGATCTAGTTTCATTCTCCTAAATACTGCTATCCAGTTTAACCAACACCATTTGTTGTTGAACACACTGTCTTTTTTCCATTGTATATTTGAGGCCCCTTTGTCAAAAATCAGGTGGTTGTAAAGGCATGAATTTAAATCTGGGTCCTCAATTCTATTCCCCTGATCAGTGTGTCCGTTTTTATGCCAGCACCGTGCTGTTTTATTACTATAGCTCTATAGTATAATTTGAGATCAGGAATGATAATGTCCCCCAGCAGTTAGTTTACTGTTCAGCATTATTTTGACTATCCTGAGTTTTGGTGTTTCCATATGAAATTTGATATTATTTCTTCAATTTTGTGAAGAATTGTGTTGAGATTTGAATAAGTATTTTATTGAACTTGTAGATTGCTTTGGGAAAGATGGCCATTTTTACAATATTCATTCTAACTGTCCATGAGCACTAGAGGTCTTTCCATACACCAATAATTGGCTTGGCCAAATATGCCCACCAATATAATAGTAGCAAAATATTATGGAGTAATCAACCACTTTCTAATTGGATTTAAGGTTCACTTCACACTGATATCAGGCATGTCACAGGATGAAGGAAAAAGCCTAATACTGGTTTTATCCTGAATAGTTATAGCATTAATCTTACTCTTAATGACTATTGTTATAGCCATACATGAATGCATCGCTCAACTCTCAGCAGAGAACCTTCCTCATGAAGCAGGTGTGATTAACACAGAAAACCACAACTGGCCAATAGGCAGACAACAAAAAGCTACAGAGTACTAACCCACGAATAGGACACCTATACCAAACTTCTGCCTTCCAAGACTGAGAGATCATTGTGGAAGAAGGGATGGAAAAATTATAAGGACCAGATATGGCCAGGCATGGCACTGTGCTTCTTTAATCCCAGCACCCAGAAAGCAGAGGCAGGATGATCTCTTTAATATCAAGGCCTACCTGTGTACATAATGAGTTTCAGTCCAGCTAGGTCTACAGGAAGAGCCTGTCTCAAAAAATAAAAACAAAGCAAAACCAAAAGAACAAGATTTGATTGATAACCACAAGGAAATAGAGTTTTTCCAGACAGCTGATACAATTACTCACATGAACTCGCAGTAATGGTGACAGCATGCACAAGTCCCATACAAGCTCAAAACAGACAAAATCCCAGTATATACATAGGGAAATGGGTAAGAAACCGCCCGTGTTATCTGAAGAACTACTTGCAACAGATAGTTTCTGAAAGAGGGAGACGAGTCTCTGTCAAGGATGTGATTCTTAGTAGATTCTTAGGTTAAACAGGCTCAGATGGATGGACCCACACCAAAGGTCATTTAGGAACACAAATTAGACTCTATTGGCCTTAATGTATATAGAATATAGTACAATAAATTGGGTAGGGAGTAATAATTGGAAGTACTGATTTGAGAGGGGATATAAACATAATCAAAATATAGATGCATGAAAACTGCAAAAATTAAATTTAAAAAGTGCAGAAAAGGGCATGAGATTTTTCTTTTGACATTTTGGGGGGCAGTTTAGTATATCCTTGGGCTCATAGGCTTATTATTTGAGGTGATTTCCAATTTCAGGGGCTTAACCTAAACTTTAAGTAGCTTCAGTTTGCAATAATCCAATAATCTGCTGTATTCCAAATAGATATATGGCTGTGATTAGTTAGTTAAGCAGTATGCAGCTAGGGAACACAGCCTGTGGTAGACGCCACTGCCTATATCTACAATCAGCTCAGAGCCCGCAACTCTGTCAACTGTGTAGAGATCTATATTCAGCATAAAATCCCATAGCAGCAAAACACTCAGGTCATGTCTTCTGAGATTCAGTTGTCTCTACTCTTCCTGGAGTGAGGGGTTGACAGGCTAAAGAGGCATCTTACTACATTGACTTATTATATTCCAGCCTTAACATCTAAAAACCTTACTCTGTGCTCTAAAATCTCAGCTTAGTTGAATGGAAGCTTTTAAGACATGTTGTTAGTGATTTCAACCCCCTTATTTCCTATTTCTCAGCAGATTGTGAGCCCAACTTTGGAAATACATTGTGGCTATGTGCTGTTTTCATATATCCACTGATGACATGATTGTACTCACACACTTTCTAAGTGTGAGGAGGGACTTAACGGTAGAAATCAATTTGGGGGTAGAATCTGGGAAACTGCTTTGTGGTTGTTTATAGTAGAGAGCACCCAGTTCTTAGCTTTTTACAGTAGAGAGCACCCAGTTCTTGGGTTTTTACAGTAGAGAGCACCCTGTTCTTGGGTTTTTACTTACTGTGGCTTAATATTTTCCTTGTGTGAAAAGCACATGGGCATAATCAGACAATGTATTTATTGGGGGTGCTTGGGGAAAGTTTCATGGAAATAGCAGAGTCCTATCCTCACCTCGCCACCACCGCCCACTCCATCAGGCCATACTTTGGCAGCAACTCTGAAATCTGATCACCTGGGATAGTGCGACAAGTTAAATATCCCTTTAGGCTAAACTGCAAAGCATACCTTCAGAGCCTTTCCTCTGGCCTCAAATATCTTTTCAGTTTTTCAACACCCAGTATGCTGTATTACTACTATCATCACTTATTCACAGCAAAAAGTTCTCAGTAATTATTCCTCTGTCAGCAACAGAAAAGCACCACCTTCAGGATCTTTTCTGAGAACATAATCATTACACTCTGTTGCATTATCTTACAGGCTGGCAAGAAAAAATATATTAAAAGTGACCATCTAAGAATATGCTACCTATCTGATCCTTGGGTCCTATATTATAACTCAGTCCTGTATTTGGATGAAGTTACAGCACTACAAATCTAAAGAAATAAACCACATTAGCCCAGAACCCCAAAGAAACACTTTCTCTGAGTTACAACTCAATTTTAACCTTAAATTTACACAGGGTTCTTGGGTGACTCACAGCTCCCACAGTGAAACCCAATGAACGGGAAGTGCAATGTTTTCTTTTAGTGTGGCTCACAAGCAAAAACATGGCTTAATCTAGAGTCTGTTTATTTAAGAGTTTGAATGAGTCCAATGGAAAGTAATAATTTTAAAATCCTCCATCAAGAAATAAATTTCCACCCTGGCATGGTGACACATACCCTGGAGGCAGGGACAGGTGAGGTGGATCTCTGAGATACAGAAAAACCTAAGATTGTCTAAATAACAATTTAAAGCCCAGCTGGAATTAAGTAGTGAAGTCCTATCAAAAGAGGAGGAGGAGGAAGAAGAGGAGGAGGAGATATTCTTGAGTGTAGTACCCAAGAAAGCTCTGGTTCAAAATGACAGACTAACCATATGTATTGATCTTTTGTGTTTTTGAAAAATTCACTAAATTAACTGTAAAAAATAAGTTAAAATAACTGAAAACAAGTATTGGCAATTTCTCCATTACCAGGATGCTGCATCCTATTTTCCTTCCTTCCTTCATTCCAATGTTTTGGTTTGTTTTTGAGAAAGAGTCTCAAGTAGCTCAGGCTGGCCTTGAGCTCATAACATAGCCAATGATGGCTCTTCATCATCTTTCTTCCACCTCCAAAGTACTGGGATTTCAGGTGTACAAAGAGATACTCCTGGCCATCATCATTTATTTATTTACATGCCTGAGTCATATGGCCTTATATGTGCAATGTGTTTCCACACAAGACAGTGAGCAACAAAAATGAGTGGAACAAAAATATGGTATCTGAAAGAATCAGCTGAGCAAAGCTGAAAGTATTTTCTGTGAGAGAGAGCATGTGATGTTTGGGTTTTTGGTTGGGTTGGGGGGAGGTTACTTCACTCAGAATGATTCCAGTTCCATCCAGTTAACTGACTGTTTTTTGAGACAGGCTCTTCTTGGAGCCCCAGCTGACCTGGAAGCTACTACATACCAGGTGACCTTGATCTCACAGAGATCCACCTGCCTCTAATTCCTTTTTGTAAGAGCTGAATAATATTTATTCCACTGTGTGTATTATCAACACCTTTATTATCGATTCATTGATGGAGATATGGATTGTTTCCAATTCCTGGCTATTTTTTTTTTTTTTTGGTCTTTTCGAGACAGGGTCTCCCTGTAGTCCTGGCTGTCCTGGAACTCACTCTGTAGACCAGGCTGGCCTTGAACTCACAAAGATCTGCCTGCCTCTACGTCCCAAGTGCTAGGATTAAATGCATGCGCCACCACGCCCGGCAAATTCCTGGCTATTATGAAAAGGATACCAATGAACATGGATGAACAGATATTTTTGTAATGGAATAGAGCCTTTGGAATATTTTCCCAAGAGTGATATGGCTAGATCAAATTGCAGGCCAATTTCTAACTTTTTGAGGAATCTCCACACTGAATTCCATAGTGGCTGTACCAGTTTGCACTCCCACCAGCATTGGAAGTCCCTTTTCTCTACATCCTCGCCACATGTATACATGTAGAGAAACTTCTGCCTCCCAAGGCTCAGGAATAATTGCAGAAGAAGGGGAGGAAAGATTGTAAGACCCAGATGTGATGGATGACCACAAGGAAATAGAGTTTTCCAGATAGCTTGTCAGTTACTCATATGAACTCACTGCAATGATGACAGCATGGACAAGTCCTGCATATGCTCAAGCCAGCCAGAAATCCCAACATGGACTTGGGGAAGTATGTAAGAAACCCCCTCATCTGAGGAACTACTGGCAACCAACAATTTTTCATTAAGGGGAGATTAAGTCTCATTTAATGGCAAGGCTCAGTAGTTTGGTCAGGCTCCTCCAGTGGATAAACCCACACTGAATTGCATTTGGGACAGAAACATGACTCTAAAGACACACACACACATACACACACACACACACACACACACCAACATATATATATATATACATATATATATATATATATATATGTTGGTGTGTGTGTGTGTGTGTGTGTGTATATATATATATATATACATATATGTGTGTGTGTACATATATTAGAGTACATAACTTTGATGGGGTTATAAAGGGAAGGTACAAATACAGGAGGATATTAAAATATATTGTATAAAATTCACAGTAAATAAAATAAAATAAAATAGACATGGTGTGGAAGTGCCAGGATCAGGGGAGGCTGGATTGTCAAAGACCAAGACAGAAAAACCTGGGGTTAAAACATGAACGTAATTAAGTTCCCATCTCTATAATTACCTAATTCCTGGGAATTTGTTACTTGGGAAAAAAATCTAGAAGTCCCTCCTCTAAAGTATTTACTGCTCCTAGAAAGAATTTCTTCAATCATGACATGTGTGGGAGGTGCTGGACACACATCTGCCCAGTTGCTCTATAATGAACCCATCGAGCCCCCATTGTACATGGGACTCCTGATGGACATTTTATTGAACTTTTTGGTATGTGTATGCATGAATATGTGTATGTTCATGTGTGTATGAATACACTTGCATGTTTCTGTGCATGGGTGAGGAGGCCAGAGAACCCGGTGTCATTCTTCAAGTGCTGCCCACCTTATTTGAAACAGGGCACCTCATGGGTCCAGAGCTCATAGGTTAGGCTAGCCTGTCAGGCCAGCAAGCCCTAGGAAACTGTCTATCTCTGGTTTCCCAGTATTGAGATCAGTCTTGCCCACCCACACTTGTGTTTTTACGTAGGTGCTGTGGATCTGATATCAGGTCCTTGTGTATTCATAGCAAGCACTTTACCTATGAGCCATCTCCCTAGTCCCTATTTAATTTCCATAATAATTCTACCAATTTATAGGTTGCAGGGTGATTTTTCTCAACATATGTATGATAATGTTTAGTGAAACAACTGGGATAATTAACACTCCTCAAACATTATTTTTATGTGTTGAGAACCTTCACATTTCTGTCTTCTTGTGCTTGCTAAAATATATAATAATTCTTTAAAACTATACTCACCTAGTATCCTATAGAACAAGATTCCTTCCTCTTAACCAACTCTATTGTGGCACCCACTATCCAACGTCCTTGTACACCCATTGCTGGCCCAACAGCCTAGCCTAATCTATGCTCTGCTCTCTAATTCTTCTAATAGAGTATGGTGTATGCTAATTGTATTAAAGAAGGAGTTTCATGATGGTATTTTTACACTCACACATAACATACTTTGATCAATTCAGCAACTACTCTCAGTTTCTATGAAGTCAACTTTTTAAGCTACTTCTCAATATTTGTAAAGGTAGCATACTTTATTTTGTTTTTGTTTTGTCAAATATGGATAAGCACCAAAGTAAAATGAGAGGTTGAAAGGAAGTCTGCAACATGGATTGCAGATAAGAATGTTAAGCAGAAGAATATTATTATTCCAGAGGGAGTAGACAAAACTATGGAGTAGACATGAGCATGAAGCTAATCAAAATTGAAGAGAGGAGCAGAAAGGAGAAAGAGTCTGTATGGGAGAGAATCTAATATGCAAAAATACTATCAACCAAAATTGAAAATAGTGACTGAAATAAAGAACAAATAAAGCTATTGAGAGCTAGTTTTTTTAATTGTTTCAGTTTACATTCAATTGCTGTGATGACAACACTGACCAAAACCAACTTGTGGTGGAAAGGGTATACTTCATCTTATAGCTTAGCTTGCAGTTCTTCATAGAGAGAAGCCAGGGTAGGAGCTCAGGGCAGGGACTTGGAGTAAAGACCCTGAAATATGCTACTTACTGACTTGCTCCTCTGGCCTGTGCTCATCCTGAGTTCTCTTACAACACAGGACCACTTGCCCAGGGGTGGCACCACCCACAGTGAGCTGCACCCTCCCACATGACTCAACAATCAAGAACATCCCTCACAGACATGTCAAGGCCAATCCAATAGAAGAAATTCTCCAGCTGAGGATCCCTCTTACCAGGTGTGTCAAGTTGATGACTAAAGCTATCCAGCACAAAAATATTACCAAAAAGTAGGAATAAAGGACATAAAACAAGAGAAAATATAAAAGAAAAAATATATTTGCCAGATGTACCCCTCAAGAGGACTGACTTCTAACCAACTGCAGTTAATATTATCATAACAGAATGGGCAGTTATGAAAGATGTCAGATGAAAAATGAGTGTTCATCAGAAACAAATGACACACATCTCAGAATCATCAATGTGGTACTAATTGCTCATCATACCGGATGGAAAAATATGTTTAGGCATTTCATGCAATGTACTATCTAGATGTATTTTAATATCCACATAACATCTGAAGTGTCAGAAAGAATAAAGAAAAACCAAAAAGCTTCAGAAGGAATTAAAGTTTACCTACAGATGAAGGAAAATGACCCATAAACATTTATTATCCATATATGATAGACACTATAAAGTATCTCAGTTACAAATTCAAAATATAAAAGGACAAGATTCTTAGCCCAAAGGGAAGCTTTAGGATCAGGAAGGTCGTGTTTCAGCTAATGATTATAAGTAGTGATATCTAGGAAGGAAGAACAATGCAGAACATTGCATAGAAATGGTTTGCTTGTTTGTTTTAATAGTAAAAAAATCACAAAGAAGCTAGTGTGAAGTAGGAAGAGGGCATTTGAATGTATAAATGCCTAACTGACCTTTAAGTTTATAATTGCTTTCCATTTGTTTATTCATGGGGGCTTGTGCCATGGCACACACATGGAAGTCAGAGGGCAACTTTTGGGAGTGGGTATTCTTCAACCCTGTGGAACAGAGAGCTCAAACTCAGATCATCAGGCTTGGTGGCAAATACCCTTACCCACTGAACCATCTCACTATTCCAGTTTATAATTTTTATATAGCCACAATTATGCAAACTGTATATTAGCTATCAACATTTAAAACTAATAATCTGCAGGCAAAATGTTTTTAAAACTGCAGATATTATAGGATGGAATGTGTTTTCACCAATCTTAATTATGCAAAATAAGAGTGAAAGATTGTGGAGATTTGGGAAAGCGAATGACTAAGAAGGGGATGATGGGTGCCAGTGTCCTCATTCTGTAAAACAAGGAGCCAGAGACACAGCTCATAGGTAATGTAGGAGAGAGAATGTTGAGACCCATAACGTGAAATTAGGAAAGAAACTAGTGAATAAATTGAAAAATAATACGCTAATCTGCTTCTGGTTGTTGGCTTGCTATAAATGTATACATGGTCCTGGATGCTACTGAAAACCAGTCAGACATGAAATTAAAATAAATAGTACTTAATTTATATACCTAATATAAATCAAACAATAACATGAGTGATGTCCAAAGAAATAAATGTTAAGAAAGCAACATAAACCCCTGAATCTGTTACATGAAACATGAATCTGTGTAGTGCCATTAAGTTTACTTGGACTCAACATATTACAGTGCTCGATTCTAACTCAGTATTCTTTTTTTAAGCCTGTCAAGTCTAGTCTGTACCCCAAGTGCTCTTAGGGGTGGCTGCATCCCCTGAAGCCTGGTCTGCACACTTAAAACTGACTCTCCTCACTGAAGGTAGCAACTCCCAATAGTTCCTCAACTATGGCTGGGGTTTGTTACCCACCTCCTCCTCCCTTATCTGTGCTGGAATTCTGTCTGGCTTGAGCTTCCATAGTTCTTGTGCATGCTATGACAGTTGCTGTCAGTTCATATGTGCAGCAGCCCTGCTGTAGGAAAAAACTACTCATCATCCACCACCTCTGACCCTCGCAGTCTTTCCACTACCTCTTACACAATGATCCCTGAGCCTATGGAGAAGAGGGTGTGATATAGGTGTCCTATTTAGAGCTGAAAATTCCAAAGTCTCTTACTCTCAGAATGTTGACCAGTTACGGGTCTCTTATATTAATCACTGTGGTGGATAGCTTTAGTGTCAACTTGACACACCTGGGTTGAGGGACCCTCAATTGGGGAATTGGCTCCATCAGACTGGCCTGTGGCCACATCTGTGGAGTATTGTCTTGATGGTCGAGCAGTGTGGGAGGGCCCAGCCCAAAATGAGTGGTGCCACCCTAGGTAGGTTGTTGTATACCCTATAAGAAGGCGGGCTGGGCATGATCCAGAGGAGCAAGCCAGTGAACAGCATTCCTCCATAGCCTGTGCTTCAGCTCCTGCTTCCAGGTTCCTGCCCTGAGTTCCTGCCTTGGGCTCCCTGAGTGATGAATTGTGACCCAAGACATGTAAGCTGAATAAACCCTTTCCTCCCCATGTTGGTGTCCATCAGAGTGTTTTATCATAGCAATGGAAGACAAACTAGAACAGAAATTGTTGCCTGGTTGCTCCTAGTATCTCTGGATAAAGTGATAGAGGAAAATAAGGAGCTCAGTGATAAAATTAACCAGCTCCAGATTTGAAACAACAGCTTAAAAGTTTCCAAGTGTGCTCTGGAAGAGCTTCTTCTCTCCAGCAGGCAGAGAGCTAAAGCAGCAGAAAATCAAGCTGGAGCCCTTATTATACATTTGGCTGATTTACAACACAAATTTAATTCCCAGCCACAAAGAGTGTCAGGAGTCAAAGTGAGAGCACTGGTGGGGAAAGGGTGGAACCCTGAAACTTGAGATGGATATGTGTGGGAGAACCACGATGATGAGGATTTTGAACCCTCGGATTCTGAGGGATTTTCTTTATCTGAGGAATTAATCTCCCACCCTCAGCAGAGAATCCACACCCTGCAGATCCCTCCTCCCCACCCTTGCCTGAGGAAACTAATCTCCCCCTCCCAGTGGGAGCTAATGTCCCTCAGGGCCCAACAATTGTTGCCTCTAGGCCTATAACCAGATTGAAGGCTAAGCAAGCCCCTAAAGGTGAGATAGAATGTGTGGTTCCACACCACACCTGCATGCAGACAGTACATTCATACACGTACCGAAATAAATAAAATTTTAAAAATTTAAAAAAAAAGAATGTGTGGTCCACAAAGAGGTGCACTACACCACTAAAGAAATTAATGAGTTTGCCAATTAATTCCAGCAGAAGCCTAAGGAATATGTGTGGGAATGGATTTTAAGAGTGTGGGATAATGGTGGAAGGAATATAAAATTAGATCAGACTGAGTTTATCGATATGAGCCCACTGAGTAGAGATTCTAGGTTTAACATGGAAGCTTGAGTGGTTAAAAAAGGTGATAAAAGTTTATTTGAATTGTTGGCATATGTATTTATTAAAACATGGTCTACTAACAGCGAGTTAGAGATGCCTGATATTCCTTGGCTTAGTATTGATGAAGGGATTCTGAGGGTCAGGCATATGGGCATGCTTGAGTGAATTTGAAGTCTAAAACCACATTCTCCACAATATGAGGACCCAGAGGACATGACTTTCACTGAGTTTATAGGATGGAAAGTACTGAGAGAGACACCAGAACATTTGAAGAGCTTTGTTTTTGCTCTATTTCTTATGCCAGATCTTACAGTTAGAGAAGTTGTTGTTCGCTTGCATAAATTAAATGTACATATAATAGGTTTAACAGGACCTCAGGGTAGGCATCAGGTGGCAGCACTGAATCTCCAAAGGCCAGATGAGCATAGTTATCGTAGTTATCATAATGGGCAGCAAAGGCAAAACAATACCTATAATGGCATGACCCGAAATGATCTTTGGAACTGACTAATTAATCATGGTGTTCCCAGGAACCAAATGCATAAGAAGCCTACTAAATTTTTATTTAATCTGTATAAGCAGAAAATCTCTAAAACAAATGACAGGAAGTCAACATTGGATTTCAGCAGTAGCAAATCCCGTCCAGTTAACCAGTTTCCAGACTTGAGACAGTTCACAGACCCAGAACCCCTTGAATGAAGGGGTGGCCAGGTTCTGACGAGGAAGGACCTTGTCACAATACCAGAGTTATGCTGTTTGCCTTCCTCCTGTCCTTCCCCAGAGGGACCTGAGGCCTTCTACTAGGGTAAATGTAAACTGGGGAAAAGAAAATAATCAGACTTTTTGAGGCCTATTTGATACTGGTTCTGAGTTGATACTGATCCCAGGAGACCCTAAAAAACATTGTGGCCCTCTGGTTAAAGTAGGGGCCTATGGAGGTCAGGTGATAAATGGAGTTTTGGCTGAAGTCTGACTCACAGTGGGCCCAGTGGGTCACAGAACTCATCTTGTGGTTATTTCCCCAGTCCCAGAATGTATAATTGGCATAGATATAATTAGAAATTGGCAGAATCTCCACATTGGTTCCCTGACCTGTGGAGTGAAGGCTATTATGGTTGGAAAGGCCAAATGGAAACCATTGGTGTTGCCTCTACCAGGGAAAATAGTGAACCAAAAACAGTATCGTATCCCTGGAGGGATTGCAGAAATTAGTGCCACCATCAAGGATTTGAAAGATGCAGGGGTGGTGATTCCTACCACATCTCCATTTAACTCTCCAATATGGCCTGTGCAAAAGACAGATGGATCATGGAGAATGACAGTTGACTATCAAAAACTCAACCAAGTAGTGACCCCATCTACCTTGGTAAAGTTTCTAGGAGTTTAGTGGTGTGGAGCATGCAGAGACATTCCTTCTAAGGTAAAGAATAAGTTGTTTCACCTGGACCCTCCCTCCACCAAGAAAGAAGCACAATGTTTAGTGGGCCATTTTGGATTCTGGAGGCAGCACATTCCTCATCTGGGTGTCTTACTATGACCCATATATCAGGTGACTCAGAAGGCAGCAAACACTTGAGTGGGGACTGGAACAGGAAAAGGTTCTTCAACAGGTCGAGGCAGCAGTGCAGGCTGCTCTGCCCCTAGGGCCATATGATCCAGCAGACCCAATGGTGCTTGAGGTATCAGTGGCAGATAGAGATGCCATCTGGAGTCTGTGGCAGGCTCCCATAGGGGAATCACAGCAGAAGCCCTTGGGATTTTGGAGTAAGGCTCTACCTTCATCTACAAACAACTATTCTCCTTTTGAGAGACAGCTCTTAGCCTGCTATTGGGCCTTAGTGGAAACTGAACGTTTGACAATGGGCCACCAAGTCACCATGTGACATGAGCTGCCCATCATGAGCTGGGTGTTATCTGACCCACCAGACCATAAAGTAGGACATGCATAGCATGGTACATATGTGACAGGGCCCGGGCAGGCCCTGAGGGCACAAGCAAGCTACATGAAGAAGTTGCCCAAATCGCTATGGTTCCCACTCCTGTTACAATGTCTCCTGTGCTTAAGCATGCACCTATGGCTTCATGGGGTTTGCCCTATGATCAGTTGACTGAGGAAGAGAAGAATAGGGCCTGGTTTACTGATGGTTCTGTACACTATGCAGGTACCACCCAGAGGAGGACAGCTACAGCATTACAGCCTATTTCTCAAACAACCCTAAAGGACATTGGTGAAGGAAAGTCTTCACAGTGGGCAGAACTTCGGGCAGTGCACATGGTTGTGCATTTTTCCTGGAAGGAGAAATGACCAGAGGTTCGATTATATACTGATTCATGGGCTGTAGCCAATGGTTTGACTTGGAAGGAGCATGATTGGAAAATTGGTGAGAAAGACATTTGGGGAAGAAGTATGTGGATAGAGCTCTCTGAATGGTCAAAGGATGTGAAGATACTTGTGTCTCATGTAAATGCTCATCAAAAGGTGATTTCAGCAGAGGATGAGTTTAATAATCAAGTAGATCGGATGACTCGTTCTGTGGATTGTCAGCCTCTTTCTCCAGCTATCCCTGTTGTTGCTCAATGGGCCCATGAACAAAGTGGTCATGGTGGCAGAGATGGAGGTTATGCATGGGCTCAACAGCATGGACTCCCACTCACTAAGGCTGATCTGGCTACAGCTGCTGCCGAGTGCCAGATTTGCCAACAGCAGAGACCAACATTGAGCCCCCGATATGGTGCTATTCCCCGGGGTGACCAGCCAGCAACCTGGTGGCAGGTTGACTACATTGGACCACTTCCATCATGGAGGGGACAGCGTTTTGTTCTTACAGGAATAGATACTTATTCTGGTTATGGATTTGCCTTTCCTGCACGTAATGCTTCTGCCAAAACTACCATCCAGGGACTTACGGAATGCCTTATCCACCGTCATGGTATTCCTCACAGCATTGCTTCTGATCAAGGAACTCACTTCACAGCCAAAGAAGTGCGACTGTGGGCCCATGGTCATGGTATCCACTGGTCTTACCATGTTCCCCACCACCCAGAAGCAGCTGGCTTGATAGAACGATGGAATGGCCTCTTGAAGACACAGTTACAGCGCCAATTAGGTAGCAATACCCTGGAGGGCTGGGGCAAGGTTCTCCAGCAAGCAGTATATGCTTTGAATCAGCGTCCACTATATGGTACTGTTTCTCCTATAGCCAGAATTCATGGGTCCAGGAACCAAGGGGTGGAAGTGGGAATGATTCCACTCACTATCACCCCTAGTGACCCAGTAGGAAAATTTTTGCTTCCTGTACCCACGACCTTGCGTTCTGCTGGTCTAGACGTTTTGGCTCCAATGGGGGGAGTGCTTTTGCCAGGAGATACAGCAAACGTTCTATTGAACTGGAAGCTAAGACTTCCCCCTGGCCACTTCGGGCTTCTACTGCCTTTAAGCCAACAGGCTAAGGAAGGAATAACAGTAGTAGGAGGAGTGATTGATCCAGACTACCAGGGGGAAATTGGACTTTTTCTCCACAATGGGGGCAAGGAAGATTATGTCTGGAAGGCAGGAGATGCTGTAGGGTGCCTTCTGGTGCTACCATGTCCTATGATTAAGGTCAATGGGAAACTCCAACAACCCAAACCAGACAGGACAATAAATGGCCCAGACCCTTCAGGGATGAAGGTATGGGTCACTCCTCCAGGGAAAAAGCCAAGACCTGCAGAGGTGCTTGCTGATGGTGGAGGAAATACAGAATGGGTAGTAGAAGAAGGTAGCCATAAATATCTGCTGAGGCCATGAGACCAGTTGCAGAAATGTGGATTATAATAGATATTAACTTTTGTCCTATTTGGTGAAGAATGTGCTTGTTCATATATATACATATATTAAGCAGATAATTGTGTTGTTCTCTTTTGAATGTGCAACTGAGATAAGTGTTAAGTGTTGTCATATTTAGGTTATTAGATACTGAAGGACTAAGTGTTCCTCAAGGACATTACCACCTACTCTAAGATATAATGCTTTGCTATTGCACATGAGACACTTATAACATGTTAGGTGGAATTATGACCTTGCCATTGTTTGCAATTGACATTTAAGCATAACATAAGGAGAGGCTATTTATTGGGTGTCAAGTTGACAATGGGTGGACTTGTGATGGTTAATCCTGGGTGTCAGCTTGACTGGACTAAGGAACAAATAAGAGAAAAAGGATCTTCGGATTGGTAAAAGTCAATATATGGGTATAATCCATCGTCTTTAGGAGTTACATACAATGTCAATTTTGCATAATAATAGTAATAGGTTCCCCACCACCAAGGCCTGTGACCTTTCTAGCTACAAGTTCTTGGCCCCAGTACGTACATATCAGGTATGGGCTGCATCTTGTGAAGCATGTCTTAAATCCAATCAGAAACTGGATTAGTTACTCATGTAGCATTCATGCCACTATTGCACTGGTGGGCATATTTTACCGTTCCAGGTGTTACTGTCACCTGCAGGGTTCACAGCTGGGTAAAACCGATGATTACACTTCTTTCATAATAGCATTCAGAGCACCTTCCAGCACTATAAAAGCTATCCAGTAGAGATGAAAAAAATTGAGGTTGGTACCAGCTTTGTTTCTCCTTGTTCATTCTATGATTCACTTATGCAGTGTCTTCAGCAATAGAGCATTACCATCAATTTCTAAGAGGCATCCAAGAGCAATACTAACAGCCACTGTTGGCTGAGAGTCTATGAGACCCCCAGGTCAACAACTCCAAAAAAAGGAGTCCATTCCTGCCATTTTTATTTGCTACCCTGTGTTGTCTGGTTGGTTATTATACTGTACTCCATTTAAACTCTCTCTCTCTCTCTCTCATATGTATATATGTATTATATACCCTCCTCTGTCCTTTAACTCATTTAACTCTTCCTATTCCATTATTTCCATTTTCTCCTTTATACCACTTCATTCTATTCATTCTATCTCCCCTATAAGAGGCCTCCCCCATCGACCCTTGCAAGTTTCCTGATCTCTATGGATTATCAAATTGGAACACACATATCAACAGATTTAAAACTAACATCCACTTATGAGAGAGAACACGTGACATTTTTCATTTGGGGTCTGGGTTACCTCACTCTGATAATTGCTTCCACATCCATCCAATTATCTGTAAATTTCATAATTTCATTAGTCTTAAAAGCTTAATAATAATTCATCATATAAATGTACCATAAGTTCAATACCTATTCAGCAATTGATAAACATCTAGATTGTTTCCATTTCCTGGTTGTTTTGAATAGAGCAGCATTGAACATAGATGAACAGGTTTCTCTGTAGCAGGATATATGCCCAAGAATGGCATGGCTGGGTGATGCAGGAGGCCTGTTTTTAGCATTTGAAGCAACTTCCACACTGATTTGAATACTGGCTGCACCAGTTTGTACTCTCACCCTTTCCCACAGCCTTGTCAGTATCTGTTATCCTTTGCTTTTTGGATATTAGCCATTCTAAGCTGGTTAAGCTGAAATCTCAAGGTAGTTTAATATTAAAAAATATATATATTCTCAGCCATTTGTGTTTCATCATTAATTTAATTCTTTGGATTTTTTTAATACTCCAGTTTTTTAGTTCTTTATGTATTCTAGTTATGAACCCTCTATCAGATGTTCTTCTTCCCATTCTGTAGGCTGCCTTTTTACATTAATGATGACATCATTTGCTGTACAAAGATGTTTTGATGTTGTTGTTTAATGATGTCTCAATTGTTCATCTTAATACCTGCACTATAACAGTCCTGTTCAGAAAGTCTGTTCTGCCTCTAATTTACAATGTATTGCTTATTTCTCCTTTGTTGGGTTAAACATATATGATCTTATGTTGAGGTCTTTGGTCCATTTGGAGTTGAATTTGTGCAGATTGAGATGTAGGGATGTGGTTTCATTCTCCTACATGTAGTCATTCAGTTTGAGCAGCACCATTTATTAAACATGCTTTTATCTGACTTGCTTATCCCTTTGTCAAAAAAGGGGTGGACTTAAATCTGGATCTGCAGTTCTATTCCATTAACGAACATGTCTCTTTTAAAGTCAATCCCATGATGATTTTGTTACTATTTCTCTGTAGTGAAATTAGAAATCAAGGATGGTCATGTCTCTATTGTTCAGGATTGTTTTGCCCATCTTGATTTTGTGTTCTCTGTATGTTTCCATAAGAAATTTGAGGTTATTTCTTTTATTTATACAAAACAGTTCATTGAATTTGTAGATTGCTTTTGGTAGGATGACCATTATCATATTTTATATCTAAAATAACACACTGATTCCAACACAGTTATAGTGGATGACTTCAATTTCTCATGCTGACCAATAGCTAGATCATCCATACAAAAACTAAAAGTAGTATCAGTTGTTGATGGTGAGGTATGTTTCTTGGAGGCGACATGAAAATGGATCCTATTTCCTTTTCTAATTTTAATTTTATTTTTATTTGTATGAGTGTATTTGTTGCCTGATGTATATAAGTGCACCCATGGCATGAAACGCCCACAAGATTAGAAGAAGGCATTGGTCCTCCTGGAACTGGAGTTATGGATGGTTGTTAGCCACCATGTAAATGCTGGGAATCTAAACTGGGTCCTCTGCAAAAGCAGTTAGTGCTCTTAACTGCTGAGGCATCTCTCCAGCCTCAAGGATCCTATTTTTAATCCAATTCATTACTCTTTTTATTAGAGAATTGAGGCCATTAATATTGCAAGCTATGGACCAATGTTTGTTTATTCCTGTTATTTTGTTGTGGTTGTATTATTTGTTGACCTCTTTTGGTAAAGTGTTCTGGGATTATTTATTTACTTAAATATGTATTTATTGTATCCTCTTGGGTGAGCTTAATCTTCTTTTAATCTTCTCTTCACACACAAGTATTCCATTTAGTATCTTATGTAGAGCTGGGTTATTGGACATAAATAACTTCTGTTTTTATTATGGAAATTTTTTCTTTCTCCTTCTATTATTACTGATAGCTGTGCTGGATAAAATAGCCTGAGTTGGTATCTGTAGTCTTTAAGAATTTGTACAATTATCAGTCCATGCCCTCCTGGCTTTCAATGTCTCCACTGAAAAGTCAGGTGTTGTTCTGATGGACATGCATTGGTATATAATTTAGTCTTTCTCCCTTGAAGTTTAAAGTAACCGTTCTTTGATATGTGCATTTAGTTTGTTCTTAATTATGTAACATGGGGAATTTCTTTTTGGTCCTGTACATTTGGTGTTCTTCAGATAGGCATCAGTTTCCTTAGATTTGGGAAGTTTTCTTCTCTGATTTTGTTGAAAACATTTTCTATGCCTTTACCCAGGTTTCTGTTCCTTCTTTTATATACATGATTTGTACGTTTAGTCTTTTATAGTGTTCCAGAGTTTCTGTACTTCCAGGAATACATTCCATTCCTGGAAGATTTTAGATTTAACATTTTCATTGACTGAGTGATCAAATTTGTCTACCTTGTCTTCAAGTCTTGATACTCTCTGTTCCACTTGATCCATTCTATTTATCAGGCTTTCCACTGCAGTTTTTTTTTTTATTTCACTGGTAGAATTTCTCATTTCAAGATTTGTTTATATTGGATTTTCTTCAAAAATGCTATTTCTTTACTAAATTCTATTTTCTTTTTTAATTAATAATTAATTTTTTTGTCTTTTTGAGACAGTGTCTCCCTGTAGTCCCAGCTGTCCTGGAACTCACTCTGTAGACCAGGCTGGCCTTGAACTCACAAAGATCTGCCTGCCTCTGCCTCCCAAGTGCTAGGATTAAAGGCGTGCGCCACCCTGGCTTAAATTTATTTATTTTCTATGTGTATGAATGTACTGTCTGCATGTAGGTCTGTGCACCCGTGTTGTGCAATGCTGTGGACATCAGAAGAGGGTGTCGGATTCCTCTGGAACTGGAGTTCTCCTGGAATTGGAGTTACAGACATTCTCAGCCTCCATGTGAGTGCTGGGGATTGAACCCCGGTCCTCTGAAAGAGCAGTCGGCGCTCTTAACCTCTAGGCTGTCTCTCCAGCCCCTAAATTCTATTTTATCTTGAGCTGTTTTCCTTCTCTCATTCACTTCTTTGTGTTTTCATGGTCTTCATTCTGGAATTTACGCATATCCTCTTTGAGTTCCTTGAGCATATTTATAAGTGGCATTTGGAAATCATTGTCTTGTGCATCAATTAAGTCTCTTTCAGGCGACATAGCCCTGGGCATACTAACTTTTCGAGGAGACATATTGTCTTGGTTACTCATATTGTTTACACTTCTGTGATGGGATATAAGCATCTGTGTGATGTCATTGGTGGTGTTTCTTGGTATGAATATCTGGCCTCACCTTTATTGAACAAGTGTTTGGATCTTTGTTTGCTATTATCCAAACTTGTCATGTTTTAGACTAGGTCAAATTTGCCTGGAATTTGATCTTGGAGTAACTTTGTGTTGATGTGAGAATGGGGTGTCAGATATGTTCCATGAACACCTGTAGATTATGATAAATTCTAAACCCAGAAGCAAATTTTCTGTAGACTTAGTAGATTTTCATTAGCAATCTTCAGTGCTCTATAGAAATCTCACATGTGGGATATGGGCATGGGGTGTCAGGGCTAGGGTCACAGTTGGAGTGAGCTGTGTTCCTTGGGTGCTAGGGGAATGATGCCACACCAACCTCAGTTGGATTTGGATTAGGTAGAGGCTGAGTTGGATGTAGTTAGATGGAGGCTGATTTGGTGGTTTCTACCTAGGGTCTAGATCTCACAACCCCTCTTGGTCCCTGGAGAGTGGAGTGGGTAGAGTGGGTTAGGTATGATGAGGTAAAGACAAGCTCTGCAAGTTGCTTTCTTGCAGAAAGAAGGGCTTTATGAATGCCCACCTTGAGTTAAGAGTCACAGGGAGCTGCTCACACATGGTCTCAGCAGTGGTGTGGAGGGAGCCATTGTTGTGGAGGGAGGCATTGTTGTCTGGGCTTGAGACAGGGCTCTGGTGCTGCCTGTCTTCCTGTGAGTTTGTGAGAAACCACACTTGTGGTCCTGGCAATGGTGCCAAGGAAAAGTCATTGTCTAGACTTTGGGTAAGGCTCTGGTTCAGGGTTCAGGTGGAGCTATGCACAGAATCCTGGCAGTAGTGCAGAAGGAGGTGTTATTGACTCTCTTAACTAATGTGTACCCGTATATGAAAATGTACTATAAAATAGAGACCTACCTATGCATACTATAAAATACACCATTTCATTGATATTGGTATAGCACTTGCTTAGTTGTCCATAAAGACTATGAAAAGTTGAAAATATTCTGGAACATTTATAATTTGCAGGCTCCCTGAAATCCAATTTCTCATTCATGTATCCAAAATATTAATCAATTAGTAATTTTTTAATATATTTTTTATTTATTTTCGTATGTGTATGAATGTATTGTCTGCATGTAGGTTGGTGCACCCATGTCATGCAATGCCACGGAGGTCAGAAGAGGGTCTCAGATTCCCCTGGAACTGGAGTTAAAGACGGTTCTTAGTTGCCATGTGGGTGCTGGGGATCGAACCCGGGTCCTCTGCAAGAGAGTCGGCTCTTTTAACTGCTAGGCCATCTCTTCAGCCCCTCAATTAGTAATTTTAAACCATGACATCATCCTTTAATTATAATCCCACAATTGTGTAGGTGAATGCTGCAAAATCAATGTGGAAGAGCAGAAGGACATTGAAGTAGTGAATGCTGGCACCAGAGCAGAGAGGAAACAACTGGACAGTTAGCACATATATAAGAAACGTTCTGTGTAGGCACTAATGCAGAAATGGAGTAAGAAAATTATCACTTCATCCTGCTGAATTAAAAGAACTGAAAGAAAAATGCCATTACTTGATGAGTCCTTCATTTGGTCAGTACTTTGTTCTTCATTTTTTTAGAATAACCTCCAGCACAAACCTTGCAACAGCCCCATTATTTGCTATCAGTACATTATTTTTTTAATTTTTTAAAATTTATTTTTGTATGTGTATGAATGTACTGTCTGTATGTAGGTTTGTGCATCCATGTCATGCAATGCCGCGGAGGTCAGAAGAGGGCCTCGGATTCCCCTGGAGCTGGAGTTCTCCTGGAATTGGAGTTACAGACGGTTCTTAGCCACCATGTGGGTGCTGGGGATCGAACCCAGGTCTTCTGCAAGAGCAGTCGGTGCTCTTAACTGCTAGGCAATCTCTCCAGCCCCCAGTGCATTATTTTCAAAGCAAGAGAGGCCCTCTTGGTATCAGAAACTTCCATCCATTGGACTTGTAATTAACTTTTAATTAGAGCTTAAAATATCTGAGATTTGGAATAAAAGTAAGGTACTTAGCATTCAACTTTTAAAATGTTCTTCCAATAAAAACTTTCTGTCTTCTTTTCTTGCTTTACATACTGACAGTGTTATGTCTACCGTGTCTCTATTGTCACCTTGTCCATCATGAGTCTAAGAGATAAATATTGTACTATTTATCCTTCATGATAAAGATTATTCATCATTGATTAAGCTGAATATTTGTTTGTTCCTCTTCTGATGGATAGACATGCCTCAAAGTTTGCTATTTCTGAGTGTATCATAAGCCACCTAAGTTGGGTTTGGAAGAGCAGCAGCAATGATATAGTTACTGGAAACACATAATTCATGCCTAATACTCAGGAACAACCCTGTGAGGTTTGTATTACTATCCCCATATTACAAATGAAAAACACATTCAAGTGGGCTTAATGCTTTTTTCAACCAAATTAAATTCTCTGTGAATACAAAGCTAAAGTTTCAACTCACATTTTTCAACACAAAGCCCATATTCTACTGTCATACAACTGCATTTTCTTTCCTTGGAAATGAGTTACTGTCAAAGACTTGATGAAGGATGTTTCATCAGATTGTGATATATTACTATTGTAGATTCACACATACAGGAAGAGGAAAGATATAAGGAAAACCAAGCATTTGCAAAAGTAGATTCTGAACATGTTTCCCTCCTGTTAAGATGATTAAGGTATTCTCTATTGAATCAGCTTATAAAAGTTGTCAACTGGCCATTGGCTGCAAGGCATCATCTAAAGAAACACAGGAGGGGAGGGTCTTCCTCAGCTATCACACCTGAAATCAGAGTCAGGCAATGGGAAGATGAGGTGAGCTCCGAGACTTCCCCCAAAATGTTGGCATGAGAGAAATCTTTGAAAATTTATAATTACATTGCCATGGATATGCTCATAAAAACAAAACTAAGAGATTTGTCTCTGATGCTATATTGTCAAAGCAAAATGATATCATTAAAACTCATGAGGGGGCAATTAGAATGGTCAAAATGTAAAATGAAGCTGCTAATAAATAAATCTGAAATGCTGTAGTGGGTATGATACTTACAAAATATAAATTTCCATCTAAGGGAACTTCTATAGTTTCTGGCTATTGTGTCTCTTTCTAGGGATAGAAAAGGAAATTATGTTCACATAGTTCCAATTACCCTGCACACTACAGAAAAGATATTGTAAAATAGATTTTAGCATGTCCTATTACCTATGCTAATGATATGATCAAAGCAAATGTTACTATGAACAAAATGAAATGTTATTAGCTATTGTAACTAAAGAAGTATAATTTAAATAATCCATAAATTTTTTAAATCCTAAAACTATTCTTTTTTAAGTTACTTTTATTGAGTGCATTTCATACAACATTTGTCAATCAAATCTAGACTCTTTACCCCATCCATGCTCACCCCCCACCACCAGAGCCCATGGACCCTGTCATACATGTTAAATCTTGTCTTGCATCTTCTTCTCAGTCTTTTATAACCTTTTCAATGCACAAGTTTACTGTTTTGGTCAGTTTTTTATTATGTTTTTTTAATTTTTTTTAATTGGTACTTTGTACATTTCTTACATCATTTTCCAATTCAGATCAGGCATATTTCCCTTTCCCTTCTCCCCTACCCCCACCCCATCCCAGATCATGCATTTTGCCATAACTGTCCTGCATCTTTCTCTCAGTTTTTTTTTCCAATTTTTAGCTATAAGTGATAATCCATGAGTACAAGCATCCTTCATATGAAACCAATTTGCAGGCTGTTGTGGCCAAACCCCCACAGCCCCACCATCCAGCAGGGGGTGAGGGGTTGTATGTTTAATCAAGTTGATCAAATGAGTGTCCAGACTACATTGCTGTAGTTTCACCATTCACCCCAATTGCAGCCCTTACATTCTACCATGCCCCCTCTTCTGCAGATTGTTCCCTAGGCTTAGGAAAGGGGCACAGGTGGATGAGAAGCAAAACAGTCCACTCTCTCTGGAGCTGTTGTCTTGGACTCTGGTCAATTCTGGCTGTTTCCTTTCGTGGGCTGACAGTTTGTCCAGGAATAACCATTCGATCCTACTAATGAAGCACAAGCAGTTAGATATATAGGTATTTAAAGAGCACTAATAGTTATAGTTGGTTACTTTGCTATAGACACATATGTTTGGATGATATGTTAATCCATGAATTACATTTTTCCCTGTTTAATATGACAGGGTCTTACTGTGGCTTATAACATCTCCTAACCTGTAGAGGCTGTAAGCTTGTGGCATAAGAACTGTGAAAAGGATTATTCTCTGTTCAGAACCAAATATAATACTAAAGTCCTTAAGCTATGCACTTAAGCAAAATATATTAATACAGGAGCTCTGACATCAGCAATGGATTATTCTACCAGGGAGATGTTGGCCAGGGGATCCAAGGCCCCACAAAAGGTAAAGGATCCTTGCCTCTAAACTGGGATACCTGCAAGAAGAGAGGCGATAAGGCCCTGCTGCCGAAGACCTGACGTTAACATGGGAAAGATGTATTGAGACCACACATGCAAGTGTACAGATGGCCTCTGGAATACCAGAGAGTGTTACGAAAGGCCACTCAACCAATAAAGCAAATACGGGTCTCCCTGAGTCAAGCAAGACTCCATCGTCAGCACCAGCTACACCCCGCCTGCCTGGAAATACTGTACAGCAGAGGCAGCCATATGCCTGTTATCCCAAACCTAATTGGCTATTGGCTCTCTCCTTGGAGGAATAACCCATGGCTGATGCCACAAGCTTACAGCCTTTTATTATGTTTTTTTCTCTCTTTTTTGTTACCTTTAATTTTATATTATTCCCAAATATGTATATATATACTCTACACATAAATCAAAATTATAAATTCTGAAAATTAAACTATGGGTTAATTCCTAAACATATTTAGAGATTCACATTTTAACAGTAAAGTTGCATGCAGGCAAAAAGAATATGAATAAAATATGAATACATATCTTCCATTCATATATGGTAATTACAATGTGTAAATACAAATGGTAGGACAATTCTAGAGCCCATTAAGAGATTCACATTGGAATAGCACAGTTGCTTTCAGATACAATGAAATATAATAATAAAGTTGCTCAGTTTGCCTGCGAACTGCAGATTTGGTGGTAGCATCCACAAATGAGAGAAACCATTTGCCTTTTTTTTTTTTTCTGGGACTGTGTTACTTCACTTAGCATAATGTCTTTGAGTTCCATTCGTTTATCAGCAAAGCTCATGATGTCATCTTTCTTTACCACTGCATAGAACTCCATTGTGTAGATATACCATATTTTTGTTATCCAGTCATAAATTGAGGGGCATTTGGGTTGGTTCCAGCTCTTTGCTATTGTGAAGAGAGCTGCAATAAACATAGCTGAGCATGTATCATTGTGGTAGGATGCATCTTGTTGGTATATACCCAGGAGTGGTATGGCTGGGTCAGGTGGTAGGCTCATTTTGAGTTTTTAAGGGTTCTCCACACTGCTTTCCACAGTGGTTGTACCAGTTTACATTCCCACCAGCAGGATATGAGTGTTCCCCTTTCCCCACAACCTTTCCAGCATTTGGTATCTTTTATTTTCTTGAACTTGGCTAGTCTTATTGCAATGAAATGATACCTTAGTGTGGTTTTAATTTGCATTTCCTTAATTATTAATGATGTTGAACAATTTTTAAGATGTTTCTCAGCCATCTTTAGCTCCTTACTGGTGAAGTCTCTGTTCATCTCTTTACTCCATCTTTTGAGTAGATCATTTGTTTTCTTACTTCTTTGTTTTTTAAGTAGTTATAAATTCTGGATGTTAATGCTCTGTCAGATGTATCAGTGATGAAAGTTTTCTCCCACTCTGTGGGTTTTCTCTTCACTTCCTTGATTGTTTCTTTATCTGTACAAAAGCTTTTGAGTTTGATGAGGTCCCACTTGTCAGCTGTTGTCCTTATTTCCTGTTCAGCTGCTGTTTGATTTAGAAAGTCTTTTCCTATGCATATGTCTTGTAGGTTGCTGCCAACTTTTCTCCTATCACCTTCAACCTGTGGGATACATTAAAGTCAGACCTAAGAGGGAAATATATAGCCCTAAACGCCCACATTAAAACAAACCAGAAAGAGAACAAATAAATGACCTAACACTGAAGCTATAATCACTTGAGAGACAACAACAAATGAACCTTAAACCCAACAAACAGGAAGAAATAACAAAAATCAGAGCAGAAATCAATGAAATAGAAACAAAGAAAACAATACAAAAATCAATGAATCCAAAAGCTGGTTTTTTGAAAAGATAAACAAAATAGACCTCTAGCTCAGTTAACCAAAAGAAAGAAAGAGCAACTCCAAATCAATAGCATTCGTGATGAAAGGGGAAACAGCACAACAAATAAAGAAAAGAGCCAGACAATCATACGAGAATACTTCAAAAACCTATACTCTACTAAATTTGAAAACCTATGGATGAATATCTGAAATCCTGGGATTCGCCAAAGCTTAACCAAGAAGAGACTGACACCTTAATCAGACCCATAGTACTTGAGGAAATTGAAGATGTAGTAAAAAGCCTCCCAAATAAAAAAAGCCCAGGCCCAGATGGTTTCACAGCAGAATTCTATAAAACATTTAAAGAGGTCTTACAACCATTGCTCCTCAAACTTTTCAGAAGGACACAAACAGAGGGAAATATCCCAAATTCCTTCTATGAAGCCATTATCACTCAAATATTAAAACCAGGTAAAGACACAAACAAGAAAGAAAACTATAGAACCACATCATTAATGAACACAGATGCAAAAATTTTCAACACAATTCTTGCAAATCACATACAGACCCACATCAAAAAGCTCATCCATTATAACCAGGTTGGATTCATACCAGAGATTCAGGGATGGTTCAACATACATAAATCAATAAATATCATAAAACACATAAATGGACTGAAAGACAAAAACCACACAATCATCTCAATTGATGCAGAAAAAGCTTTCAACAAAATCCAGTATCCCTTCATGCTCAAAGTCCTAGAGGGAATTGGACTGGAGGGGTCATTTCTCAATATAATCAAAGTCATATACAAGAAACCCACAGCCAACATCATCCTAAATGGAGAAAAGTGTTTGGAAGCATTCCCCTTAAGCAGGAAAACGGCAAGGCTGTCCACTATTCACCACACTCCCGCTCTTCAATATAGTGCTTGAAACCTCTGCTAGGGCAATAAGGAGAAAGCAAAATTAAAGGAGTACTAATTGGAAAGAGGAAGCCAAGCTATTCATTTTTGCAGATGATATGATAGTTTTAATTGATGCTAAAAATTCCACCAGAAAACTCTTAGAATAATTAAAAGTTTCAGTTAAGTGGTGGGCTATACAAAATAAACCTAGAAAAATCAGTAGCCTTTTTTTTTTTTTTTTTTTTGGTCTTTTCGAGACAGGGTCTCCCTGTAGCCCCAGCTGTCCTGGAACTCGCTGTGTAGACGCAGGCTGGCCTTGAACTCACAAAGATCCGCCGCCTCTGCCTCCAATGCTAGGATTAAAGGCGTGCGCCACCACGCCCGAGTACCTTTCTTTTTTTTTTTTTTTTAAATTAGTTTTTTATTGATGCTTGTGTGCATTTCATACATTTTTTCCAATTCAGTTCAGGCTTATTTTCCCTTTCCCTCCCCCCCCCACCACCACACCCACCCAGATCATGCATTCTGCATACACTGGTCCTGCATCTTTCTCTCAGTTTTTTTTTTCATTTTTAGCTATAAGTGATAATCCAGGATACAAGCATCCTTCATGCAAAACCTATCTGCAGGCTTTTGTCCCAAACACCTACAGCCCCACAGCTATGTTTATTGCAGCTCTGTTCACAATAGCAAAAAGCTGGAACAACCAGGTGCCCTCAACTGACGAGTGGATAGAGAAAATGTGGTACATGTATACAATGGAATACTATGCAGCAGTAAAGAGGGACAACATCATGAAATTTGCAGGTAAATGGATGGAGCTGAAGACATATTTAAGTGAAGTAACCGAGTAGCCTTTCTTTACAACCAACAATAAGCAACTGGAGAAAAAAGGAGAGCTTCCCAATCACAATAGCCTCAAAAGAAATAAAATACCTAGGAATAAACCTAACCAAAGACAAACCAATTTACAACAAAAATTTTAAAACCTCGAAGAAGGAGATTGAAAATGACATCAAAAGAGTGGAAGACCCCCCCCCCATGCTCATGAGTGCAAAAATTATATAGTAAAAATGTCTATTCTGCCCAAATTAATATACAGATTCAGTGCAATCCCATAAAAATACCCATGAGCTTTTTCACAGACTTAGAAAAAAAAATTCCTTAAGTTCATATGTAAAAACAAAAGACCACAATAGCTAAAGCAACCCTAAGGAAAAGTGAAATATGGGGGGATTACTTACCAGACTTCAAGCTATTACAGGGCTATATCATAAAGATAGCCTGGTACTGGAAAAACAACAACAAAAACAACAACAGAACCACTGACCATGAAACAAACTTGAAATCCAAACTTGAGTTCACATATAAATTCAGCCACCTCATATTTGACAAAGGAGCCAAAAAAGCCAATGGAGAAAGATAGCATCATCAGCAAATGTGTTGGCAAAATTGGATCACCATTTGTAGAAGAACAAAATTAAACCCACCTCTCACTCTGTACAAAAATAAACCCAAGTGGATCAAAGATCTCAACCTGAAACCTGAAACACTAAAACTATTCGTTGAGAATTTACAGCTCCAGTTGCTTCCTTTCTCATTCCTGCTGGTAAATTAATATAGCTACTTATTTATTACAGTGGTTTATTAAGAGAACTCTCCATCATTACATTTCATTAAGGTGGTGGGCTGAGTACAAGAGAAGGTTATAATTATTCTGTCAAGCTCCCCATGATCAGACCCTGGCCAAAATGAAATTTCTCCATCATGGAGTCAATAGATCTTTATATTTAATTAGATGGGCTTCACTTAAGCTACTTGTGTTGGATAGCTTCAGTTGTCACCTTGACACACCTGGAAAGGGACCTTAATGGGAAATTTCCCTCTATCAGAACGGCCTATGGGTATGTCTATGAGCATTTCCATGTTTGGTAGTGATTTGGGAGGGCCCAGCCCACTGTGGGTGGTTGCCATCCCTGGGCAGGTAGACTTGGGTTGTACAAGAAACAGGCTGAGCACAGGCCGAGGAGCAAGGCATAAGCATCGTTCTCTGCCTGTTTCAGCTCCTGCTTCCATGCATGTCCTGAGGTTCCTATGTGTTACTTCCTCTGATATGGGGCAGGGATTGTGAGCCAAATAAACCCTTTTCTTCCTAAGTATGTTTTGTTCTGTGTTTTAATCACAGAAATAGAAAGCAAACTAGAATACTACTCAATCCCAGCTGACAGGTTATCTTGTTCAGTGTTTGTAAACTCCTGAGTACATCCTGGAGTTTTCCATCCAGGACCCTTTTTTTTGTTTTTTAGAATTTGTTAATGGTTTGTCCTATGTCCAAAGCAATTATACATGTCTAACAAAGGCACACTATAAGGCTCAATTAATCATTTTTATTGACTGCTCTGAAAAGCAGGTCAAGACTATCTTTTCATTTGCAAATGGAGAAGAGTGCACACTGAGTTTAATTGAATTGATCAATGCAAAACACAAAAACAATTTATGTGAGGATGTTTTTAAATTATAGACGTTTTACTTTTTAAAGAAACTGTGTAAAGAAATTTGTTATTCCTTTAATGACGACAGTTAACAAGGTATCGCAGAACCAGGAAGTAGAAAATGACCAAAAGCCATTAAAATNTCTGGAGGTGACAGAAGAGAAGCTTGGCAGCAGACTACAAGACATAGGTGTAGGAAAAGACTTCCTAAATCAGACAGCAGCTGCACAAGAAATAAGATCGACAATTGACAAATGGGACCTCATTAAACTCAAAAGCTTCTGTACATCAAAGGAAGCAATAAAGGAAGTGAGGAGAAGACCCACAGAGTGGGAGGAAACCTTCACAGCAGATACATCTGACAAAGCATTAATTTCCAGAGTATACAAGCTACTCAAAAAACAAAGAAGAAAGAAAACAAATGAATCATTCAAAAGATGGAGCAAAGATCTGAATAGAGACTTCACAGAGGAGGAGTTAGAGATGGCCGAGAAACATCTTAAGAAGTGTTCAACATCTCTGATAATTAAGGAAATGCAAATTAAAACCACTCTGAGATACCACCTTACTCCAATAAGACTGGCTAGGATCAGGAACATGAATGATACCAAGTGCTGGAGAGGTTGTGGGGAAAGGGGAACACTCATCCATTGCTGGTGGGAATGTAAACTTGTACAGCCACTATGGAAAGCAGTGTGGAGAACCCTTAGAAGACTCAAAATGAGCCTTCCATTTGACCCAGTCATACCACTCCTGGGTATATACCCACAAGACACAACTTACTGCAAAGATACATGCACAGCTATGTTTATTGCAGCTCTGTTCACAATAGCAAAAAGCTGGAACCAGCCCAGGTGCCCTTCAACTGACGAGTGGATAGAGAAAATGTGGTACATGTATACAATGGAATACTATGCAGCAGTAAAGAGGGACAACATCATGAAATTTGCAGGTAAATGGATGGAGCTGGAAGACATTATGTTAAGTGAAGTAACCGAGTAGCCTTTCTTTACACCAACAATAAGCAACTGGAGAAAAAAGGAGAGCTTCCCAATCACAATAGCCTCAAAAGAAATAAAATACCTAGGAATAAACCTAACCAAAGACACCAATTTACAACAAAAATTTTAAAACCTCGAAGAAGGAGATTGAAAATGACATCAAAAGATGGAAAGCCCCCCCCCCATGCTCATGGATTGCAAAAATTAATATAGTAAAAATGTCTATTCTGCCCAAATTAATATACAGATTCAGTGCAATCCCAATCAAAATACCCATGAGCTTTTTCACAGACTTAGAAAAAAAAATCCTTAAGTTCATATGTAAAAACAAAAGACCACAAATAGCTAAAGCAACCCTAAGTGAAAAGTGAAATACTGGGGGGATTACATTACCAGACTTCAAGCTATATTACAGGGCTATAGTCATAAAGATAGCCTGGTACTGGAAAAACAACAACAAAAAACAACAACAGAACCACTGACCAATGAAACAAACTTGAAGATCCAAACTTGAGTTCATATAACTTCAGCCACCTCATATTTGACAAAGGAGCCAAAAAAGCTCAATGGAGAAAAGATAGTATCTTCAGCAAATGGTGTTGGCAAAATTGGATCACCATTTGTAGAAGAACAAAATTAAACCCCTACCTCTCACTCTGTACAAAAATAAACTCCAAGTGGATCAAAGATCTCAACCTGAAACCTGAAACACTAAAACTATTCGTTGAGAATTTACAGCTCCAGTTGCTTCCTTTCTCATTCCTGCTGGTAAATTAATATAGCTACTTATTTATTACAGTGGTTTATTAAGAGAACTCTCCATCATTACATTTCATTAAGGTGGTGGGCTGAGTACAAGAGAAGGTTATAATTATTCTGTCAAGCTCCCCATGATCAGACCCTGGCCAAAATGAAATTTCTCCATCATGGAGTCAATAGATCTTTATATTTAATTAGATGGGCTTCACTTAAGCTACTTGTGTTGGATAGCTTCAGTTGTCACCTTGACACACCTGTGAAGAGGGAACCTTAATTGGAAAATTTCCTCTATCAGAACGGCCTATGGGTATGTCTATGAGGCATTTCCATGTTTGGTAGTGATTTGGGAGGGCCCAGCCCACTGTGGGTGGTGCCATCCCTGGGCAGGTAGACTTGGGTTGTACAAGAAAGCAGGCTGAGCACAGACCAGAGGAGCAAATAATGTTCCTCTGTGGTCTCTGCTTCAGATCCTGCTTCCAAGTGCATGTCCTGAGGTCTTGCCATGTGACTTCCTTCTGTGATTGGGGCATGTAATCCAAATAAACCCTTTTCTTCCTAAGTATGTTTTGTTCTGTGTTTTATCACAGAAATAGAAAGCAACTAGAATACTACTCAATCCCAGCTGACAGGTTATCTTGTTCAGTGTTTGTAAACTCCTGAGTACATCCTGGATTTTCCATCCAGGACCCTTTTTTTTGTTTTTAGAATTTGTTAATGGTTTGTCCTATGTCCAAAGCAATTATACATGTCTAACAAAGGCACACTATAAGGCTCAATTAATCATTTTTATTGACTGCTCTGAAAAGCAGGTCAAGACTATCTTTTCATTTGCAAATGGAGAAGAGTGCACACTGAGTTTAATTGAATTGATCAATGCCAAAACACAAAACAATTTATGTGAGGATGTTTTTAAATTATAGGACTTTTTACTTTTTAAAGAAACTGTGTAAAGAAATTTTGTTATTCCTTTAATGACGACAGTTAACAAGGTATCGCAGAACCAGGAAGTAGAAAATGACCAAAAGCCATTAAAATGTAAAGAACTGTAAAGTTAATAGTCAAATAAACTTGAAGCAGCTACAAAGACTAGAACATCTAGCCAAGGTTTATTTAATGAGCTATATAGTACTACAAACAACCTCCATACATATTGTTCACTAAGTATAATAGCTTTCTAAATCATTTACTTAACACACATCATGGTAATTTGCATAACTCCATCACGTTGTCAGTTTAGGCAACATACAGCCATTCTATTTAACCATTATTTTTTAACCATTTTAACCATTCTCCCTTTCATAAATAATTAATATTGTATTGCATAAGCTCTTACTGAAGCAGCATCTTTAAAACAAATGTGAGATGGCTCAGTGGATAAAGGCACTTGCCACACAAACCTGGTAACCTGAGTTCAATCCCTAGACCCCACCTAAAGATACAAGAACTGATTCCATGAAGTTGTCTTCTAGCTTACACATGCACCAACAGGATGCACACAAACACACAGATACACAGTAATAATACTTTAAATTTTAGTTACAATTAACAAAGAAAGAAGGTAAGGCTCATTCCTTTAGTCATCACTTTCATTTCTTAGTATGCTCATCATAAAACTCAGAGTTATCTTGATATCATACTGTAAAGAAAACACAGTTGTTGTGCTATTCCAATGTGAATCTCTAAATGGTCTCTAGAATTGCTCTACCATGTATATTCACACATTGTAATTACCATATATGGATGGAAGATATGTAGTCATATTCTAAAAAAAAAAAAGAATGTAAAGTTACACATCTTTATACCTGCATGCAAATTTACTGTTGAAATGTGAATCTCTAAATGTGTTTAGGAATCAACCTACAATTTATTTTCAGAATTTGTAATTTTGACTTGTGTGGAGTGTACATATGCACATTTTAGAATAATGTAAAATAAAAAATTATAAAAAAGAAAACACAGTTGAGTTATCCGCCAACCAGCCATAATTTATCTGCTAACAATTAGTCACCAGAAACTGTGTGAGCACTAACAAGAAGTACTGAGTATTTCTAATCCAATTATTTTTTGATAATTCTTTAAAGGAGTTTAAACTAAACATGTGAATAGGAAAAACAAGAGAAAGAATGAAGACAAACTAAAGGTTATTCAGATCTATGATTCATTTGACCTACAAATATGTATTGATTGTTTTTTATTGGGCACAGATTGGTACCTCAGGTAACAGAGAGAAGGCAGACATAGCTTGCTATGATAAGGAGAAAGAAATGTTTGTAAACCCACATATCTGCTTTTAAAGTATAGAGAACAAAATACAACAACAGAAATGCTCAGTGTTCTTCTTTCTTTTTCTTACTAATCATCACATGCTGAGAGTCTCAATCCAATTACTGTGACCTTAATTTCTAAATGTTCAGTGTCTTCTATAGTAAAATTGGGGATCCAGAATAACGAATATTCTAGAGGGTAAATAATCAACGAGTTAAAATCTAATCTAAAAGATAATTATGAAGAATCAATGAGTCAGCCAAAGCAGAACACAATGTAGTAGCACACACACACACACACACACACACACACACACACGCCATATGGTAGGACTTAGAAAATGTTATCAGTGTGCTACTGCAGCAGAAATACAGTTTTTATTTTGCTTAGCTTACTTGTATCCTTAAGTAATTGAGGTGAAAAATGACAAGTGATGTGACATTCTAAGGTCATGGTAAGGAAAGACCTTGTTCATTAATGGTCTTGGGTTCTATCCTGGAACCACATATAAATCAATGAATGAAAATTGATAGTACAACTGATATATTAACAAGAATAGAATTTGTATATAGTATTATCCAGTTTTCTTTAAAAATATATAAATTATATATATTATTTTTATATCTATATATATTATTAGAGAGAGAGAGAGAGAGAGAGAGAGAGAGATACATGAGACTAAGAATATAGGAAGCTGGGCTTGGTGGCACATGACTTTAATCCCTGCAGAGGCAGGTGGATGTAGCTCTGTAAGATCAAGGGCATCCTGGTCTCATAATGAGTTCCAGGCCAGCTGGGGCTACAGGGAGACTTTAAAAAAAAACAAATTAAAATAAAATAAAGAATATATAGGAAACTATATATAGCCACTTTGTGAAATTAGAGTTGTATTAATTTAAAAGTTTTTCTTAATACATCTTTCATGTTTCCTAAATATTCTATAAATAAAAAGCACTATATTTATGAGAAAAAAAGCAATTTTATGAAAACAATTAAAAGTATGTCGATTAAAAAAATGGAAATCCCTAGAGGTACAAGCTGCTTTATCTGTCAATAACTAGTAGAACATAACAATACAAGGTTATTTATCTAGGGGACTGAGAAGTACTTTCAGAGGTGAGAAGCAATTCATCAGCAGAAAAGAGACCCGAGCCCACAAACTTGGGACAAGGGTGCTGCTGGGTCAAGGATGGCAAGGTGTTGCTAAATATTGAAAATACCCTATTTAAACTGATTTTCAACCTAGTTCCCCAGCTCTAGAGTACAACAAACTAAAAGGAATACTGTAAAGTAAGTTTGCTACCCTGTCCCTGGGGGAGATTCATAAGACTGTTCAAGGTGTCCACAGCGGCAGTGGTAGGAACCCCTCTGAGACATGGGTGCACTAGGGAGAGTAAGTAGGTACAGAGCTAGGCAGAAGCCAAGCAGCAGGTACTCTGACCCAAAGAGTGCCAGTTCTCAGAGGCCACTTCAGCCTCAACCTTAGGAAACTCACTGTTTTTGAATGAAAAACAACATTTATACACTTTCTACAAAGTATCAGTTTACCTAATAAGTAAAGAAAATAACCAACTTAGTTATGTCTATCATTTTAACATTGTTACCTCTTGGTGTGTGCGTTTTAGGATATTCTAATTTGGCTCCTCTTTCTAAAGCACTTTAAATATTTTTTTTGTCTTTTTGAGACAAGGTCTCCCCAGAGCCCCAGTGTCCTGGAACCTCACTATGTAGACCAGGCTGGCCTTGAACTCACAGAGATCCACCTGCATTTGCCTCCTGAGGACTAGGCTTAAAGGTATGTTCCATTATGATTGGCAAGCATAATTTAAATCTTAATGCATAAAGTTTTTAATTTATTATAATGTTTCACTTCCTACCTATCATTTGGAAGCATCACCTGACTTTCAACAAACAATGTTCTTGGCTTCCTGAGAAGTAGAAAGTATTTAACACAATTTTATTGTATACAAGTTTACAACCATGAGTAATTTCCCATTTTGCATGAATTTTAGAATGTTGATAATACTACTTTTTTTAACATTTTTTTAAAATTTTATTTATTTTTGTATGTGTATGAGTGTACTGTCTGCATGTAGGTTTGTGCACCCGTGTCGCGCAATGCCGCGGAGGTCAGAAGAGGGTCTTGGATTCCCCTGAAACTGGAGTTCTCCTGGAATTGGAGTTACAGACGGTTCTCAGCCACCATGTGGGTACTGGGGATCAAACCTGGGTCCTCTGCAAGAGCAGTCAGTGCTCTTAACTGCTAGGCTATCTCTCCAGCCCAATAATACTACTTTTAATATTTCTTCTGGTTTAGTAATCATACACATACAAAATACTGCTTTCAAATACTTTTTTCATGGGTAATAGCATTAATCCAGGAGTCAGACTTCATCCTTGAGCAAGAAATCGCTAGTTCTAGGATAAAGGAAGTTTGGAAGTTCAAATTTGACACCCTTATCTCAGCAAATAGCTATTGGTTTCCTGATAGAGTGAATAAATTTTAGGTAAGTGAATTTTTGGCAAACCTGCTGACACATGGTTTCTAGTGCTGTCCTTTAAAAATCCATACAGCTGCTTATTCTTATGAAGGTTGCTGTAACTCAAAACTTGATTAAAATTCATTTTGCAGACTTTTTTTAGATCTAGTTTATTATATACAAGCACAAGATGCATCAATATAAATTACCAGCTCCCACATATCCAACTCTTCAATCTAAATATTAGGTCTGCTTCAAAACCTCTTCTGGCCTTTAGAAACACCAAACTCATCAGAACAAGAGAAATCCCTGCAAATGCTTTCCAGGAAGAAATCCTCAAAACGTCAAACCAGATGAGTTGCAACAATCTCTGGAGAAACAAGAGGATAAGCAGTCATTCTCTTTATAAAATTTAGATATGTTTTAAAAGTTTTTCATTTGTACAAGCTTAAAAACATGCATCTAGGATACTTTTATTTGAATATTTCTATCAGAAACATGGTTTTCAACAAAGTTGAAATGAGAAATGTTATTTTTGAAGTTGGTTATTTTGAAAATGATAACCAAACAGTTCTAAATACAGGCAATTTTACCTGATAATAGCCCCTTGGGAGTTTATTCTGTGATTAAATTTGGGGGTTTAATATTTTCTGGTAATAGTTTAATGAAACCACTGACCTTATACTTGAGCTTTATCCTCCTCTCTACTGCCTTCCTTGATTTCAGGTTCATTATTCTGGGATCATTGGCAGGTTATTGATATGTAGTAATCTACACATTAGTTAAATTGGATTTTCTTAAATGGGTTAAGTTTGTTTTAGCTTGAAAGTTTTCTTTTACTTCCCCAAATCCTGACATCTACAGAATAAAGTCACCTTAAAAAAGCTTATCAAAGTTATATGTTTGCAATATGTTAGAACGGCTTCTCAATCACTCTTAATGGAAAATTGATTCCCTCAATCAGACCACAACCTATGTGTTGACCTGTGTCAGTTAGAAAATTTTGAAACTCCTATTTCTGATGAAAGGTGTCATCTGGATCCCAGTCTAGACTCTCCTTGTCTTTCCAGTTCCTGTCATCTCTATCAAAGGTTTCAGGGGAGACATACTGAGTCTACTAAGAATAGAGTTTATTGCTGAGTGCAGTTCACCCCCAAGGGATGAAAGTAGATGATGGAATGGGGAAAAGACCTTGTCCACATCTAAATTGCAGAAAGCTTACAAAAATTTCTAAAATCTCTAGAACAAGCAACTTTTCCTGAAGGATTTTGTCCTGTCCAGCTGATTGACAGACCTATTTGGACAGACTCTTCAAGAAAGGAGCTCAGTGATGAATATCATAGAATAGTATGTCTTTGTTCTTTATTGAAAGCTTCCTGCTATGCAGTAATCTTATCAGGTTTAGGACTCCTGGGCCTAAGGTTACCTTGTTATCTATTAATCATCACCTCTCAGGCTATCCAAGATGTCAGAGTCCATCCAAGGCCACAGATACAATTCAAGGACCTTTCTTCTGACCAGTAATTGAACCCTGCTGTTTCAGTCCTTTATAAGTTTCTGACTGTTCTCTGAGCCTTCTAATAACTGACTAGCTATCTAACAAAAAGAACATTTTCTTAGAAAAGTCCCCATTTATATACAATCAAAGGTAGTAATAATTGGACATCTGGCACCTGATAGGATTCTGACCCAGAGAGCTGATTCTCTAAGATCTTTGCCACAAATTCCAGATGTAGCCACATAAATGCCCATGGATTAGGCTGTACCAACAAAAGCATAGGGTGGTCACAGAACATCTAATCTACTATGGACATGTGGAAGACATATGAAAGAAGCCTCCCTGATGATCAAGAAGGAAGCAAGTGTTGGAAGACCACCAAAAGCAAACAGATTTCCTTGTTCCTGAAAGCATAATAAATCATTCCTGAGATGCAGATTAATGTTTTATATTTGCTTCTTCTCCTTCCAATCAAATTAAATCAACAAACACCTTGTTCCTTATGAGACTGCATTCTTACAGCCTTCTCAAAGGATAGTTTACTATTTATGAATGTGGTTAGGTGCTGTGCTTCGTACATTTCTTTAATGGCCTTCATAATGGTGAAGACATTTGGTATTGTGTTTTCTCCATTTAGTGGGCTTATCTTTGACTCCCCAGGGACAGGATGGGTTCTAATTGGACAAAGAGCCTCATTCTTTGGCTCCTTACCTTGTGCTCTTCTGGTGTAGGCTAGGTGTTGTATTTGCTGCTTTCAGCACAGTAGCATCTTGTGAACTGCATTGTTGGTGGGGTGACAATTTTGCCTGAGATGAGACATACATGATATTTAATATGGCAGGTTGGCTAACCTTTATGGACCTCAGACACTGCCATTTCACCTCCTTGACATTGGGATTGAAATGTAAATCACTTCTCTTGAATACTTCACCAAAATAAAATCCTATTTGGATCTTTCTAACAGAAGGTATGGTGGTTTCTAACAGAAGGTATGGTTTCTAACAGAAGATGACTGGTGCTTGAATGTTCATGGGCTCTGGGGGAGCCCTCTTAACTCTGAGGTCCGAAGCATGTAGAAAAGGTAGGACTCCATCCATTATCTAAGTAGTCTGATGAAACCACTGTCTCTCTGAATTTTAGTTTCTTCTTCTACAAAGTCTTGAAGCTATTATTGACTCATACTGTGATTTTTGGAATAAAACAAGTGTATAGTAAAATACTCAAGTATATAATTGACTTTTAATGAATAATAGTGCTAAATAGCTTAAGATTTGCAGTTACTATATACCAAATAATTAACAAAGTCTACTCAACAATTAAATTTTACACTACTATATTTCTGTATCAGTAAACTCTCCAACTTTAATTTGTGATATGATTAGGCATATTTAACAATTTGTATGGTGGCTCACACCTATCTTCCAAGCATTTGAGAGGCTGTGGCAAAGGATAAAAAAACTTTGAGGCCAGCCTGGGCCACAGAGTGAGTTCAAAGTCAGCCTGGGTTACAGAGAGAGACCCTGTCTAAAAACAATTCTTAATATGATTGGTATAATACAAAAAAGAATAGAAAAATTCAAAACAGATGTATCTAAGTAATACTAACACATTTATCCCACCAATGCTCAGATTTGTTTAAAAAAAAAGCTGACAAAAAAGAAAAAAGAACAAGCACACCTTAGAACCTATTATCGTACAACACCCATATAACCATTGTAAAGAGAGGACCAAGCATCTAATTTCAGAATGAGTTTGCTTCTGTATCATCTTTAAAAATATGATTATATTTTCATGTTTTTGTTGTTAGCATTAGTGGTTAATGGCTGTGCCATCTCTCCAGACCACGATAATATTTTCAAACATAAAATTTCAGAGATTAAGTTTAATAGGTTTTCTTATTTTAATCTAGATGAATTAAATACTGTCATTATGTGCAACATTCTCTCTTCCATGATTATGTGTATTTGTGTGCATGTTCATATGTGTACATGTTATGAGTTGGGGCACAGATGAAAAATCTTGGGTGTCATCCTCAGGAAAGCTGTCCATGTCTTTTGATTCATCTCTCATTGGCTTGGAACTCTGAAATTAAGTTGGACTGGCTACCTAGTGAGGCACAGAGATCTCCTATATACACTTCCACATCACTGGGCTTACTAATGTATGCCACCATATCCAACCTTTGTTTCTTATACAGTTTCTGGGGAATCAAACTCAGGTCCCCAGGCTTGACAGGCAAACACTTTACCAACTGAGCTAATTCCCCAGTTATATCCTCCATAACTTTTGGCAATTCAATAATCCTATTTATAGAAGCAAGTATTTGTGTTAACAATCATTTCCATGCCAAAATTAAAGATCAGATCAAAAAATTGTGTCTCAGGACATAGACTAAGAGATGGTAATAAAATCAAAGTGGGTACTACAGAAACATTTGAGAAGGATAGTTTCACTGAATTTCATTGGAGTCCTTACATTTTTTGTCATTTTTAAATAAAGCATTAAGAATGAATTTTTGCTCCCCCTTCGTTAATAATACTGCATTGAACATCACTTGAGATGACAGGAAGATCATTTAAAATTCAATTTTTTTCTAAAGTGCATTGGCTCTTTGTCCAATGGCTTCTTAATTTTTAGCTACATTTACAGACATTTACTTTTGATATTGCCTCTCCTTAAAAATTCTTTCTTAAGAATACAAATGTTTAATCATTTTATTAATATGTTATCATTGATAAAAAGGATTTCATGAAATTAATGTGATAGACCCTTTTTGTTATATTTTGTTTTAGACAAGATCTTGTGTACCACAGACTGACTTTGATATTGCTATGATGCCTGGGGTATCCTTGAACTACTGATCATTCTGCCTCTGCCTCCCGTGAGCTGGGATCACAGACAAAAGCCACTACATTCTCTGTGGCTATTTTTCCTTAGAATACATAACATATCCCTAACAAGATGTTTTACAATAATTGATTTATTGAGCTGAAGGGCTGGCTCACCGGTTGAGGACACTGGCTGCTCATGCAGAGGACCCAAATTTGACTCTCAGCACTCATATGGCAGATAATACCTGTCCCTGACTCCGGTTTCAGGGAAATCCATTGCCCTCTTATGACTTCCTCAGGCATTGTATGACATGAGTGCACTTACATACATGCTGGTAATGCATTCATGTACATAAAATAGAAATAGTAAATAAAATATTGTAATTAATTTGTGGGAAATCAACTGAAGAGTAAGTAAAGTTACAAAAAGAATAGCTTATTATTTTTTTAAAGCTCAGTGCATTTTATAAGAACATCACTAATTTTGTAAATGTTTAACAGACTTCTTTTTTTTCAAGTATCACAGTGCTTATTGATAGATACAAGTATATAAAATCAGGGTATGAACATGATTTGATAAATTAAGTAGACTTAATTTCAATACTATAATAAGGGAACAATTCAAGTTCTCACCATTTGTTTCACACCCACAAAAACCACTTCAAGGGCATTAATGATCTCTCGAATCTGATCAGTTTTGTGCAAGTAAATCATGTTTCTTTTTAAAATGGCTTGTGCACTTGCCCAGGCTCAAGGATATTGAAATCTACCATATAAAACCCATTACTAGAGGTAGAAATACAGGCAATATACTATAATGGCAACAACCATCAATTACAGTTAAGGATTTTTTGTAACAACCAAATTGATAATCTAATATTGCAACAACTCAAGTATTACTGAGCAAAGTGCATTTCTACAGTATTCAGTGTTGCTATTCAGTTTTCTAACTTTAAACAGCCTATGATAACTGGCAATAAAGAATATCCTTGCAATAGACTGCCTCTGCTTGAGAACTTATTTTGTAATTATTGCATGCCGCTAATTATTGCGTACTATCTAAACATTAAAGATACTCCTAAAATATTTGATGGTAGACTATGATTAAGACATTACACTACAAAGAAAATCCTTATGCAGAAGGAAACTCTTACTGATGTGCTTCTGCTCTAAATATTGTGCCCCAAATGAAGTCCAGTAAGCACGCATCTTGTCTTGATCCCCCTGCATTGGCCTCCATGATACTGAGGTAGTCCAACAACACCAGTCCATATTCTGAGGAGGCTGAATTCCCATTAGCTGCTTACTTCACAAGCTGAGTATCTCAGCAGTCCTCAGTCCACATTGGAAGTCTAAAAAGTAAAAAAGCTGTATCTCATGTCTTTGAGGAGTGCCCAAAACAGTGGCAATCACAGAGCATATGAGCCTGCCTGTTAGAATTGAAGACCGGCCAAACAACCAATGGTGTTCTCTTTTTTTTTCTTTTTGTCTTTTTACTAATATCTCAAGTTTTGTGTCTGCATTACAGTTTCTCTGGTTTTATTGATTATTCATTTCTGATTGTATTTCCTTCTGGATGCTTAAGGCCATACAGATAGCCCAGATTAACCAAGGTTTTGTTTTGTTGAGGTCAATTGAGGATCTGGTCCTCAGGGGTCTCTCAGGGGTTTTTTGGGGGGAAGGGGGAGCCCCTTGCTTCTTTAAGCTCCTCATTCACCAGTTCCATCCACATGAGGACAAAATCAGGTCTTGCTAGACCAGGCTTCTTTTTCTGAATGATGAGCAGACTTTCCTCTTTATAGACTGGACACTGGCTGAAGTCCCCTTAGTGGCTCTCCAAGACCTGCCTGAACAGAAAGAATGGTGACCCACTTCTGCAGGACTTTTCAAGAGATGCCCCTGTGTATAATCCCCTAAGACTTGGTTGACCTCTGAGGGCAAGGAACAAAGTTGTCCCCCAGGTCCCTAGGCCAAATTGGTAGGGATTTCAGGTATGGTCGATAAGCATCCAGAAAGGCTGTTGCCCCAGCCTGTTACATTGCACATATATTAACATTGTATCCTTTGGAAACAAACTCTATGTCATTTCCATTGCATATTTCTTGATTCACATCTTTCCATTTTAATCCCTAAAAGATGCACACATACCCTCCATCATATACTAAGAGTTCAAGGTCTGAAAATACGTGTTAGGTCAACTCTAGAACCTGTTTAGGGATTCCCAATAAAAGAGCACAGTTGTCTTTAGATCATGAGACATATAATATTAATGTTGCTCACTTTGTCTTACACTTAGGTACTTGGTACTAGCATCCACAGATGAGGGATACCATCCGTCATTTGTTTTTCTGGAACTGTGCTACTTCACTTAGCATAAAATCTTCTAATTCCATCCATTTACCTGCAAATTCCATGATGTCATCTTTCTTTACTGCTGCATTGTGTATTTGTACCACATTTTCTGTATCCACTCATTGGTTGAGAGGCATCTGGGTTGGTTCCAGCTCTTTGCTATTGTGAAGAGAGCTGCAATAAATATGGCTGTACATGTATCTCTGCTGTAGGAAGAGTCTGATGGATATATACCCAGAAGTGGTATGGCTGGGCAAAGTGGTAGGCTCATTTTGAGTCTTTTAAGGGTTCTCCACACTGCTTTCCATAGTGATTGTTCTAGTCTGTCTTCCATTGCTGTGACAAAACACTCTGACTGACACCAAATTGGGGAGGAAAGGGTTTATTCAGCTTACATCTCCTGGGTCACAGTTCATCACTTAGGGAGCCCAAGACAGGAACTCAGGGCAGGAACTTGGAGGCAAGAGCTGAAGCACAGGCCATGGAGGAATCTCTTTACTGGCTTGCTCTCCTGGCCCATGCCCAGCCTGCCCTCTTATACCATACACAACAACCTGCCCAGGGTGGCATGACCCATAGTGGGCTGGGCCCTCCCACATTGCCCAACAATCAAGACAATACTCCAAAGACATGGCCACAGGCCAACCCAATGGAGCCAATTCCCCAATTGAGGCTCCCTCAACCCAGGTGTGTCAAGTTGACACTAAAGTTATCCAGCACAGTGATTGTACAAGTGTGCATTCCCACCAGCAGTGGATGAGTGTTCCCCTTTCCTCACACCCTCTCCAACATTTGGTATCATTTGTTTTCTTGATCCTAGCCAACCTTATAGGGGTGAGATGATATCTTAAAGTGGTTTTAATTTGCATTTCCTTAATTACTAGCAATGTTGAACAATTTTAAGGTGTTTCTCAACCACCTCTATTTCCTCACTTGTGAAGTCTCTGCTCAACTCTTTACTCCATCTTTTGAGTGAGTCATTTGTTTTCTTACTCCTTTGTTTTTTTGAGTAATTTATATACTCTGGAAGTTAATGCTCTGTCAGACGAATCAGCAGTGAAGGTTTCCTCCCACTCTGTGGGTTTTCTCTTCACTTCCCTTATTGTTTCTTTTGCTCTACAAAAATTTTTGAGTTTAATAAGGTCACACTTGTCAATTGTTGACCTTATTTCCTGTGCAGCTGCTGTCTGATTTAGAAAGTCTCTTCCTACACCTACATCTTGTGAGTTGCTGCCAACATTTTCATCTAACACCTTCAGGGTTTGGGGTTTCAAATTGAGGTCTTTGATCTATTTGGAGTTGATTTTTGTGCAGGGTGAGAGGTAGGAGTTTAATTTTATTCTTCTACAAGTGGTGATCTAGTTTCGCCAGCACCATTTGCTGAAGATGCTCTTTCCTCCATTGAGTCTTTTGGCCCCCTTGTCAAATATCAGGTGGCTGAAATTGTATGTACTCAAGTCTGGATCTTCAGTTTTGTTCCATTGGTCTACATGTCTGTTTTTCTGCCAGTACCAGGCTGTTTTTATGGCTATACCCCTGTAGTATATTTTGATGTCTGGTATAGAAATTCCCCCTGTATTGCTGTTTTCACTCAGGGTTGCTTTGGCTATTCGGGGTTTTTTTGTTGTTCCATATGCATTTAAGAATTTTTTTCCATGCCTATGAAGAATGTCCTGGGGATTTTAATTGGAATTGCATTGAATTGATATATTAATTTGGTTAGAATGGACATTTTTACTATATTAATTTTTCCAATCCATGAGCATGGGAGGTCTTTCCATCTTCTGATGTCTTCTTCAATCTCCTTCTTCAGGAGTTTATAATTTTTGTTGTAGAGATCTTTTGTGTCTTTGGTCAGGTTTATTCCTAGGTATTTTATTGTTTTTGAGGCTGTTGTGATTGGGAAGGTCTCCTTATATTCCTTCTTCAGTTGCTCGTTGTTGGTGTAAAGGAAGACTACTGATTTTTCTAGGTTAATTTTGTAACCCACCACTTTACTGAAACTTCAAATCGTTTCTAGGAGTTTTCTGGTAGAGTTTTTAGCATCCCTTAGGTAAACTATCATATCATCTGCAAAAAGAAATAGTTTTACTTCATCTTTTCCAATTAGTATTCCTTTGATTTCCTTTTGTTGCCTTAATGCCCAGCCAGTGTTTCAAGCGCTAAATTGAAGAGGAGTGGTAACAAGGGGCAGCCTTGTCCGGTTCCTACCTTTATGGGGAATCCTTCTAACTTTTCTCCATTTAGGATGATGCTGGCTGTGGGTTTCTTGTATATGGGTTTGATTATGTTGAGGAATGATCCTTCCAGTCCCATTCCCTCTAGTACTTTAATCATGAAGGGATGCTGTATTTTGTCGAAGACTTTTTCTGTATCAATTGAGATGATTCTGTGGTTTTTGTCCTTCAGTCCATTTTTGTGTTTTATATTTATTGATTTTTGTATGTTGAACCATCCCTGCATCTCTGGTATGAATCCAACTTGAGCACGGTGGATGATCTTTTTGATGTGGGTCTGTATAGAGTTTGCAAGTATTTTGTTGAGGATTTTTGCATCTGAGTTCATTAATGAGATTGGTCTGTAGTTCTCTTTTTTGGTTCCACCCTTGTCTGGTTTTGATATTAGAGTGATGCTGGCTTCATAGAAGGAATTTGGGAGATCTCCCTCTGCTTGTATCTTTCTGAACAGTTTGAAAAATAATAGTTGTAAGTCCTCTTTAAATATTTTATAGAATTCTGCTGTGAAACCACCTGGCCCTGGGCTTTTTTTAATTGGGAGGTCTCTTATTACATTTTCAAATTCTTCATATGTTTAAGCTGTCAGTCTCTTCTTTGTTTACCTTTGGTGATTCCCTGGATTGCAGATATTCATCCATTTCTCTTAGGTTTTCAAATTTGGTACAGTATAAGTTTTTGAAGTACTCCTGGATGATTGTCTGTATCTTTTCATTGTCTGTCATGATATTTCCCCTTTCATCCCGAATTCTATTGATTTGGAGTTGCTCTTTCTTTCTTTTGGTTAACTGGGCTAGAGGTCTGTCTATCTTGTTTATTCTCTCAAAGAACCAACTTTTGGATTCATTGATTTTTTTTGTATCATTTTCTTTGTTTTTATTTCATTGATTTCTGCTCTGATTTTTGTTATTTCTTCCTGTATGTTGCCTTTAGGGTTCATTTGCTGTTGTGTTTCAAGTGATTTTAGCTTCAGTGTTAGCTCATTTATTTGTGCTCTATTTTTTAAATGTGGGAACCCAGGGCTATAAACTTCCCTCTTAGGACTGCTTTTAAAGTGTCCCATATGTTTTGTTGTGTTGTACTGTCATTATCATTTAGTTCCAGGAATGCCTTTATCTCTCTATTTCCTCCTTGACCCATTCATTATTCAGGAGTGTATTGTTTAATCTCCATGTGTTCCTGTAGGTAGTAGGGCTTGTCCTGGTGTTGATATTGAGCTTTATTACACTATGGTCTGATAGAATGCATGAAATTATTTCAATTTTTTTGTATTTGTCAAGGTTTTTTCTGTGTCCAAGTATGTGGTCAATTTTGGAGAATGTTCCATGGGGTGCTGAGTAGAAAGTATATTCTCTGGTGTTTGGGTGGAATATTTGGAAGATGTCTTTGAGATCCATTTGCTGTGTTGTATTGTTCAGTTCAGATGTCTCTCTGTTTATTCTTTTCCCAGTTGATCTGTCCAAAGTACTGAGTGGGGTATTGAAGTCCCCTACTTTGAATATGCTGGGGTTGATCTGTGCCTTAAGGGCCTGTAGAGTTGTATTTATAAAGATTGGTGCACCAGAGTTTGGTGCATATATATTCATGATTGTGAAGTCTTCATGGTTAATTTTCCCTTTGATAAGGATGTAATAGCCCTCTTTGTCTCTTCTAATTGCTTCTACTTTGAAGTCTATTTTGTCTGATATTAAGATAGCAACTCCTGCTTTCCTTTTGGTACCATTTGCCTGGAATATTTTTTTCCATCCTTTCACTTTAAGTTGGGGTCTATCCTTAAGGGTGAGATGCATTTCTTGTAGACAGCATATAGACAGATTCTGTTTCCTAATCCATCCTCCTGGTCTATGCCTTTTGATTGGGGAGTTTAGTCCATTAATATTTAAGGTTATAATTGAGAGATGTGTGTTGCTTCCTTTCACCTTATTATCCATTTGCGTTTTTAGTCTAGGTTTCTACTTCTGCAGTTTTGCTTTTATTAATTTCTGTTTCAAGGTGTCTGGGGGTAGTTGCTCTCCTCCTCTGTCCTTTGAATTGCTTCAAGTATTCTCTGAAGGGTTGGTTTTTCTGGACATGTATTCTTTCATCCTGTATACATCATGGAAGATTTTTCTCTTTCCTTCAACTAGAATTGATATTTTTGCTGGGTATAGGAACCTGGGTTGGCATTGATAGTCATTTAGCACTGGGAATGCTTTGGTCCATGTTCTTCTTGCTTTCATAGTTTGTGCTGAAAAGTCAGTTATAATTCTGATAGGTTTTCCCTTATATGTAATTTGTTGTTTTTCTTTTGTGGCTTTCAGAATTTTGTCTTTGTTTTGGGCATCTAATGCTTTTTTTGTTTTGGGGTTTTTTTATGTTTTTTTTTGTTTGTTTGTTTTTGGTCTTTTTGAGACAGGGTCTCCCTTTTGCCACAGCTGTCCTGGAACTCACTCTTTAGACCAGGCTGGCCTTGAACTCACAAAGATTCACCTGTCTCTGCCTCCCAAGTGCTAGGATTAAAGGTGTGCACCACCATGCCTGGTGGCATCTAATGTTTTAAGTATGATATGGTGAGGGGAGTTTCTTCTCTGGTCCAGTCTATTTGGTGTCCTATGTGCTTCTTGTATTTGTATGGATTTGTCTTTTCTTAGTCTGGGGAAATTTTCATCTATTATTCTGATGCTGATCTGATCAATACCATTCTCTTGGGATTCTTCTCCTTCCTCTATCCCTATGATGTGGAGGTTTGATCTTTTCATCATGTCCCACATTTCCTGGTTGTTCCATTCTTGTGTATTTTTAAAGTTTTTTGTAATCTTTACTTGAGCTTTTTAGTTGTTCTGTGTTATCTTCTAGGTCTGACATTCTTTTTTCTGCGTCCTCCATTCTGCTTTTTAGGCTTTTTCCCATTCTTTCCTCTTAATTGTATGAGTGTTCTATTTCCTTTTTCATTTCATCTTGTGTTTTCTTTATTATTTCCATGTCCTTTTGGAGCTTCTCAATCTTTTCTTGTAGCTCCTTGTTTCACTCGTTGGTTTCCATTTTCATTTCAGTATGGGTTCTTTTCAGTGTTTCCACTTCCTTCTGGAATTTCTCATTATCTCCCTCTAGGTCCTCTCTAAGTTTTTCATTCTTTCTTCTTTGTTCTATAATTTCTTTGAATATATCTGTGATTGTTAATTTACAATATCTATCCTGGCCTATCTCTACAGAGATCCCATTGTCAGGGTCCTCCACAGGCTCTGTAGAGTTTGGTGTGGGGTTATTCTGGGATTTTTCCCATATTGCTTTTTTGTTGTGCTTTTGGCATGTTGTTTACTTTTTGCCTGTATTCTGGTGTGAATATCTAGTGCCTCTTCACTGTGTTGGAGGATTGCTTTCCTTGATTCCTTCGGGTGCCTTTGTTGTAGTCTCCTTATTTATGGACTGTTGACTTGCTTAGGTTTCTGGCTTTCAATTTTGGTTTTATATTGGAAGGCATAGTTCACTCTTCTCTTTCTGTTCCACAAGAACTGGGTGGGTAACAGCCCAAATGATACCTTCTGAGCACTGTACATTCTCTACTGCCAGCCAGTTCTTCTGCTTTGGTTGTAGAACTTATTGGAACCTCTGTCCAGAGTTCCAGTTGTCCAGTACCCTGCACACTAGCTCTCTGCTGTGGCCCAGCAGCAGCCTCTATGCAACCAAGGCTAAAATCTGTGCACCTCACCTCCCAGGGTTATCTGCTCCCAGCTGGCCCACCTGCCCACTGGCCTGTACCTGCGACCCAGCTCTCTGCTGTGGCCCAGCAGCAGCCTCTATGCAGCTTGCTTATTTTTTAAAATAATATGTGAAAAGAGATGAAATATTAATGAAGGAATGCTATATGGGACAATATAAAATTAGTTTATTGTAAAGAATGCAAACAATCATCTATGCTAATAGAAGAAGTTACAAACAGAAACCAGTACTGTATATTTTGGGAAGGTTTTAAATGAATAATAAAATATATCCTGTAAAATTATATGCCAACTATTAAATAGGGTCCCTCAAATTTCCTGGGACTGTAGACAATGCCTCCAGTAACACCTTAAAAAAAAGAAGAATCAAAATTAAACCACATTTTATCCTAAAATATAATGATAATAAATAAATGAGCAGAAATTAAAGAATCAAGTAAAGGAGGCAAATTTCACTCACTCCAGTTGTTTTTCATTGGCTAGGACCAGATGGCCTGGGGCCCAGGGACTTTGAGGAACATAATTTCAGTTAAGGAAATAATTGGATTCTTAAATACAAATAATTGTCAATCTTGTCCATATATTTGTTATTCATTTGTCACCTAACTGTGGACAAATGTAAAATCCATTTCTAACATGAAAATGCATTTTACTTGCTTTTTAATCAATATCCTTCACTTTAAGGTTTCTTTTAGAACTCTATGCCAAGTAATTGTTGATCTAGAGCTTGTAGTCATGTATAACTTGACTGTGTAGCAATAATATTGTTATAGACATTAAGCGAAATTTATGGTGGTCTCTCAAAGCAATGCATGTTAAAACTGTTCCATGGGCATGAAGGTAAATATTAGAATAAACATGGTGGAGATGTAAGACTATAACTTACGAATGTCTTAATTTTCCTTCCCAAAACATGTAATAATTATTTATCTGGTTAAACTAATTCAACAAGGAATTTTTTCTTCAGTGAACCTTAGGGGCAATGTGGATGAGGACAGGATAGATAGTCCATCAAGACAATAAAGGGTGCCTGAAAATATAATTGCTTATTTATGAAACTGCATAACTTGATTCACATCTTGTGATAGATAGGATACTTTCCCATGTCAAAAATAAGAGTCACTGCCAGCATTTGAAAATTTCTCATCAGTGGTGGTTTTATGTATGAGAATATACATTAGTGAAATGCAGATAGTGACAAGAAAGGAAAAAATGAGTAAAGTTTTCTATTTAATAAAAGTCTGAATCTAAAGGTATTAGTATTAAGAAAATAGAAAAATAGTAGCTAAAGAGAATTGCTTCAGTATGAAAAGCAGTTTACCAAGTAGAATTGAATTTTCTGTTTCCAATCTTAAGCTTCAGGTCTTAGGGATATGACAGGCTTGAGGGTGCATGGTAGTGGAAAACTAGATGGCATACACTCAAGAGGCAGAAGCAAAGATAAAACCCAGGATGATATATCACCTGCCTGTTTCTCCAAGACACAGGAATGCAGGTCAATTAATCAAATGGCCCAACAAATATTTGTAAAACCCACTGTGCATTCAGAAATGCAGATTAACATATCATATCCTGCTCTGATTTTATCTGTTTGTCAGGAATAAGATCAATAGGGAATAAAACAAGATTTCTCTTTTGAGATAACATCTCACTAAGTTGCCCTGGCTGGCTTGGAACTCACTATGTAGACCAGGCTGGCCTCATATTCATGGGGATCCACCTGCTTCTGCCTCCTGCATGCTAGGATTAAAGGCATGCACCACGACACCTGGAAAAATAATTTTTATTCACTATGAGTGAATTTATATACAATTTCACTGCAAGAGGAGTGAAGTCAGGTCTATTCTTCAGCCTATATCTGAGATCAGTAGCTATGTAAGAATCAAGCTCCTCTTGAAGATGGAGAGTTGGCTCAGTGGATAAAGCTCTTACTGTATAATGTGAGGATCAGAGTCAAGATCCCCAGCACCAACATAAATGCTGGATGGGTGAGATAGGCTACCTGCAGTCTTGGTGCTTGGGAGGCAGAGATAGGGTGTCCTCAAAGTAAGTTGACTAACTAGACTAGCAGAATGGGAGAGTTGCTTCAAGGAAGAGATGCTACTTAACAAATAGATAGAGGGTGATAAAGGAAGAAACCTAACTATAATTTGTGGCCATCATACACATATTCATAGACATGCATGCACATACACATGCACCTGCATATACACATGAAAAATGTATACATACACTACATACATACATATATAACAAAATAAAAATTCCTTTTACATTACAAAAAATAATTATTTTTTTAATTTCATGGCTTATTAAAATAACATACATCAGGTGTTGATATATTAAATAGTTCATTTCATAGTAAATTTCTCTATTTTATTTGTTAAGGTCAATGCTATCTTCCTACAAAATAAGCCAAATACACAGAAGTTTTCCTTGTTTCATGCATTTTGCCATCTATTTATAATAATAGAGACTTGACAGTGCTTACTGTGACTTTTCACAGTATCTCAATATTAACTCAGTTACTACAATGCTGTGAGGAGAATGATATTAAGAACGTTTATCACCATGTGTAACACGGGCAGTGACACGAGAGGACAGATGCTGGTCAGTGCTTACAGTGCTGATGTAGACACCTAGAAAGTTCATTCATCAGCAGACAATCCCTTGCTGGAGTAGTCCCTTAAGCAGGGAGGAGAAGCAGAGGCAATAAGAAGGGGTGAGACAGCAGCTACTTACCAACCAGCCAGGAAGAGTTTTGGTGTCATGATGAATGACACAGCATTTTATAGTTTAACTTCATAGTTAAAGAAATGAGGTCCCAGGAAGTCACGTGAATTATTCTATGAAACCAAGTTCCCTTAGTCTAGGAACAATATCCAGACTTCTATGTCTTATATTTACAATAAAAATAATTAGATTTGGAGTCAATAAATTGTTATCCAACAGCTGACATATATCAAGCATTATGAAGGGTAATATATAAAGGGATGTGAGCAGAAAGAAAATAGAATTTAAGAAAAGACAATGGTTCTAACCAAACGTGCTAAAAGTCAAAGAGAACTTAAACCCAGAGATAGTTTTCTCAAATGAACCAAAAGTGAAAATGTACTGTTCCCACGTATTGCCTGCATGTTTCAGTTTGATACACACATCAGTGTATCTGAAGACAGCAGTCAGGAAACAGGAATGTGTAAACAGTTTCCAGTAATGTCCCCAGGGATGCAGCAAAAGTAGCTCCAACTGCACCTTTGCCAAGTCTCCTTTCATTTGAACGTAGATGATTAGCCATGATTGGTGACAACTGCTGTGACAGCAGGGCAAACTGGATGGGCCATGCCAGGAACTCTCCTATTGGCATGGTGGAAGGAAGCAGATTAACACCCAGTTCCATCCTTCTTTTTTTTTTTTCTTTTTCTCATCTGTATTTAACTTTTGAAGCAGAATGTGACTTGGGCACTACATTTCCATTCACAAACCTTGATAAATCACAAGCCCTAGGGAAGCTTATGAGTTTTGTTCTCATACTTTGAAAAACAAGCCATGTAGGGGAATCCTCCCATCAAGTTGTTTCTGCTTACAATTCCTAGGACTAGTAATGCAGAATTAACTACAGGGGATGGAAACCTTAAGATTCTAGAAGTTGAGGGGCTGGAGAGATGGCCTAGCAGTTAAGAGCACCGACTGCTCTTGCAGAGGACCCGGGTTCGATCCCCAGCACCCACATGGCGGCTGAGAACCGTCTTTAACTCCAATTCCAGGAGAACTCCAGTTCCAGGGGAATCGGACACCCTCTTCTGACCTCTGCGGCATTGCATGACACGGGTGCACAGACCTATATGCAGACAGTACATTCATACACATATGAAAATAAATAAATAAAAAAAAGATTCTAGAAGTTGAAACTCAAGCCATCCTAACAACTTTCTTTTTAAACATGAAGATATAGCTCAGAACACTTTAGTGACAAATGACTTTGGTCTACTAAAGAATCCAACTTGACAGCTAAACACTTCAGAGCACAGTAGGTTACATTATGTCCTACTACAAACATTCATTCTACTATGAGCCATGGTGAAACTAGAAAAAGCATCACTAGCTTCACTTTACTGCCTAAGGTATCACAGCATCACTTGGAAGTAGAAGGAATCTTATCTTCCCCTTAAGTTATCATGCCACACATGTTTTTTAAATGTTAACAAAAATAAGCAAAAATCCTGGAAAACATATTATCAGAAGGAATGAAGGTAAGTATTGAACATGTGGTCAAGTGGTTCTTCCGCTGATGTTCAGTCTACTTCTTCCATGCGTGAGGTGTCATCATCTCCTTCAAGGGGTGGCATCTCCTCAGTTACAGCAGCACTGGTGTCATCAGCGGTGGGATCATCCTCATCAATGCCTAGACCAAGTTTGATCATCCTGTAGATCCTGTCAGCATGTGTCTGGGGATCTTCCAGACTGAAGCCAGAAGACAGGAGTGCGGTTTCCTATAGCAGGATGACCAGATCCTTCACAGACTTGTCGTTCTTGTCAGCCTCTGCTTTTTGCCTTAGGGTCTCCAATAATGGAGTGGTCAAGGTTTATCTCCAAGTGTTTCTTTGCTGCCATGTAACCAATTGTAGAGTTGTCTCTTAAGGCCTGAGCCTTCATGATTCTTTCCATATTTGCTGTCCACCCATACGTACTTGTGACAATACAGCATGGGAATGTCACCAATCTGTTTGACATGACTACCTTTTTAACCATTTTTTCCAAGATGTCTTTCATGATTTTGCAGAGGTTCTCAAACTTTGTCTTTTTCTCTTCTTGTTTCCTTTTCTCTTCTTCATCTTCCAGAAGTTCCAAGCCCTCTTTGGTGACTGACACTAGCGTTTTGCCCTCAAATTCCTTCAGCTTTGGACACAGTACTCATCAATGGGCTCAATCATATAGATCACTTCTAAGCCATGCTTTCGGAGCCATTCCACAAAGGCCGAGTGAGCCACTTGGTCCTTGGTCTCACCTGTGATAAAATAGATGTGTTTCTGGTTTTCCTTCATTCTGGTGCAATGGTCCTTGAGAGAAATCATCTCATCCCCAGAAGCAGAGGTGTAGTATTGAAGCAGCTCCGAAAGCTTCTTCTGGTTTTGAGAGTCTTCATGAATTCCAAGCTTGATATTTTTTGAGAAATGCTCATAAAACTTCTTATAGTTCTCTTTATCTTCTGCCAGTTCAGTGAACAATTCTAAGCATTTTTTGACCAAATTCTTCCTAATAACTTTTAAAATTTTGCTTTGCTGCAACATTTCACGGGAAATATTTAGAGGAAGATCCTCAGAATCCACCACTCCTCTAATGAAATTCAGATACTCAGGAATTAACTCCTCACAGTTTTCCATGATGAAGACTCCGTGTACATACAACTTAATATTGTTCTTTTTCTTTCTGTTTTCAAACAGATCAAAAGGAGCACGTCTTGGGACAAAAAGAAGAGCTCGGAATTCCAACTGTCCTTCAACTGAAAATTGCTTCACTGTCAATTGCTCTTCCCAATCGTTGGTCAAGCTCTTGTAGAACTCTCCATATTCTTCGTTAGTAATGTCATCGAGATTTCTGGTCCAAATAGGCTTTGTTTTGTTGAGTTCTTCTTGGTCAATGTACTTTTCCTTATCTTCTTTTTCTTCTTCTTGTCACCATCCTTCTTTTCTTCTTCTTCTTCATCAGAACCAACATCTTCTATTTCAGGTTTATCATCTGCCTCCTTTTCTCCTTTCTCTTTCTCTTCCTCTTTCTCTTCCTTTTCTTCTGCCTCATCATCACTCACTTCTTTATCCAGCTCCTTTTTCACAAAGAGTGTAATGGGGTAGCCAATAAACTGCGAATGCTTCTTCACAATCTCCTTTATTCTCCTTTCCTCCAAGTACTCAGTTTGATTTTCTTTCAGATGCAGGATAACCTTTGTTCCACAACCCATAGGCTCCCCTGCGTCAGTCCTCACAGTGAAGGACCCCCCTGGGGAGGACTCCCAGGCATACTGCTCATCATCATTATGCTTGGTTATTATGGTCACTTTCTCAGCCACCAAATAGGCCGAGTAAAATCCGACACCGAACTGGCCAGTCGTGGAGATATCAGCACCAACCTGCAAAGCCAATATGAAGGCTTTGGTGCCAGATTTGGCAATGGTGCCCAGGTTATTGATAAGGTCAGCCTTGGTCATTCCAATTCCAGTGTCCACTATAGTAAGGGTTTGCTCCTGTTTGTTGGGGATGAGATTAATGTGCAGCTCCTTCCCAGAATTGAGCTTGCTGGGGTCAGTTAAGCTCTCTTACCGGATCTTATCCAGCACGTCTGATGAATTGGAGATGAGCTCCCCCCCCCCCGCAAAAAGATATCTTTATTTGAATAGAAAGTATTGGTGACATCAGTTGGGTGATCTCCGCCTGAAAGGCGAAGGTCTCCACCTCCTCCTCCTCCATCAGCTGATCTTGGGTCTGCATTTCCTCAGGCATCTTTGCTGGCTGATCGCACACTCCCCAGAATGAACAGCACTGTGATGCTGAGGCAACTGACGCGCCGCCACCCCCCCCCCCCCCCCCCCCCCCCCCCCCCCCCCCCCC
>VZQC01011911.1:2140717-2160499 GCA_009823505.1 Rhizomys pruinosus | reverse complement strand
GTAGTATAGTTTGAAATCTGGTATAGAGATCCCTCCTGTGTAGCTCTTTTCACTCAGGGTTGATTTGGCTATTCGGGGTCTTTTGTTTTTCCAAATGAATTTAAGAACTTTTGTTTCCAAGCCTGTGAAGAAACTCTTGGGGATTTTGATTGGGATTGCGTTAAATCTATACAAGAGTTTTGGTAAAATTGACATTTTTACAATTTTAATTTCAGCACAAAAACAAAATTGGCTCTCCCAAAGACCAGCTAGACCAATAGTTTGCAAAATGCCTCTGGATCAGTAGCAACAGCATTATCAAGGGAAAAATTCTATCCCACATTTTGGAACTGTAAATCCAAATCTCTATGAGTAGGGTCCAGCTAGCTGATCTTTCAGTTTCCATGTGACTACAATGTTTGTGAAAATTGATGTATAATCAAAAAAAGAATAAAATAAAAAATCCTATTTTAGTAACTTGTCATAAACCCATAAGAAATTATCCTAGTGCCCATTATAACATTTTCTTTGGCTCCCCTAACTCTATGGAAAGTCATGGTAGAAATCTCTAATGGGGTCTGTATCTTAAGTTTCTATTTAACTATATCAGAAAGGGGATATCATTATATTACCAACTGTATCATCTTCTTGGAGTGACACCCATCAAGATCTGATCTATTAATGCAGTGATGATTATGAACCATGTATCTGTCAAGGATGATATAATTTTAAAACCTAAACAGTCAAGAAGGAGAAAAGATTGGTCATCTCCAAATGGCATAGCAGTAATCCCAACTGCTCTAAAATTTCATGTCCTATTAACCATAATTTAGAACTCCATCACAATCACCTCCTCAATGTTCAATAAACTTTAGGTCACAGAGTCTATGCTGTATGGAACTGGGACTATATTATATAGTTTGAATTTCAAAGTAAAGATTATTCATGACTATTAATTTGAATTTATTCTTATTTTCACTTACTTTCGCATTAGCAAATTCAATAATACAAAATTGACTTTCTGGACTTAATAAGAAATTAATTTCATTAATCTATGGTTTTGCATGTCTGATAGCTAGATTGCTATGTACCATGAATTTTATATCAAGGGCTAGAATTGTTTTGTAAACTACTCACTGGATATAAATTGAAAATTAAAATATACAAAGATTTTAAGATCTTTTGGCTTTCAAACATGTAGAGTTTTAAATGTAGAGTTTGTATAAATCTTTTGGTTCTCAATCATTGACTAATTAGTATTTCAATAAAACTAAAAGCATCCTGAAATGTTCAACTTATAACTTGAAATGTCTCACTTCCTCATTGTACAAGCTATTCTTCTTGTTCCTGTTGTAAGCTTTCTGGCAAAAAGTCACCTGAGGAAGGAAGAGCTTACTTTGTGCTATAGTTTAAAGGGATGCAACCCATTGGCATGACAGCAGAAAGATGAGGCAGCTGGCCACCATGCACCCACAGCCAGAAGGCAAGAGCCATGCACCCTGGTGCTTAGCTACCTTGCTATGCAGTCCAGGAACCATCCCATGAAACAGTGATGCCCACATTTAAAGTGAGTCTTCCCCTATTTACCTAATCTCAGAAATCCATCACAGACTGGCCAAGAAAACCTGTCAAATTGGTCAATATAGATTGTCACACTCATGAACTCATTGTGCTTTTCCAAAAATCATAAATGTATTGATTCAGCGTGTACTAAATAATCCCAGAAGTTAGAAGCTTTAAAGGTATTATTTTTTTTGGCCAGATGTGATATCTTATCCCTATAATCCTAGCAGGTGGAATGCTGAAGCAGGAGAAATGCCATGGTTTGAAGGCAGTCTGAGATATGTCCCAAGTTCTGTCAGTTTGGGCTACAGAGTGGGACCCAGATTTTATAACAAAGACAGTAAAGAGGGCTAGGGAGATGGTTCAGTAGGCAAAGTGCTTCTAAGCATGAAGACCTGAGCTAGATTCTCAGCACCCCTGTAACAAAACCTAATCCCAGTACCCAGAGGTCAGAGACAGGCAGATCCTTGGAACTTCCTGTCCAATCAACCTAGGCGAATTGCTAAGCTCTAAATTCAGTGAAACACCCTTCTCAAAAAATAAGGTAGAAGCCAGGCATGGTGGCACATACCTTTAATCCCAGGACTCAGGAGGCAGAGGCAGGCAGATCTCTGTAAGTTCAAGGCCACCCTGGCCTACAAAGCAAGTTCAGGCCAGCTGGGGCTCCAGGGACACACTATCTCAAAAAGACAAAAGACAAAAAAGAAAGGTAGAGAGACACTGAAGGAAACTTCCCCTGACTTCAACTTTATCCTACACACCACACACACACACACACACGCACACACACACACACACACACACAAACACACACAGTGTACCTACATGCACACATACACACCTGCACAAATATGTGTACAAATACATAGACTACACACAAGAAAATGACAGCAGGGGTCTGATTTCTTATTCTTGAGAGCCCTGAAATTGGGGAGTTTTTTAATTTGATTTTCCCAATTGCAAAATCTTTCAATGGGCAGGAGATAAATGCTGAATTAAAATAAATTCATTGATTTTAATTGTTCCATTCAAATGCAAATATCCTTTCTCTTTAAGTATAAACTAATCTAACCAAATCTAATTTATTAATAGTGGTCCATGCATCTTCCCCTGAAAGACACAAACTACCTCTATAGACTGAAAACACATCTTCTGAAAATCCTATTTCATATTTAACCACCTAAGACAAAAAGAGACCACAGGAGAGGAAATAGATGTAACAGAGAAAAATGACAAAATAAGACGGATGAGTAAGTCCCCAGAGACACACACCTAGACAACAATCTCAAAACTTTCCTTAGATGTAACAAGATAAGGTCACAAAAAGCACTTTGGGTTAGGGTCCTGCTTCCCAGGGCTTTAGGACAGATTTAATGCTTGGAATTAAGGGAATCTTTATGATCCACAGAAGATTCATTTAGAACATGTGAAGAAGCAATAAAATGTTCAGAATCAAAGCCCAACACTTTATTGATGGGCTTTTAGAGCTGAAATGAAATACTGATGTCTGAACATGATTATAAGTAAAATTACAAATTATTCTTATCTACCCATGGAAGAATAATAATGAAACTCTTGAGGAACCTGAAGGCTGAAGCCCTGTTTCATGACGACAGGCAGATTGGAAAGATAGTTACATTGTCCCATGTGATCGCGGCAGCTCTTTTCATCCACATGCTAGATGGATCCTTAGTCAGGAAACTGTTCCCTATCCCAGAGCACCAAGGGAAGAGCTACAAAGCCGGGATGAATGTACTTGTATCTCATTCTGTCTTTCTCTACAATCTACAGGAAGTTGCTTTACTTTTTGTTTCTTGTCTTTTTCGAGACAGGGTCTCCCTTGTAGCCCCAGCTGTCCTGGAACTCGCTCTGTAGACCAGGCTGGCCTTGAACTCATAAAGATCCGCCTGCCTCTGCCTCCCGAGTGCTAGGATTAAAGGCATGAGCCACCACACTCAGCATACTTTACATTTTTAATTGAATTCAAGAAACATATGGGCAGCATTCTCTGAGATAAGCTCATTGTTCAACCTAAATATTCAAAGGTGAATGAAGTGCAGTTTCTTCCTTTATAGCACTTATTATAATATTGTTTTGGGGCAGATTATAAAAGCTGAACAATGACCACTTGGGTACTGCCACATACCCTTCAGTAAATATCAATTTTTCTGTCTGTGCAAACATGGCTTATTTAGATTGATTCCCATTAGTATTCTCTCAATATCCACCAGAAACCCCTGCAGTAGGTATTACTGCTATTCTCATTAAGTAGAAAGAAAAACACAGTCTCAGAGTCCTGTGGTACAACCAAGATTCTAGGCAAAACATCATTGTGACAGGAAACCACAGAGCCTACAATTAAGATCACTGCTTTACTTCAGAGTCCTCCTTCTGACCTTGAACTATTTATGTTGGAGACATTTTAACAAATACTGTAATTAAATGGCCATCATTGCTGAGACTCATAAAAACGTCATTTGTCTAAAATTCTTAACACATGCCTGTGACTACCTCCACCATGGTCTACTATCTGCTGAAGAATTTCCTAGAATGGCCATCCCTCGTTCCAAGATGGATATCTCTCCCTTGACCTATCCCACACTTTCTGTCCTGTTCATAACTGCTTTTGTGTTCTTCCTCGCTTCCATTTCCCTTCCCAGTTTTCTTACCGGGCCCTTACTCTAAGCCCTTCATAGAGCATCTGCTCTTGTCAGAAGCCAGTGGACACTTCGATGTCTTCATTTTATTATCTCTCTACCACATTCACCCAACTTGTTGACACCTCTCTTGCCTTGCTTCCATTCCCTCCTGCAGAATTCTCTGTAGGATCACAGTGGCCTCTGTCTCTTTTGATGGCCTCATCACTAAATGTTAGAGTGATTCATTTCTTAACACTTATCAGTGGGTGTCTTTATTCAAGGTACCATAATCAATAGGAGTGGCTCTACACTATCTTTATGTCAATGAATGACCCTTCATCTGAAAACTAGATGCATGCAGACAATTTTAAGCTTGACACTGTTACTTAGCATTTTATTGTCATAAGTTATTCCCTAATATGTACTTCTCAACTTAATTCTCCCATCTTGGAAAATTACTCCATAATTTATTCAACCACTAGATTAAAAAAAATCCAGAAGCCATTCTTGATTGTTGATATTTCTCACTTTTCTGACATTTATCCAATTATGCAACGCTATTTATTAAGCCTCCAAAATGAAGTTGAATTTTTCTATTTGTCTCCATCCCCATTCTGAGAATTGTGGTCTAAAATACTATTTATCCAATGTAGATTCTTCTTTTTTCTTTGACAAAGTCTTACTATATAGCCCTGGCTGGCCCAGAAAGCACTATTAGGCCAGGCTGGCCTTAAACTCACAGATTATCTGCCACCTCTGCCTCCTTTTTAAGTGTTCAGATTAGGGCACATATCACTGTTGCAGAGATTCTTCCCAGGAGACCACACACTTGGTGTCTTACCTCTCTCACCCACAGTCTCTAAGGCAAATCAAGGAACAGACTCTCCTAGTTTTAGTTTTGGAGACTAGTGAGTTTACTCAGGCTTGCTTATAGAGTGAATGGGAATAAATAAACATAACTTAAAGGCTGAGCAGTGATCCCCCTCCCCTCATGTCCATCCAAAGTGTCAGAATGGACTCTGTGATATCCGCCCAAGATGGCAAAATGATGAGCAAGCACCATGACAACATGGTGCCCATTTATATGCTTCTAGACCCTCCCCTTTATGCATCAAGGTTATCTGGCTGGTTAGGCAAGGTGGCTGGCCTTCAGCCCTTCCCTTTCCTTTAGAAGAACCAGTCTAGTTTACAATCTTAGAGAGGAAGGAGCTCCTGAGCATGAGAAAGCATTGGACAAGTGAGAAAACCTTCAAAGTCAAAGATCTGTCCTTTTCAGAGGACCACCCAACTTACAACTTCCAAGCCTGGAAATACAGAATTTATTATAGTTTTCTATTAGATCTTTCTGCTCTAATAAGCCCTCTGCCCTCAAAAAAATTACAAATTTATTTAACATTGTTTATTAAAATATACTACATACGCTAAACTATTTTCCATCTTTGGAGAATACAAATGCAACAAAACATCCTAATTATTGCAGAGTTTGTACTCTAATGGGAAGAGCAAATGATAAAAAATAAATACATATTGCACATGAGATAGTAAGTTCTAAGGAAAAGAATAAGCCTACAAGGAAGATGGAAAAGGCAAAGGAGAGTATATTGTAGTGTAATAGAGTGTGGTTGCATACATAGAAACCTTTAAAGTAAGATCTAGAATCTTCTTTCTTGTTTGGAGGACTCTCACACACCATCTCCTACTCACCCCCGATTCTCTCCTTCATCGCCATATTCAGGATGGCATGCTCACTGTTGCACAACTTAAAAGTTTCTGCCTCGAACCTTTCTGCTAGTTGTTTCCTCTGCCCAGAAAGTCTAGCCCTGCTTTCAGAAACTGTACTTCCTTCTGATCTCAGATACCTTTCCTGGGCACCCCACCTCACATGCTACAACCATCGACATATGTACTATGTCAATAGCACCTGACATGATTATTTGAGTACAAGTTTTACAACTTAAATCTTTTCCCACTAGAAGTTATGCTACATGAAGATTTACTGCTTCTTCCCCAACTTGGACTGTGCCTAACACAAAGAAAGCACTTGCATAAACACTTCTTCATTGATTGACTGATTGATTGGCTGAATAAACATAAATTTCAATTCTAGTTGTTTTCATACAGGGTTAGCACAATTCTTAATATCTAGATGGCCTACAAAATTCAGGTAAAGTTACCTGTCTTATTCATAACTAGAGAAAGATAAAATTCTAATAATAAAAGGAAAAATGCTTTTTTATCCAACTGTTCCAGAAGCTAAATGATGTTGAACAGCCTGCCCAAAGTACACAAGAGTACAGTAAAACCACTCAATCACAGCTGAAGACTCCTCACTCCCAGTACATTGCCTCTTACATGTTGGAACATTGTAATGAGAGGAGCGAAAGTGCTTCAGGTTTCAGAATGTTGCTGTGAATTTATGAAATGCACACATAGGATGTTAAATGTCATCAATCTTTGCTACATGGTATAGATTATCACATATTTTAAGTAAATCAATAGATAACAACTATAGAAAATACAAAACTCTAATCCAACACTTTTAGGATCCCATATGGACCCAAGAATTAAACTGACACAGAATAACAGAATAGGAGGAATATAAATTGATTTAATATTAGTTTATGATATGAGATCTCTCATAAGAAAATTTCCCAAAGAAACAATTATACTCTACATGCAAAATTATGTTATGAAACGTAACAAGGCAAAGGACTTCAGTTAGGGTGGGTAACTGGGAGGCAAAATGACAGGGAAGCTAAGAGAATACTTAATAAGGTCTGTTTCTGCAGACTTGCCGAGCTTCAGCTTTTTATCCCTGTTGGTAAAAGAGCTATTTTCAAGACTGGCAGGGTATGGTGCCAAGAGTCAGAAGCAAGAGAATCACAAATCCAAAAGTTGGTTCTTTGAAATAATAAACAGGATAGACAGACCTCTAGCCCGGTTAACGAAAAGAAAGAAGGAACAACTCCAAATCAATACAATCTGTGATGAAAAGGGAAATATCACAACAGACAAGGAAAAGATCCAGACAGTCTCACAGCAGAATTCTATAAAACATTTCAAAAAGACCTACAACCATTATTACTGAAACTGTTTAGAAGGATACAATCAGAGGGAATTCTCCCAAATTCCTTCTATGAAGCCAGCATCACTCTATTACCAAAACCAGGCAAAGATACAAATAAAAAGGAGAATTATAGACCCATCTCCCTAAAGAACACAGAAGCCAAAATTGTAAACAGGACACTGGCAAATTGCATACAGACCCACATCAAGAAGATCATCCATCATGACCAAGTTGGATTCATACCAGAGATGCAGGGATGGTTCAACATACGAAAATCAATAAACATCAAACACATAAAAGGAATCAAACACAAAAACCACACCATCATCTCAATTGATGCGGAAAAGGCCTTTGACAAAATCCAGCATCCCTTCATGCTTAAAGTCCTAGAAGGAATTGGATTGGAGGGATCATTCCTCAATGTAATCAAAGCCATATACAGGAAACCCACAGCCAATATCATCCTAAATGGGGAAATGACAGAAACATTCCCTTTAAAGGTAGGAACTCGGCAAGGCTGCCCCCTGTCACCATTCCTCTTCAATATAGTGCTTGAAACACTTGCTAGAGCAATAAGGCAAGAAAAGGAAATTAAAGGAGTACTAATTGGAAAAGAGGAAGTCAAGCTATCCCTATTTGCTGATGACATGATTGTTTACTTAAGGGATGCTAAAAACTCCACCAGAAACCTCCTAGAAACGATTAACAGCTTCAGCAAAGTGGCACGATACAAAATTAACCTTAAAAATTCAATGGCCTTTCTTTATACCAAGAACAAGCAACTGGAGAAAGAATTAAAAGAGATCTTCCCACTCACAGTAGCCTCAAAAACAATAAAATATCTAGGAACAAACCTAACCAAAAACACCAAAGATCTCTACAACAAAAATTTTAAACCTTTAAAGAAAGAAATTGAGGAAGACATCAGAAGATGGAAAAACCTCCCATGCTCATGGATTGGGAAAATTAACATTGTAAAAATGTCCATTCTACCGAAACTCTTGTATAGATTTAATGCAATTCCAATCAAAATCCCCAAGAGTTTCTTCACAGGCTTGGAAAAAAAAAGTCCTTAAATTCATTTGGAAAAACAAAAGACCTCGAATAGCCAAAACAACCCTGAGCAAAAAGAGTTACATAGGGGGGATCTCTACACCAGACTTCTAACTATACTACAGGGCTATAGTCATAAAAACAGCCTGGTACTGGTACAAAAACAGACCTGTTGACAAATGCAACAAAACCAAAGATCCAAATCTGAGCACATACAATTTTAGCCATCTCATATTTGACAAGGGGGCCAAGAAGACGCAATGGAGAAAAGACAGCATCTTCAGCAAGTGGTGTTGGCAAAAAACTGGATCACCACTTGTAGAAGAATGAAATTAAACCCCTATCTCTTGCCCTGTACAAAAGTCAACTCCAGATGGATCAAAGACCTCAACGTGAAACCCCAAAACTTTGAAGGCGATAGAAGAAAAAGTTGGCAGCAGACTACAAGACATAAGCATAGGAAAAGACTTCCTAAATCAGACAGCAGCTGTGCAAGAATTAAGGTCGACAATTGACAAATGGGACCTCATCAAACTCAAAAGCTTCTGTACATCAAAAGAAACAATCAAGAAATTGAAGAGAAATCCCACAGAGTGGGAGGAAACCTTCACTGCAGAAACATCTGACAAAGCATTGATTTCCAGAACATATAAACTACTCAAAAAACAAAGAAGAAAGAAAACAAATGACCCACTCAATAGATGGAGCAAAGAACTGAACAGAGACTTCACAAGTGAGGAATTAGAGATGGCTGAGAAACACCTTAAGAAGTGTTCAACATCACTAATCATTAAGGAAATGCAAATCAAAACCACTTTAAGATATCATCTTACTCCAATAAGACTGGCTAGGATCAAGAATACAAATGATACCAAGTGCTAGAGAGGTTGTGGGGAAAGGGGAACACTCATCCACTGCTGGTAGGAATGTAAACTCGTACAGCCACTATGGAAAGCAGTGTGGAGAACCCTTGGAATACTTGGAATGAACTTGCCACCCGACCCAGCCATACCACTCCTAGGCATGCACCCTCAAACTTCACCTCACCGCAGAGTTACATGCACGGCCATGTTTATTTCAGCTCTCTTCACAATAGCAAAGAGCTGGAACCAACACCAATGCCCCTCAACTGACGAGTGGATAGAGAAAATGTGGTACATCTACACAATGGAGTTCTATGCAGCAGTAAAGAAAGATGACATCATGAGCTTTGCAGGAAAATGGCTGGAGCTAGAGGACATCATGCTGAGTGAAGTAACACAGTCCCAGAAAAACAAATGACGAATGGTATCCCTCATCTGTGGATGCTAGTGCCAATTACCTAGTTGTAAGTATTTCTTGTGCATGGCCCCTTGAGCTTTTTGTCAAAGCAAGTTAGGGAAACAACAACAACAACAACAACAACAACAGAAAGGACTGCATCAAAGAACTGACTGAAACAGTGAACTTCTGCTCAAAACAGTCAACTTCCACATGGAGAATATTGAGAAAGATTGAAAAAGAGATGAAAAGCATGTTTGGCAGAATGCATGAGCTCTGGTGGGGTGGGGGGATGGGGGGAGCATGGGTCTAGATTTGATAAAATATAAATAAATAAATATAAATAAATAAATAAAAGTAGTGTGGCAATCGATGGCTGTTGGAAGAGGGAGAATCAGTCTCTTAATGGTGAGTCTTTTGGTGAGTTGACCAAACTCCAGTGGATGAACTCACACTGAAGGTATTTGGGGACACACATTCAACTCTATAGACCTTCACTTGTGGTGTGTGTGTATGTGTGTGTGTGTGTGTGTGTGTGTGTGTGTGTGTGTTTGAGTAACTGAAATTGGGCAGGTGCACATAGATGAAGGGATCTAAATATTATAAAAATATATTTTGTAAAATTTACAAATATTCAATCAAAAAAGTTCGAAAAAGGAGCCAGTATGCCAGAACACCACATTTTGGGGTGCCTTACTTTAACTCCTTCACACTTTTTATATGTAAGGTTTAATGTAAGTTTGTGGATGGCTATAATTAAAGAATGTTCTCATAGTCCTATTTTAAACTAAAAGTAGACTGGTGATGCAGAAAGACAAAGATTTAAAATATCCAAAGAACATCCAAAGTACAAGACTGACTCCTATTATCTCCTTTCTCTCTCAAGACCCTAGTGAACAAGAGAAGGCAAGGATTCAAGGAGAGAGGAAAGACTTTATTTCAAGGACCATCCAGAAGATGAACAACATGTGGATGTCTGTAGCTGAGGAGGGGAAAGAGGAAGATTCACATGAGGCACTCACAGAACCACACACAGGTAGACAAAGCCCCTTTTCCAGCAGAATCCTCGGAGGTGCAGCACTAAGACATACTAAGAACTTGGGGAGAAAGTGTAAGAATTCTAATCTGAAATCAGAAGGACACACTGAAAATCGCATATAAATTAAAATGAGGGGCTGAAGAGATGGCTCAGCAGTTAAGATCGGGTACTGCTCCAGTAATGGACCTGATCCATTTCTAGAATCCCCTTTGAGCAGCTTACAACCACCTGTAAGTCCAGCTCCAGGGTCTCTGATGCCTTCTTCTGACCTTGGGCATTCCCACTCACAGATACAGATCACACAGAACAAATATCCCCACATAATTTTAAAAATAAAGTAAATCTAGCCAGGCGTTGTGGCACACACCTTTAATCCTAGCACTTGGGAGGCAGAGGCAGGTGGATTTCTGTGAGTTCCAGGCCAGCTGGGGCTACAGGGAGACCCTGTCTCAAAAAGACCTAAATAAATAAATAAAAAATAAATAAAATCTAAAAACATTAAATTGACACCTAAAGGTCAAAACGTACGAGTTAAACATCTTCCTAGGAAGTTGATGAAAAGGCTTCTCCCTAAAGAAAGTGAAAGCTGCAGAGACAGCCTGAGACCCGCAGCATCACATAAAGGGACAGCCAGACCCTAGACTAGTCCGCTAAAGTTTCACTTGACAGGACTGGTGGACAAACCTAATTCCTCTTCGGTAGCATTTGTTATCATTGATTCACTTGTAACATATGAGCAATCAAAAGTTATCAAGCTTTTGAGGCAAACTGGAAATATAAAGAAGAGAATGAGAAACTAATAGGAAAAAATTACTCCTGAGGTAAAACAGAGATAATTTAGCCAACAATGAATAATAAAATGAATATCTAAGTAGTGTCATCAACTAGATAACAGAATCAGAAATTCGGATAGCAGTAAAATGTATACTATTCTTTGTAAATAAAAATATAATTATTCAATTTACAAATTAATGAGGAAGAATAGCAACAGTGAAGAAATTTTCTAAATCAAATAAGAAAAGGAAATACAAGGTACAATCCTTTTCAATCTTTTTTCTACCTCTCATTCCAATTTAGAGGATAAAGTCAGGAAACCTAATATATAATTAACAAGGATTTTAGGGGAGAATTTTTAAAGGAGAGGAAGTTATTAAAGAAACAATACTTAGACTTGAAGGATCTGTCAAGGGCAGGTGACAGAGCCAAGCTTGTTGGGGCTGCCAAAGTCCAGATTTTGACACTAATAACTGAAATAACATTGGAAAACAGCAAGAATAAATAAATAAATTCCTCTACGTTTTTGAGTTCCAGAAAATGTCTTATTGCAGAAACATCCTTCCCCAAATGCACATATACCCATATGCGCATGTTGGAACAGAATCCTTCTTAATGGCCTCTTCTGAGAATACCCTATCTTACTGTAAAGCATTCTCTGACCTGATGTCTTTACACAGACATGCACCTATCCCATTCCCCAAACAGGGTTCAGTATAGCCGTGTTTGTTTCTCCTGCTAAACGACAAGCCCTGTTCAGACTAGCCTTTGAGAGGCTTGCAGACCCTGTGACTCACACATGTCCTCTTTGCACTAGCACCTCTTCCTCATTACAAAACAAAGTCTCTCCTTTTCCAAATATTAGTTTTATTTTACATGTATGAGTATATTACCCACAGGTGTGTAAGTGTATCCATGTTGTTCAATGCCTGCTGAGGTCAGAAGAGGGCATTCTCCTGGAACTTGAGTTAAGCACACTTATTAGCCACCATGTCAGTGCTAGTAATTGAACCAGGTCTTCTGCAAGGGGAGTCAGTGCCCTTAACTGCTGAGCCATCTCTCCAGCCCCAACAAGGCTCTTTACTTAAATGTGGGTTGTTAAAAAGTTAGCCAAGTGTGCACTCGGGAAGCAGAGGCAAGCAGATCTTTGTGAGTTCAAGGCCAGCCTGGTTTACAGAGTGAGGTCCAGGAGAGCTGGTGCTACAGGGAGACCCTGTCTCGAAAAGACCAAAAAAAAAAAAAAAAAAAAAGTTAACAGGTCTGGTGCCATGACTTGCAATTCTAGCATAGGGAAGACAGACACAGAGGGAACTGGGACTCCATGGCCAGCCAGCTTAGTTTATTTAGTCCACTGAGAGACCACATCTTAAAAACAAAAAAGACAGGTGGATGGCTCCTGAAAATGACCCACAGAAGCACATGCACACACACACACATGAATGTACCCACATGCACACACCCACATGCACACACACCCACATGCACAGACCGACATGCACACAGCCACATGAATACACACACATATGCACACACACACACACACACACAGACAAATTTGATTCTGATTAAAAGTTTAAGAAGTAGAGATAGCCTATAAAAAGGGGGCTGGAGAGATGGCCTAGCAGTTAAGAGCACCGACTGCTCTTACAGAGGACCCGGATTTGATCTCCAGCACCCACATGGCGGCTAAGAACCTTCTGTAATTCCAATTCCAGGAGAACTCCAGTTCCAGGGGACTCCGATGCCCTCTTCTGACCTCCGCGGCATTGCACGACACGGGTGCACAAACCTACATGCAGACAGTACATTCATACACAACAAAAATAAATAAAATAAAATAAAATAAAATAAAAAGAACAAAGGGGAAAAAGTTGGAAGGAAATAACATGAAGACAGACCTCAAAGACTTAGAGTCTACACCCCAACATGGAGGAGGAAAGCGGGCGTGGAAGTCACTGAGATGTAAAATTGATTTCTGAAAAAGCATATGGGGTATGCAGAATGAACATTTTTAACTCTTCGGTACAATGTAGGGCTACAGCAATGGCTGGATCAAGGATCAGAAGAGAAGGAAGAAGGCAGGGCAGTGTTTGGAGGAAGCCAGATTCTGCATAAGCCTGCAATGTACACATCAGAACAGGCAGCTTCTGGAAACTCTAGACTGAATTAAAGCAACATCATCAATTAAAAACAAATCTACCTGTCAGCCTTTGTTGTCAAAATAACTGTCCATCTCCCTGTTCTGGCCTGTGCCATGGCAGCCTTAATGAGGCCCTCGTGTGTGTGGAATCAGAAATTGCAGCGCCATAACAAAGAACACCTTTTACACTATAAACCTGATCTTATGTCTCAGCAAAGCTGGTGATGCCTTAAGCACAGAAAGCTTTGCTTTTCCGAGGACTCCTGGAATGTTGTTAGGGCAACTCAACAGGGGAGCATCTGATCTGTTCCCTGAGGCAGGACTTCTAGAAACAGTGGAAGAGAGAAGCCCTTCCTTTAAAGCCTTGCACTTTATAACAAGGAAAATTCAGGATTATCAGTAAGGTTATCATCCTCAGCACTAAAACCTTGATTTTCAGACCTGGAGAATTAGCCTGAAGCAGGTGTTAGTAGATACAGAGATTGATATTTTGGCATTTTACAGAAGTGCTGCATTTGATTCTCATATGATAGCCAATAATTCACAGCAAAACTCACTCATCCCAGGGTCTTATGGTCAGTACATCATTTTATGTCCTTCAGGTTTGTTATAAATGATAAATGTAAAAAGTACACATATGTTCATTACTGGTTATATATATATATATATGTATATATATATATATATATATATATGAAATCTTAGAAGCAGTCAATTTGAGGTTGGTTTAAAACTTATAGTTTAAGCCAGGTGTGGTGGCACACGACTTTAATCCCAGCACTCAGGAGCCAGAGGCAGGCAGATCTCTGTAAATTCAAGGCCATCTTGCTCTACATAGTAAGTTTCAGGCCAACTGGGCTATAGGGAGAACCTGTCTCAAAAATACCAAAAAAAGTAGTTTAACCATAAATTACAATCAAAATGTATACATTGACTTAGAAGGATAGCTACAATTTGTCGCAAATCAAAAGCAAATTACGGGCTAGGATGAGACACACATAGAGGGAAATATTTCAAAAAGAGAGTTAGGAACTCCCTAACTTCCTCTGGGAAGCAGAACTATAGGGAAGAAGAGAAATTTCAGAACAGGGCTCTGATTTTTGTTTCATGTATTTTATTCCTTTTCTGTCACAATAAATCTGTGCTGCTTACACAATTTAAAACTACCAATTTTGATTTAATGAAAAGGATGATCTGTGAATAGACAAATGTGCTTTGAGAAAGTCGCCCATTTGTTGGCAGTACAGCATCCTTTAGAGCACACATAGAAGAGAAAACTCCTGGACGGCACTCGGCAGAGCTGTTCAGATTAAACAGGGAGGACCCCTAGAAACAAAGAAGCCAGCAGTGCCTGAACTGGGAACTGAAGTGTCCTCCGGACCGGGCCTCAGCTGCTGGAAGCAGGCCATCTCTAGCAGTCAAGATTGGGAGGGCAAGCACACACTAGTCTACCAGAAAGTCTTGCTTTTGTTCCTCTAGGCTTCTTTTGTTTTTTGTTACATCTCCATTCACCAGCATGCTCCATTATTCCCTTCAACTTCACTTACACAAAACAAGTTAAAAGGAGATATTGGGAAGAATTTCAAGGAGGCAGCAACAGCAGAGTTGGTACCCCAGTGGAGTTCCTTCTGGAAGCCCAGCCCTGTGAAAATGCGCTTGCCACCGGTGAAGCCAACCAGAAGCCAACACACAACAGAGAGCATGGTTGATTTGAAATTTGGGGTCTATCCTCCACTTGGAAGTTTACTACAGATCTACTTTGCTATTTGGTAAATGCATTCTAGTTAGTTGTTCAATAAACTTCCAGTAATGATGAGATAAAATGCCATAAGATAATGTTTATTTTAAACAATAAGTACTGAAGTTCTATTTCTCAAGAACAATGATTCCTATATAATTTCCAGAGTTTATCAGAATTCCCCCTCCTACATTTGAAGCCATTGGAATTTCATTGACTCTTGAAAAACTCAGTGTCAGAATCTGCTGAGAAGATTGATAGTTAATAGTTAATAGTTCCTCTAAGAAAAATATACTAAAATACAACAGATTACCGTGTACCCCTGTACAACTCTGTGAAGCATACAATCTAAACATTCTTCTCCTAAATTAATTTCACTCATATTTTAAACTTATGAAATATGAAATGATAGCTGCTAATGTAGTGACTCTGTTAACTGTAAAATTTGTGAATATTAAATGATGCTGTTATATATTATCGTATATCACAAACAGAAAGCCAATCTGTTCTAATAATGGCTTAATAATTTCACCAAGACTGTAAGATCAAAATGAAGTTTTGAAAGTCCTTTCTGTCAAAGATAAACAACTCACTTTAATCAAATTTATTTATATAAAACTTAAAAATGATAAAATTCACCCATTTCTTACACATCAATAATGAGTTTTGACAGATTTGTGAACACATAAGTAAATACCACCTCAGTGAACATAGAGAACATTTTCATCATTATTTGGTATAAGACCTTTGCAGTGGAGCCCCAGGATGCAGGCAATCACTGATCTGCTGTCACTATAAGTTAATTTTATGTGTTCTAGAATGTAACAGGAATGGAATCCTAGAGAATTATTCTTTTGTGCCTGGATTATTTTACACAGCATGACAATGATTTATGTTGTAGTATGTATCATTAGTTTGTCTCCTTGTTAATGATGAATATAGCATAATTTAGTTAACCATTCACATGTTTACAATATCATGTTTTCAATTTGGGGCTGTTATGATTCAAGCTGTCATGATAATGTTTGTTCAGATTTGTGTGTGGGCAAGTGTTTTCCTTTCTGTTACTTAGATAGAGAGCAATGATATTTCTCAATCATATGTTAAGTATATGTTTCATTTGGCAATAATCTGCCATTGTATTTTCCTAAATAGCTACACATTTTTATGTCTCCACAATCAACATGTAGAATATAGGGCACTGAGCAGTATATTTTTACTTGTTATCATTCAAGAGATGTTCGTATTTGTGCTGAACTTTTAAAAGATACTAACATTTTGGGGCTAGAGAAATGGCTCAGTGGTTAAAAGCAATGGCTGTTATTTCAGAGAACCCAGGTTTGATTCCCAGCACCCACGTGGTGGCTAAAAACCACCTGTAACTCCAGTGCCAGGTGATCAAAAGCACTCTTCTGGCCTGCACCAGCCCTGCACAACATTGGTGCACTTATGTACATGCAAGCAATACACTCATATACATGAAAAGTAAAAATAATAAATAAAATATAAAAAGATACCAACCTTTTAAAGAATCTCTGGAATACTCCAAATTACTTTGACTCAAAGACAATACTGCCTTAGTTAAAGAATGATCCTGAATTAAACTGAGTAAAGTAGCCAGATGTAACTTTTCAGTTCAGCATTGGCTTAGGAAATATGTAAGTTTGCATCCATCCACTGGAGCCTGGTCAACACATCTAGCATCACATAGTTAAAGAAAGCCAACTCTCCCTCTTCTAATAGTCATCAGTTGCCAAGTTTTACAGCTAATGTTGTGGCTTCTTACCGACCACCCCACTTCTATGCTGGGATTTCATCTGAGCTGAGCTTGCATGGGTCTTGTCCATACTGTTACCATTGCTGTAGGTTCATATAAATCACTTCCCAGCTGCTTGGAAAACTGTTTCCTTATGGTCAGCAGCCACGTCTGGCTCTTACCACCTTTCCACCTACTCTTCGTCAATGGTCCCTGAGACTTGGGTGGCAGAGACTTTATATAGGTGCCCTATGAAAGAATAAGTTCTCTACAGTCTACGCATTTTGGTTCACCGTGGCTGTCTGTGTTAATCACCATCTACTGTATGAGGAAGCTTTGCTGGTGAGAGCTGACAGATGCATTGATATTTTTCCACCTTCCATCCCACTGGGTTCTCTGAACCTTTAGGCATAGAGGTTGCATCATAGATGTGTCACTTAGAGTTGGGCGCCTCACAGACATTTATTTTCTGCATTTGGCAAGTTGTGGAACTTTAACATAGTCTATATCTGTTGTGAAAAGAAGCTTCCTTTATGAGTGGTGAGAGGTAGACTTGTCTATAAATATAAGGACACATATTTAGAATACAGTAAGAAATTACATTAGTTTATGGGTAGAACAAAAGTAGGCTTTTGTCTAAGATCTCCAGCCATGTGCATTTGGCTATTTACAATACCATGCATAGATTCCTTCCTATTGACCAAGCCTAAAGTTCAATTACACAGCTGTCAGGTGCCCCCAAAATAAAAGTGCCACTACCATATCAGTAGAGATCATTTGCTGGGCTGGTTATTGTTATCATTCATAGACTCTACAACTGAATGAAATCATTTTCCCTTTGGCAGTCTGTATAGCATCTTCTGATACTCTAGGAGCTGGTTTTCATGGAAGATACTTCCAGATCAGTTCCAGCTTGATTGCTCCAAGTCCCATGTTGTAAGTAAGTTCTGTCTTCAGTAACAGGGGCTGACCTTCAAGTTCTGGGAGGCAATCAAGGGCTATATTAATAGCTTATATTATTTGGGGAGTCTATTGAAATACCCTGACCAACATTTCCAAGGGAGGTTTCTCCTGTCTGGCACTGGGGCCTTCATTATATAGCCTTCAGCTATACATATGCACACACACACACACACACACACACACACACACACACATACATGCACACACGCACCTGTCTGTGTCTGTGTCTGTTTATGTGTGAGTTTCAGTAGGCTTTTGAACTAATACATTTATTTCCCTCTAGTTTTTCAAGCCAATTAAGCATTAGTTATCTTTCCTCTTTCACCCCTATATAATGCTCCCTATTCTTTCCCCCATTAAAACGTCCCAGTTCTCCCCATTTCCCCTTGATAGCACCTATCTCCTACCATCCCCTTCTCTCAGGCTCCTACTTCCTCTTTATCCCAATGGTTCTTTTCCATTTTCCTGGCTCCCGTGGTTACATCAGGATATATTCTTAGAAACCAGTGTACTAAGTGAAGCAACATAGACTAGAAAAACAAGTAATATGTGTTCTCTCTCATTTATGTATCTTAGCTCCAAATTGTTAGATGCCAGCCACATGTTTTTAATCCTTTAAAAGCCTTTGAGTAACTGCTTGGTACGTCAACCTAAGTTTGTTACCATAGTTCCTTACTTCATATTTTAACTTTCATTTACAATTTGCTTACAATCTGTCAGATTTCTCTTATCAAAATTTTCAACAGATGGAACACCAAAAAAAACACAAATTTTAAAGATTTTTAACAAATTGTAATTATTGAACCAACACTTGTAAATAGCAAGACATTGGCACTTATCATTCCATAAGCAAATGAAAATCAGAAAGGGAGAAATAACTTGTTTTTAGTATTGTATTTATTTGCATTATTTCCACCCCTTCAAGTCCCTCTCCAACTCTTCCTATGTCCCAGTGTTCAACCCCTTCAACAATTTCTTGTCCTCTTCGTTTATTGTTGACATACATGTATGTATGTCAATCAATCAATCAATCTATCTACACGCATGACATATATATATATATATATAGAGAGAGAGAGAGAGAGAGAGAGAGAGAGAGAGAGAGAGATTGGCCTCAAACATGTGATTATCTTTATTTAGCTTTCTAAGTACTGGGATTACCTAAACCACCACACTGAATTTATATTCATTTGCTTCTAAAAGCAATTACTAGTTTACAGTAAAATGGATTACTTGGAAACTAGTGAGCTCCCATCACTGAAAATGCGCAATTGGAGATATAAATCTATCAATCACACCTCCTGTCAGGAATACAGCATTAGTATGCCACATTACAGCTATACTTGAATAAAGAATCAGCTGAACTCAGCATTAGTTTCTTGCAGAGGACCGGTTCGATTCCCAGCACCCACATGGTAGTTAAGAACCATTTTTACGTCAGGTCTTCGGCAGCAGGGTCTTATTGCCTCTCCTCCTGTAGGTATCCCAACTTAGAGGCAAGGAGCCCTTACCTTTTGTGGGGCCTTGGATCCCCTGGCCAACATCCACCTGGTAGAACAATCCATTGCTGATGTCAGAGCTCCTGTATTAATATATTTTGCCTGAGTGCATAGCCCTAGGACTTTAGTATTATATTTGGTTCTGAACAGAGAGTAATCCCTTCCACAGTTCCCATGTCTAGTAGTCAATTAAAGAAAGCAGTTTTACCGGTTTTATAAGAGATTACCTCTACAATAGTTGTCTCCAATTTACAGTTGGGGAGCGACCTCATCATTGTCATATTTCTCCTTGTTCTATGGGTGGGAAGGCAA
>VZQC01011911.1:1854092-2134774 GCA_009823505.1 Rhizomys pruinosus | reverse complement strand
ACATGGCTGCCTCTGCTGCACAGTATTTCCAGGCAGGTGAGGTGTAGCTGGTGCTGACGGTGGAGTCTTGCTTGACTCAGGGAGACCCATATTTGCTTTATTGGTTTAGTGGCCTTTGGTAACACTCTCTGGCATTCCAGAGGCCATCTGTACACTTGCATGTGTGGTCTCAATACATCCCTCCCATGTTAACGTCAGGTCTTCGGCAGCAGGGTCTTATTGCCTCTCCTCCTGTAGGTATCCCAACTTAGAGGCAAGGAGCCCTTACCTTTTGTGGGGCCTTGGATCCCCTGGCCAACATCCACCTGGTAGAACAATCCATTGCTGATGTCAGAGCTCCTGTATTAATATATTTTGCCTGAGTGCATAGCCCTAGGACTTTAGTATTATATTTGGTTCTGAACAGAGAGTAGTCCCTTCCATGCTCTGTTGTTTTAAGTTTAATTAATCCTTCAAAATTAATGAAACAAGAAACAGGTTTTGGCAAACATTTTATTGATTTTTGGACAATTTCATCAGGTGTATTTTGACCATAGTCATACTCCCATCCTTATCTACTCATTACATGTAACACACACACACACACACACACACACACACACACACACTCACGCACACTTACTTCATGTCATTTGTTCGGTGTTTTGTTTTGTTTTGTTTTGTTGGGATCTAGGAAGTGTAATTTGTGTTCCTTAAATGCTCTTGGGCATAAGTACGTCCCCCAGAGCCTGATGGAGATACCCAGTGTTGGATCCTTAAAGAAAATAGGTTTTCTTTCTCCCAGCAACTATCAGTTCCCAGAAGTTCCTCAGTTAGGACTGGGGATTCTTGTCTACATACCCTCTCAATGCTTGGATTTTTTGTGGCTTGAGCTCGTACAGGACCTGCGCATGCTCTGACAAACGTTGCAGTTTCATGTGTGCAACTGCCCTGTTGCATCTGGAAACACTTTCCTTATATTTGTCCACCACCATTGGCTCATATAATCATTCTGCCCCCTTTTCTGCAATAATTATGAAGAGGGTGAAATATTAAGAAACAAACAGTAACTGGCCATGGAAAGCTCTAGCAAAGGGAAGACATTCTAAACCATGGTGGGATCAGAAGAATGCAGGCTGGAAATCTGCAGGGACGTTGGCAACTCAAGCAGCTGGAACATTATTAGATTCTTACTTTCATTCTGAAAAAAAAAAAAAACTAAACTGAATCTCTGAATATTTTCAAGGCACATACTAATTTTTCAAATGTCTGTAATAGGAAATAAGAAATATGAATGAAGCTCTTTGCTGAATTAACTAAGCATTCGGGAGGCAGAGGCAGGTGGATCTTTGTGAGTTCAAGGCCAGCCTGGTCTACAGAGGGAGTTCCAGGATAGCTGGGGCTACAGGGAGACCCGGTCTCAAAAAGACCAAAAAAAAACCATAAAACTATTTTCACACTGTTAACCAAGAGAACTTGATTTTCTCTATGCCTAAGGATACCTTTGAGGAAAACCTATAGCTTTTTTGAGAACTTTTAAGCATAAAGGTGTCTTTCCTACTATAAAAACACAATTTGCCATCTATTATCTGATCTGAGCATCTCCTGCTTCCACCTAAGGGCATTTCTGGAAAGAGCTGGGCTGGAACTTGTGTTCACCCTGCTCAACAACTTCCTCACTGCACCCTGTTAGACTTATTCTTGCCTGCCTAACATTAAAGCAGAGGATGGCAGTGGAATAGGACCAGAAAGCTTTCATTAGACAGACTAGGCACATGAGATTTCAAAGCTGGCCTTTTTTTCCAGAGTAGTGTGTATGTTCTTGAAAGACACTTAAAATGTCCTTGACCTACCAATGTTAACAAAACTCTCCCATTCAGCCAGCCACTGTCATTGTTCCCATTCTTTAAGGAAGTCTTCACTCTCATATTGAAAGCAAGATTTGATATCAAACTAAAATAACTGTCAACTCCTTTTCCTCTCCTCTCTCCCTGAGGTTGTGCAATCACTCCACTTGCTTAGATCTCAGTCTTCACATATATTAAATGGTGAATATTTAGAGATGGCTGTGAGCTCTAAGACTGTTAAATTGGTAGGGAAATGAAACAGAGCCTATGCATATGTTTCTTTTCTTTTATTTTGCACTCCATTTTTAATAACTAGTAGATATAGATTAGATGACCATGCAGGCAAGAAAATACAAGGATCTATTTGCATCATTTAACAAATTTACAAGAGAATCACCACGTGGGAAATTTGAAGCTTGGCATGATGGTGTAGGCCTGTCATCCCAGCAGCGAGGAGGCATCAGAGGTCAGCCTAGACTGTGCAATGAGTTCTAGGACACAGTAGGCTACATGATGAGATTCTGTTCCAAAAAATTAATTAATGAAAGGATACTTGGAAAATTATGAATGTTTATAGGAATTTTTAATGGTCAGGTAGTTGAAAAGATAATTATTATTTTTATTAATCTTTTTAAATCTATAAGAGTTTCAAGAATGTATCACAATAAGCAGAGGATAGCAGTGGAAAAAGGATCAGAACGCTTTCACATGACAGACTAGGTGCATGAGATTTCAAAGCTGGCCTTTTTTTTCCCCATAGAGTAGCATGTATGTTCTTGAAAGACACTTAAAATGTACTTGACCTACCAATGCTAATTGACAAAACTGTTTATTCTTACCATTTAAATTACCTTGTTTTATACATAAGTAAATATTTTAAAAGGAGAAATTAACATCAGAACAGAATTAGAATTCTGCTTTCTGAAGGCAAATGCAAACACTCTCTTCCTCCACCACCATAATGCTACTTTAATCATGCCTTAACTAGTAAAAGGTAATTTAATCTGTCTAAAGTCACCCAGTAGATTAGAAGCAAAGTAGAAAGGACCCATAAGCCACCAACTAAAAAGTATAATTCATTTTCATTTAAAACTAATAAAATTACAGGACATATATCAAATAGCCATAGAATAATTGCAAATAGTAATATATAATATAGATATTATATATACTTAATCTATATTAAATATATATATATATATATTTGAAATACCAGAATGAGAGAAGACAGAGAAAGGTGCCAATAACATGGTCACTGAGAAGTTCCTCCAAATTAATGTTACACATCAGATCATAGCTCCAAGAAGCCCAGAGAACACCAATAAAGAAAAATGCCTAAAATCTATACCAAGGCATACCATATTCAAATTTCATATGAAGACAAATAATATCAGAGGAGCAAAGGTAAGAAAGATATTCATATCTTAGCAGCCATGCAAGCAATAGCATGGAGTGATAGCACTATTGTGCTGAAAGAAACACACTGTGTTAATAGACCACAAAAGTCAGCTTGGTGGCAGAGACATGTAATCCAGGATGCCAAGTATGTAGGAAACTGAGGCAGAAGGCAAAAGTTTAAGGCCTGATCTGTCCTGGAGTAAGTTCAAAGCCAACCTAGATAACTTGGTGCCCTTAGAGAGGACTGGGGACATCACTAATTGGCAGAGGAGGTGCCTAGCATGTATAAGGTACTGGATTCAATCCTCACTATAAGAAAGGGGGCAGGAAAGACCCAAAGTATCCCAAGATCTATTACATTGTCTCAGTAGATATAGAAAAAATATTAACAAAATTTACTTCCTGTTTAATAATACAAACTCTCAGCTGAGATCTGGGGCCAGCAGAAGGTGCCGGGGCTTGGGCTGAAGAGGACCCCCCCACCATGGCCAACTGGGATTATGAAGAGGCATCTGAAGGAGACAAGCAAAGCAAGCCTTCAACACAGTGAAGAGACATTTAGGACTCACATTGAAATACAGGCAAGGAGAAGCCCATATGCCACGATCACGAAGAAGAGACAACACTGGAAAGGGGCAGGATAATCCCGTGCCAAGCTTTACCAACCCCATGGAAGACTCCTGCAGTGTGATCCCTCTGGGGATGCACCAGGACACAGACATCAGAAACACAATTGGGAACATATTTAAAGAACTACAAGATCATAAAGAACAAATCAAAGAACTAAGAAAAGAGAATGAGGTACTCAAGAAGGACCTAGAGAGAGAGAATGACAAGTTCTGGAAGGAAGTAGAAACACTAAAAAGATCCCATGCTGAAAAATATAAACCAATCAGCGAACAAAAGAGCTACAAGAAGAGATCGAGAAGCTCAAAAAAGAAGTAGAAATACTAAAGAAATCAGAAGAGGAAATGAAAAAGAAAATCAAACACTCATCCATTCAAGAGGAAAGGAATGGAAAAAGCCTCAGAAGCAGAATGGAGGAAGCAGAGCAAAGAATATCAGACCTGGAAGATAACACAGAACAACCAAAAACCTCAAGGAAAGATTATGAAAAATTTAAAAATACACAAAAGTGGAACAACCAGGAGCTGTGGGACACTATGAAAAGATCAAACCTCCGCATCATAGGAATAGAGAAAGGAGAAGAATCCCAAGACAATGGTATTGATCAGATCTTCAACAGAATAATAGATGAAAACTTCCCTAAACTAAAAAAGGACAAACCAATACCAATACAAGAAGCACATAGAACTCCAAACAGACAAGATCAGAAAAGAAATTCTCCATGCCACATCATAGTTAAAATGCTAGACACCCAAAACAAAGACACAATCCTTAAAGCCACAAGAGAAAAACAACAAGTGACCTATAAGGGGAAACCTATCAGAATTACAAGTGACTTCTCAACGCAAACTATGAAAGCAAGAAGAACTTGGAGCAAAGCATTCCCAGTGTTAAGGGAGAATAGATGCCAACCCAGGTTACTATACCCAGCAAAAAATGTCAATTATAGTTGAAGGAGAGAGAAAAAACCTTCCGTGACATAAACAACTTGAAAGAATACATGTCCGGAAAACGAACCCTTCAGAGAATACTTGAAGCAATTCAAAGAACAGAAGAAAGGAGCAACCAACCCCAGGCACCTAGAAAGAGAAATCAATAAAAGCATAACTGCAGAAGTAGAAACCTAAATCAAAACCGCAGATGGATAATAAGGCAAAAGGAAGCAACACAAACCTATCAGTCATAACCTTAAATATTAATGGACTAAATTCCCCAATCAAAAGACATAGACTGGGAGACTGGATTAGGAAACAGAATCCATCGATATGCTGTCTACAAGAAACACATCTTACCTTCAAGGACAGGCACCACCTTAAAGTGAAGGGATGGAAAAAAATATTCCAAGCAAATGGTACCAAAAAGAAAGCAGGTGTTGCTATTTTAATATCGGATAAAATAGACTTCAAAGTAAAAGAAATCAGAAGAGACAAAGAAGGCCATTACATTTTCATCAAAGGAACAATCCACCAAGAAGATTTCACAATTATGAATATATATGCCCCAAATTCTGGTGCACCAAACTTTATAAAGACAATTCTCCAGGACCACAAGTCACAGACTAACCCCAGCACACTCATAGTGGGAGATTTCAATACCCCACTGAGTCCTTTGGATAGGTCAACAGGACAAAAAATAAACAGAGAGACATCTGAACTGAACGATATGATACACCAAATGGACCTCATAGACCTCTACCGAACATTCCATCCTAATACCAGAGAATACACTTTCTACTCAGCACCCCACGGAACATTCTCCAAAATCGACCACATCCTGGGACACAGAAGAAACCTCTACAAATACAAAAAGATTGAAATAATTTCATGCATCCTGTCAGACCACAGTGCAATGAAGCTCAACATCAACACCAGGACAAGCCCTCCTGCCTACAAGAACACATGGAGACTAAACAACACACTCTTGAATAATGAATGGGTCAAGGAAGAGATAAAGAAAGAAATAAAAACATTCCTGGAACTGAATGACAATGACAATACAACACAACAAAACTTATGGGATACCTTAAAAGCAGTCCTAAGAGGGAAATTTATAGCCCTGGGTGCCTACATTAGAAAAACAGAAAGAGCACAAGTGAATGATCTAACACTACAGCTAAAAGCACTTGAGAGGCAACAACAGATGAACCCTAAACGCAACAGACAGGAAGAAATAACAAAAATCAGAGCAGAAATCAATGAAATAGAAACAAAGAAAACAATACAAAAAATCAATGAAGCCAAAAGTTGGTTCTTTGAAAGAATAAACAAGATAGACAGACCTCTAGCCCAGTTAACAAAAAGAAAGAAGGAACAACTCCAAATCAATACAATCTGTGATGAAAAGGGAAATATCACAACGGACAAGGAAAAGATCAAGAAAATTATATGGGAATATTACAAGAACCTATATTCTACCAAGTTTGAAAATCTAGAAGAAATGGATGAATATCTGAAATCTTGGGAATCACCAAAGCTTGGCCAAGAGGAGACCAGCAGCTTAAACAGACCCATAACATATGAAGAAATAGAGGATGTAGTAAGAAGCCTCCCAACTAAAAAAAGCCCAGGCCCAGACGGTTTCACAGCAGAATTCTATAAAACATTTCAAAAAGACCTACAACCATTATTTCTGAAACTGTTTAGAAGTATACAATCAGAGGGAACTCTCCCAAATTCCTTCTATGAAGCCAACATCACTCTATTACCAAAACCAGGCAAAGATACAACCAAAAAGGAGAATTATAGACCCATCTCCCTCATGAACACAGATGCCAAAATTCTAAACAGAATACTGGCAAATCGCATACAGACCCACATCAAGAAGATCATCCATCATGACCAAGTTGGATTCATACCAGAGATGCAGGGATGGTTCAACATACGAAAATCAATAAACATCATCAAACACATAAACGGAATCAAAGACAAAAACCACACCATCATCTCAATTGATGCTGAAAAAGCCTTTGACAAAATCCAGCATCCCTTCATGCTTAAAGTCCTAGAAGGAATTGGATTGGAGGGATCATTCCTCAATGTAATCAAAGCCATATACAGGAAACCCACAGCCAATATCATCCTAAATGGGGAAATGACAGAAACATTCCCTTTAAAGGTAGGAACTCGGCAAGGCTGCCCCCTATCACCACTCCTCTTCAATATAGTGCTTGAAACACTTGCTAGAGCAATAAGGCAAGAAAAGGATATTAAAGGAGTACTAATTGGAAAAGAGGAAGTCAAACTATCCCTATTTGCTGATGATATGATTGTTTACTTAAGGGATGCAAAAAACTCCACCAGAAAACTCCTAGAAACGATTAACAGCTTCAGCAAAGTGGCAGGATACAAAATTAACCTTAGAAAATCAATGGCCTTTCTTTACACCAAGAACAAGCAACTGGAGAAAGAATTCAAAGAGACCTTCCCACTCACAATAGCCTCAAAAACAATAAGATACCTAGGAACAAACCTAACCAAAGACACCAAAGACCTCTACAACAAAAATTTTAAACCCTTAAAGAAAGAAATTGAAGAAGACCTCAGAAGATGGAAAAACCTCCCATGCTCATGGATTGGGAAAATTAACATTGTAAAAATGTCCATTTTACCAAAACTCTTGTATAGATTTAATGCAATCCCAATCAAAATCCCCAAGAGTTTCTTCACAGGCTTGGAAACAAAAGTTCTTAAATTCATTTGGAAAAACAAAAGACCCCGAATAGCCAAATCAATCCTGAGTGAAAAGAGCTACACAGGAGGGATCTCTATACCAGATTTTAAACTATACTACAGGGCTATAGTCATAAAAACAGCCTGGTACTGGCACAAAAACAGACCTGTTGACCAATGGAACAAAACCGAAGATCCAAATCTGAGCACATACAATTTCAGCCATCTCATATTTGACAAGGGGGCCAAGAAACCACAATGGAGAAAAGACAGCATCTTCAGCAAGTGGTGTTGGCAAAACTGGATCACCACTTGTAGAAGAATGAAATTAAACCCCTACCTCTCACCCTGTACAAAAGTCAACTCCAGATGGATTAAAGACCTCAACGTGAAACCCCAAACTCTGAAGGTGATAGAAGAAAAAGTTGGCAGCAGACTACAAGACATAGGCGTAGGAAAAGACTTCCTAAATCAGACAGCAGCTGCACAAGAATTAAGGTCGACAATTGACAAATGGGACCTCATCAAACTCAAAAGCTTCTGTACATCAAAAGAAACAATCAAGGAAGTGAAGAGAAATCCCACAGAGTGGGAGGAAACCTTCACTGCAGATACATCTGACAAAGCATTGATTTCCAGAATATATAAACTACTCAAAAAACAAAGAAAAAAGAAAACAAACGACCCGCTCAATAGATGGAGCAAAGAACTGAACAGAGACTTCACAAGCGAGGAATTAGAGATGTCTGAGAAACACCTCAAGAACTGTTCAACATCACTAATCATTAAGGAAATGCAAATGAAAACCACTTTAAGATATCATCTTACTCCAATAAGACTGGCTAGGATCAAGAAAACAAATGATACCAAGTGCTGGAGAGGTTGTGGGGAAAGGGGAACACTCATCCACTGCTGGTGGGAATGTAAACTCGTACAGCCACTATGGAAAGCAGTGTGGAGAACCCTTGGAAGACTTGGAATGAACTTGCCACCCGACCCAGCCATACCACTCCTGGGCATGTACCCTCAAGACTCACCCCACCGCAGAGATACATGCACGGCCATGTTTATTTCAGCTCTCTTCACAATAGCAAGGAGCTGGAACCAACCCAAATGCCCCTCAACTGATGAGTGGATAGAGAAAATGTGGTACATCTACACAATGGAGTTCTATGCAGCAGTAAAGAAAGACGACATCAAGAGCTTTGCAGGAAAATGGCTGGAGCTAGAGGACATCATACTGAGTGAAGTAACACAGTCCCAGAAAAACAAATGACGAATGGTATCCCTCATCTGTGGATGCTAGTGCCAATTACCTATTTGTAAGTATTTCTTGAGTAGGGCCCCCTGAGCTTCTGTCCAAAGCAGTTGAGCATAATGCATATTGGAAACAACAACAACAACAACAACAACAACAACAACAACAGAAAAGACTGCATCAAAGAACTGACTGAAACAGTGAACTTTTGCTCAAAACAGTCAACTTCCTCATGGAGAATATTGAGAAAGACTGAGAAAGAGATGAAAAGCATGTTTGGCAGAATGCATGAGCTCTGGTGGGGTGGGGGAATGGGCGGGAATACGGGTCTAGATTTGTTAAAAAAATAAAAATAAATTTATGTGAAAAAAAATAGTACAAACTCTCCAAAAGCATAGACAGGCAGGAAACCAGACATGTATGGAAAATCATAGCATTAACATCATAATGAAAGAGAAAACTTTTTCCCTAAGATCAAGAACAAGATACATGAGATCAGGAAAGATGGCTCAGAAAGTAAGAGCCCTTGCTGCTCTTGTAGAGGACCCAAGTTCCTTTCCCAGAACCCACATCAGGTGTCTCAGAGTTATCTGTAAGCACAATTACAGGGGATCCGACACCCTCTCTCGGCTCCTCGGGCACTGTGTGCATGTGCTGAATGGGGTGCAGGGGGCAAACCCTCATACACATAAAATTAAATAAATAAATCTTTCAAATTTTTTAAAAAGAAAAAGGCAAGTATATTTAAGGATTTCTATTTATTTCATGTTCTAAGAGGTACAAAAAGCAGGAATGAATGGATGCATTCATATTGGAAAGAAAAAAAGTCATTTTAACCACAAACACTACTGTCTATGTAGAAAATGATGATAAATATATTTAAAGCTATTAGAACCAGCTAGAGAGTTTAATAGACTATGAAATATAAATATGCAAAAATAAATGTTTTTATATATTAGCAATGAATGGTTAGAAATTGAATTTTTAAAACAAACCTGTAAATTATGAAAAATTTTTAAAATTAAGAAAACAGAGGGAAAATCTTTTGAAGGCCTGCACAATGAAAACTGAAAAGTAGTACAAAGAATTAAAGAAGTAGATTAATAGAGAGCCAGGCTAAGTCCACAGGGTAAGAAACTCAATAGTTTTGTAGTTCCATTTCTCACTAAATTGATACAGAAATGGAATATGTTCACAATAAATATATTTTCCATATTTGGAGGAATTTAAAGGCTGTTTTAAAAATAAACATTATCATCTGGGATGCCCTTTGTAGTCAGAACAATGCTAAAAGGAATAAAAGTAACAGAGACATGATAACCAGATTTCAATACTAAGCATATACTAATGTAACGATGGCATGAGCATAAAGTCTAACAGATTAATGATAAATATAGAAGTAAACACATGTTTTCATAGTCAATTTCTAGTAAAAACACTAAGTAGTAAAAACAATCTGTTTTTCATTTTCTTTTTTTTAATTATTTTTATTTAATTTTGTGAATTTCATACAATGTATTTAGCTCATATTTACATCCCCTTCAGTATCTGCACCCCCATACTAATCTCCCACCAAATATCTGTACTCTAATATATATGTGTAATATGTTAAGTTAAACAAATTGTATTTTATTCAAAATTATAAGAGTACTTCAATATTTCATGCCAGATTAGGTCAAAATAACTCCTAGATTTGACTACAAGAGACTTCTTCAACATAACACTAAAGGGACAGCCTATAGAAGAAAAATGGTAAAATTGGACTTAATTAAAAGTAAGAATTTTGGGTCTTAAATAGTATTAAGAAAAGTCATTTTAAAACTGAAAAAATATCTATGAATCACATTTCTGGTAAAAAATTTTATGTACAAAATGTATAAAAGAACTCTCAAAATATAGCAATAGGAAAACATAGATCTCAGTTTTAAAATGGCTAAAGATTGAAACAGATGCTTCATCAAAAAAGTATGAGCATATGAAAATATGCTTGACATTGAGAGACACTAGGGAAATGCAAATTGAAGCATCAATTTCCAAACACTATGCACCTACTGAAATAACTAAATATAAAAATCCATGTCAAGTACTAATGATGATATGGAGCAAGTGGAAGTTCCAGAACTTTCTGGTATATTATAAAATGGCAAACCACTTTGTTAAATTGTTTTACACTTAATTAAATATTTAAACAATCAGTCATTCAACTGCTATTTGTTTTTCCAGAAAAAAGCCATTATCAACATCAATACTTACAGAGAAATGTTCCTAGAAGCAATATAGGTAATACCCAAATATTGCAAACAAACAAAGTGCCAAATAAAATTTTTAAATTAGTGATAAATTGCCACTGATTAATAAAAAGAAAGGGACTATAAAGTGGACAAAGACATGAATGAATGTCAAATGATTAGACTGAGTGAAATAAGCCAGGCAAGAAGAGAGTGTTTACTGTGCAACTCCATTTGCATTAACTTTAGGGAAATAAAGACTAACGGCTAATGATGAAGAATCTGGCAAGGGTGCAAAAGGATGATGAGGGAGAACCAAGAGAGTTGAGGAGATGGGAAAAAGAATTATAAAGGAACCCAAAGAAGCTTCCAGGTGAGTTATAATTATATAACTTATTATAATGACTACAGTAATATTTTAATGCATATACACATCCTAATTTATGAACCCAAGTATTAGATAAATGTAAATTGTGTCATCACTTTAAAAATAAATAAAATGACAGCATGCTAACATGGTATGGTCAATAAACTACAATCAAATATATACTTGTCAAATTCAAAAATATTTGATGCCTTTACAAAAACTAATAAAAAATCTTTAGTACAAATCTCTACACAAGAGGTTTTTTTTTTTTGTGATGAAAAGATTCACTTCCTGATCTCTGAGTTAAACTAATTAATTCAACTTAATTCACTTTCTAAAAAGATTTTGCATCTTAATAGGAAAAAATTTTATTAAGCCCAAACATGATACCAAATTCCATTACCTTTTATTTATTTATTTATTTATTTATTTATTTATTTTTTGTCTTTTCGAGACAGGGTCTCCCTGTAGCCCCAGCTGTCCTGGAAGTCACTCTGTAGACCAGGCTGGCCTTGAACTCACAAAGATCCACCTGCCTCTGCCTCCCGAGTGCTAGGACTAAAGGCATGCACCACCACGTCCAGCTCATACCATTATCTTTTAAGTATGAATGGTTTCTTGTAGATCTTTCCTGCTGGATTATCAAAAGTTTGCACATACAAAATTAATTCGACATTCTCTCTAACCAGTTCAGCACTATGAAAACCTAACCAGACCCATTAGATCAAGCAAACATGCAAATGAATTATTTTACCTCTGTTTCCATTTTTTGAAAATCATAAGTCCAGGAGGGTAACACATCAGAAATCTTTTATATTTATATTTATTTATTTATTTATTTATTTATTTTTATGTATACAAATGTATTCCCTGCTTGTGTGTAAATACACCTATGAGGTGCAATGCCTCAGAAGTCAGAATATGGTGTTAGATTTCCCTAGATTTGGAGTAGCAGATAGTTGTCAACTCCCATGTGGGCACTGGTAATTGAACCTGGGTCCTCTGTAAGAGCAACCAGTGCTCTTAACCACTGAGCCACCTCTCCAGCTCCAAATTTCTCTTTTTTAATAAGAATTAAAATGCTCATCTGGGCCAGGAAACCACATGGGACCAGCATGCCAGCACCAGAGTTGTGCCTCAGGGTCCAGGCCAGATGCCACACCTCCCTCCTTCATGATCACCATAGTCGGAGTCACCCAGCCATGCTCAGGGGGCCAGTGTGTGGATACCCCCAGTAGTAGTGCAAATGATCCAGTAAGCTGGTGGAGTTGTGGTGCAGATGATCCAGGAGTACAGCATTAGTGCTTCTAGGTTGCACAGCCAACATAAAGGAACTGAATGGCAGGAAGCACAGTGAATAACCAACCAATCCTCCATATTAACATTTGAGACTAGCACCAGAATCCAAACAAATAAATAAACCCATATGCCAAAGCCACAATGAAAAAATAACATGGGAAAAGCTCACAATAAATCCACACTGAATTTGACCAGTCCTATACAAGATGCCTACAACGAGATCCCCCTGGAAGGAAATTAAGACATGGAGCTTAGAAGAACAGTCATAGACATATCAAAGAATCAAAGAATATAAAGAACAAATCAGAGAACTAAGTGGAGAAAATGAAAAACTCAGGAAGGATCGATCTAGAAGGAAGAATGATAAACTCTGAAAAGAACTAGAGGGAGTGAATGACAAACTCCAAAAAGAACTAGAGGAAAAGAAACACAAACTCCAAAGAGAACTAGAGGAAGAGAAACACAAACTCTAAAAAGAACTAGAGGGAGAGAATGACAAACTCCAGAAGGAAGGGTAAACACTGAAAAGATCCCAAGCTGAAATGAAAAAAGAAACAGACAAGTGAAGAAAGGAGCTATAAGAAGAGAATGACAAGCTCCAAAAGGAAGTAGAAATACTAAAGTAATCACAGGAAGAAATCAAAAAGGAAATGGAACATTCATCCAATCAACAGGAAAGGATGGGAGAAAGCCTCAGAAGCAAAATGGATGAAGTAGAAAGTAGAATATTAGACCTGCAAGATAACAGAGAACTACTAAAATGCTAAAGTGAAGATTACGAAAAATTTTAAAAAAACACAAGATAGTATGAAAAGACTAAATCTCTGCAACATAGGGATAGAGGAAGGAGAAGAATCCCAAGACAATGGTATTGATCAGATCTTCAACAGGATAATAGAAGAAAATATTCCCAAACTGAAAAAAACAACCTATACAAATACAAGAAGCACATAGAACACAAAATAGATAAGACCAGAAAAGAAATTCCCCATGCCATATCATAGTTCAAAGCATCTAACGATGCTCAAAACAAAGACAAAATACTGAAAGACACAAGAGAATAACAACAAATTACATATAAGGGGAAACCCATCAGAATTACAGATGACTTCTCGGTGCAAACTATGAAAGCCAGAAGAACACGAACCAAAATATTCACAGTGCTAAATGACTTTACATACCAACCCAGATTACTATACCCAGCAAAAGAATACATGTCAAAAAACCACACATCAGAAAATACTCAAAGCAATCCAAAGAACAAAAGAAAGGAGCAACTATCCCCAAGCAACTGAAGAGGGAAACTGTTGTAGTTTGTCTTCCATTGCTGTGACAAAACACTCTGACTGAAACCAATTTGGGGAGGAAAAGATTTATTCATCTTACATCTCCCGGGTCACAGTTCATCACTTAGGGAGCCCAAGGCAGGAACTCAGGGCAGGAACCTGGAGGCAGGAGCTGAAGCACAGGCCATGGAGGAATGCTGTTCACTGGCTTGCTCCCCTGACCCATACCCAGCCTGCCTTCTTATATGGTACACAACAACCTGCCCAGGGTGTCACCACTCATTGTGGGCTGGGCCCTCCCATGCTCAACAATCAGACAATACTCCACAGATATGGCCACAGGCCAATCCAATGGAGCCAATTCCCCAATTGAGGCTCCCTCAACCCAGGTGTGTCAAGTTGACACTAAAGCTATCCAGCACAGAAACTAATAAAAGCATAACATTGTAAATACAAACCTAGATCAAAAATGCAAACAAAGAATAAGTTGAATGGAAGGAGCACACATCTCTCAATTATAACCTTAAATATTAATGATCTAAACTCCCCAGTCAAAAGATATAAATTGGGAGAATGGATTAGGAAACAGAATCCATCTATATGTTGTCTACAAGAAACCCATCTGACCCTCAAGGACAGACACCAACTCAAAGTGAAAGGATGGAAAAAAATATTCTAAGCAAATGGTACCAAAAAGCAAGCAGGAGTTGCCATTCTAATATCAGACAAAATAGACCTCAAGGTAAAGTCAATCAGGAGATACAAAGAGGGCCACTACATACTTCTCAAAGGAACAATTAACAAGGAAGACTTCACAATCCTAAATGTTTATGCACCAAACTCAGGTGCACAGAACTATGTAAACACAATTCTGCAGATCCTCAAGACACAGATTAACCCCAGCACACTAAATAGTGGGGTATTTCAATACCACACTGAGCCCGTTGGATAGATCAACAGGACAGAAAATAGACAGAGAGACATTGGAACTGAACAATACAATACAACAAATGGACCTCACAGACATCTACAGAATATTCCACCCAAACACCAAAGAATATACTTTCTACTCAGCACCTCACAGAACATTCTCCAAAATTGACCACATACTGGGACACAAAAGAAACCTCAAAAAATACAAAAGAATTGAAATTATTTCATGCATTCTATCAGACCACAGTGCAACAAAGCTCAATATTAACACCAGAATAAGTCCAACTAGCTACAAGAACATGTGGAGACTGAACAACATAATCCTGAATAATGAATGGGTCAGGAAAGATAATAAAGAATGAAATAAAAGCATTCATGGAACTACACGAAAAAGACAATACAACATAACAAAACCTGTGGGATACTTTAAAAGCAGTCCTAGGAGGGAAATTTATAGCCCTAAGTGCCCACATTAAAAAATAGAAGGGGTGGGGTGTGGTGGCGCACGCCTTTAATCCTAGCACTTGGGAGGCAGAGGCAGGCAGATCTTTGTGAGTTCAAGGCCAGCCTGGTCTACAGAGTGAGTTACAGGACAGCTGGGGCTACAGGGAGACCCTGTCTCGAAAAGACAAAAAAAAAGTAAAAAATAGAAAGGGAACAAATAAATGCTCTAACATTACTGCTAAACTTGAGAGACAGCAAAAAATGAATCCTAAACCCAACCGACAGGAAGAAATAATAAAAGTCAGAGCAGAAATCAATAAAATAGAAACAAAGAAAACAATCCAAAGAATCAATTAATCGAAAAGCTGGTTCTTTGAAAAGATAAACAAGATAGACAGAACTCTAGCCCGGTTAACCAAAAGAAAGAAAGAGAAACTCAAAATTAATAGTATTCATGATGAAAATGTAAACATCACAACAGACAGAGAAAAGATCCAGACAATCATATGAGAATAGTTCAAAAACCTATATTCCACTAAACTTGAAAACCTAAGAGAAATGGATGAATATTTGAAATTCTGGGAATGAACAAAGCTTAACCAAGAAGAGACTGACATCTAAACAGACCCAAAACATTTGAGGAAATTGAAGACATAATAAAAAACTTCTCAACAAAATACTTGCAAATCACATACAGAACTACATCATAAAGATCATCCATCATGATCAACTTGGATGCAGACCAGAGATACAGGGATGGTTCAACATAAGTAAATCAATAAATACCATAAAACACATAAATGTACTGAAAGACAAAAATCTTATAATAATCTTGACTGATGCAGAAAAAGCCTTTGGCCAAATCCAGCATCCCTTCATGTTTAAAGTTCTAGAGAGAATTGGACTGAAGAGAACATTCCTAAATATAATCAAAGTCATATACAACCAACCCACTGCCAACATCATCCTAAATGGGGAAAAATTAGAAGCATTCCCCTTAAAGGCAGGAAACCAGCAAGGCTGCCTCATATTGCCACTCATCTTCAATATAGTGCTTGAAACACTCGCTAGGGCAATAAGGCAAGAAATGGAAATTAAAGAAATACTAATTGGAAATGAGGAAGCCAAACTATCCCTGTTTTTGCAGATGATATGATAGTTTACCTGAGGGATACCAAAAACTCCACCAGAAAACTCCTAGAAACAATTAAGTGTTTCAGTAAAGTGGCAGAATACAAAATTAACATACAAAAATAAGTAGCCTTTCTTTACACCACCAACAAACACCTGGAGAAGGAATATAAGGAGACCTTCCCACTCACAAGAGCCTCAAAAAAATAAAATAAAATAAAATACCTTGGAACAAACCTAACCAATGACACCAAAGATCTCTATGACAAAAATTTTAAACTGCTGAAGAAGGAGATTGAAGAGCATATCAAAAGATGAAAAACCTCCCATGCTCATGGACTGGAAAAATTAATATAATAAAAATTTCCATCCTACCCAAATTAATATACAGATTCAATGCAATCCCAATTAAAATCCCCAAGAGTTTCCTCACAGACTTGGAAAAAATTCTTAAATTCATATTGAGAAAAACAAAATATCCCAAATAGCTAAAGCAACCCTGAGCAAAAAATGCAATACGGGGGAGGTCACTTTACCAGACTTCAAGCTATAGTCATAAAGACAGGGCTTTAGTCATAAAGACAGCCTGCTACTGGCACAAAAACAGACCCACTGACCAGTGAAACAAAATTGAAGATCCAAACTTGAGCTCATACAATTTCAGCCATCTCGTATTCAATAAAGGGGCCAAAAAAGCTCATTGGAGGAAAGAGCATCTTGAGCATACTGTGCTGGCAAAACTGGATCACCATATGCAGAAGAACAAAATTAAACCCCTACCTCTCACCCTCTACAAAAATCAACTCCAAGTAGATCAAAGATTTCAGCATGAAACCTGAAACTCTGAAGGAGATAGATGAAAAAGTTGGTAGCAATCTACAGGACAAAGGAGTAGGAAAAGACTTTCTAAATCAAACAGCAGCTGCACAGGAAATAAGCTCAACAGCTGACAAGTGGGACCTCATCAAACTCAAATGCTTCTGTGCAGCAAAAGAAACAATCAAAGAAGTGAAGTTAAAACCCACAGAGTGGGAGGAAACCTTCACCAGTGATACATCTGACAGAGCATTAATAACCAGAATACATAAACTAATCAAAAAACAAAGAAGTAAGAATATAAGAAGACCTTCCCACTTACAATAGCCTCAAAAACAATAAAATACCTGGGAACAAACCTAACCAAAGATACCAAAGACCTCTACAACAGAAATTTTAAACCCCTGAAGGAGATTGAAAATGACATCAAAACATGGAAAAACCTTCCATGCTCATGGATTGGGAAAATTAAAATAGTAAAAATGTCCATTTTACCCAAATTGATATACAGATTCATTGTAATGTCAATCAAAATCCCCATGAGCTTCTTCACACACTTGGAAAATAAATTCTTAAATTCATATGGAAAAACAAAAGACCCCAAATACCTAAAGCAAACCTAAGTGAAAAATGCAATACGTGGGGGGGGGGGGTTTCTACCAGACTTCAAACTATATTACAGGGCCATAGTCAAAAGGCAGCCTGATACTGGCACAAAAACAGACCCATTAACCAATGGAACAAAATTGAAGATCCAAACCTGAGCTCATACAATTTCAGCCACCTCATATTCAATAAATGGGCCAAAAAACCTCATTGGAGGAAAGATAGCATCTTCACCAAATGGTGCTGGCAAAACTGGATCGCCATATGTAGAAGAACAAAAACCCCTACCTCTCACCCTGTACAAAAATCAACTCCAAGTGGATCAAAGATCTCAACGTGAAGCCTGAAATTCTGAAGGTGATAGAAGAAAAGGTTGGCAACAACCTACAAGACCTAGGTGTAAGAAAAGACTTTCTAAATCAGACAGCAACTGCACAGGAAATAAGGTCAATGGTCAACAAATGGGACCTCAACAAACTCAAAAGCTTCTGAACAGTGAAAGAAACAATCAAGGAAGTAAAGAGAAAACCCACGAAGTGGGAAGAAATCTTCACCAGTGATACATCTGACAGAGCATTGACATCAAGAATATATAGACTACTCAAAAAACAAAAAAGAAAACAAATGACCTACTCAAAAGATGTAGTAAAGAACCAAACAGAGACTTCACCATTGAGGAATTAAAGATGGCTGAGAAACATCTTAAAAAGTGTTCAACATCATTAATAATTAAGGAAATGCAAATTAAAACCACTCTCAAATATCATCTTACTCTGATACGACTAGCTAAGATCAAGAACACAAAAGACACCAAATGCTGGAGAGGTTGTGGGGAAAGGGGAACACTCATCCACTGCTGGTGGGAATGTGAACTTGTACAACCACTGTTGAAAGCAGTGTGGAGAACCCTTAAATGACTCAAAATGAGCCTACCACCTGACCCAGTCATACCACTCCTGGGTATTTACCCACAAGACTCATCCTTCCGCAAAGATACATGCACATCTCTGTTTATTGCAGCTCTCTTCACAATAGCCAAGAGCTAGAACCAGCCCAAATGCCCCTGATGACTGGATAACAAAAAAGTGGTAGAGCTACACAATGGAGTTCTATGCCGTAGTAAAGAAAGATGACGTCATGAACTTTGTAGGTAAATGGATGGAACTTGAAGCCATTATGCTAAGTGAAGTAACACAGTCCTCCCCCAAAAAACAAACAGAGAATGGTTTCCCTCATTTGTGGATGCTAGTACCAAATTCCCCAATTGAAAGGCAAGCTGAGCAATGTTATTGTTATATTTCTTTCTATCTGAAAGCAACTATGATGTTATAATGTGAGTCTCTTAATGACCCCTAGAATTAGCTTACCACTTACTTTCAGACATGGTAATTAATGTATATGGGTGGAAGGTATATATTCATATTTTAGAGTAATATAAAATTAAAGGGAAAAATGTGAACTCCTAAACACATATTGGAGTTAACATACAGTTTATTCATGGAGGACATATTTCTAGTACATATATTTTGGAGCAATACAATTAGCAGAGAAACACAGCAACATAAGGACTGGGTCAAAGAACAGACTGATATAGTTAAATTCTGCCCAAAACAATAATCCTTTGCAGAGAAAAACTTTAAGAAGACTGAGAGAAAGATACAGGACATGTATGGCAGAATGCATGAACTGGGGTAGAGTGAGGGGACAGGAAAGTGTAATATGTCTAAAGTGAACTGAAAAATGATGTCTGAAATACACAAAACAGCAATAAAAGTATTATATTAAAAAGAATTAATCAAATAAATGATTGCTACTGCCAAATCCATAAAAACAAACAAAAAGAAAGAAAAGAAAGGGATTCAGGGGACGTTATGAGTTAACTAAAAAGATTACCATTCTGTAGTGCAGACTTAAATCTCCACCAGGGCAAAGCACAAGAAACTCTTCTGTGATGTCTTTGGTTTCCAAAGCATGAAGCAAGAAAGAGAAGGATGATCTCAAACAGCAGGTGGTGGGGTTGGAGAGTTGGGTCATGTGTATTCTGGGCATCACTAAGGACTTGCTAAAAAGGACAAAGTCATAAAATTAAAGTGAATTCAAAAAAAGAAGTAAAATCATTTATTTGATGTCTCCTTACACAACACTGCCATTTTAGTAATTCCTCCTAAAGATACCCTTTCTTTAATAACTGCAGTGTGGCAGCCTCTACCCATGTACCACACTGGCTTTCTTTATTTATTATCTTGTTGCTTCACATTGAAATTACATGCAGACAGGGGAACGGGTTGCAAGACAGCTAATGAATTTGCCTTATAAAATTAAACTACATTCATACTTTTAAAAGAATGCATTCTTCCCCTCTACTCAAACCATAAACATTGAGAAGATGAGTGTCTCTCAAGTATCTAAGCTTTGAAAACTTGCCAATTTGAGGGCATACTCCAAAGCTAGGAAAACAAAAATGCAAAGAATGAGTGGCTAAATCAAGACCAATACTCAGACCAAGTATTGTAGGACAAATGCTGTCAATGTGTTTTATTTGACAATCTAAATATTTCCCAAATTGTTTTAATAGGAATGTTTTTGAGTGGGCATGAACTCTCCAAATTGCTACCTCAGAACCACACTGTATAACTAACCAACAATTTTATAAAAGACATTTAAGCTTTCAACACTGATTTTTTTTTATGTGTATGTGTGTACTATCTGCATGTAGGTTGGTGCACCCATCAACACTGATTTAGATGTTTTACATCAAAAGCAAGTTAAAATCCAAGGGATCTTAGAAATACGTTGTCCAGCACTACAGCTGTGAAGCACTGACATGATTTGTTCATTAATGGCAGACTAGCAGACAAATCAGACTCACTGCTCCTACTATTTTTTTCATTACAACACTCTGTCTTTCAGTTACACTTTATGTACCTTACTTTTAAAAGAAGTGAAGCTTTATAAGTTATATAAAATGACCTATCCTTGAGGTTGAAAATAGAACTAAGAGATCACTAATGTTTATCAAATAAATTGATAGTACTTAGATTATATTTGTGTATGTTTGTATATCCATGTAATGTGTATGTGTGTATCTACATCTACATTTCTCTATATATCTATGTAGAGATATAGATATATAAAACACCATTTAATCCTCCCAAGTAAGCAAGTAAGATATCATTAAGGTTGTTTGTAGATGGGGAAACTAAAGTTGGTATGTGACAATATTCATAATTTGCTTGATTACAAATCTTCATATTTACTACAGTGGTCCAGAGCTGTAATACACAGGTCTGGGTATCTCGGTAGATCCCATAGTAACTTTTTTTAATATTACTGTGCTCAACATTAATGCCTAGACAAGTGGAGACATAGTAATACTAGTAGAAGCTAAGTTTGGCTTTAAGGCTATCAGTTAATTATTTTGATTTTTGCTGCCATTTTCTATATGAAAAAAATGAGGTATGGAGATTTTGAAACTTGTTTCATCACATAAGTAAAATCAGCTAGAAACCCAAGAAAAGTGTCTCCAAAAATGCATGTACCTATTACAGAAAACTGATTCACAGACTAAGGTGATGGGTCTCAAACTTGTACCACAACAAACAGTAGCCACACACCATTACCTGAAACTTCTCAGGCTCCAAGACCCACTAACAAAGGATCTGTGAGGGTGATTATATTTTAATAGCCTTCCAGGGGATTCTAAAGAATGCTAAAATTTATAATTGCTGAACTAATAAATAACACAACCATCTCTGGTTGGTTGTTTTGTTTTTGTTTTTTTTTTTTTGTTTTTTTTTTTTTTTTTTTTTTTTGGAGACAGGTTTTCACTATGCAGCCCTGTAGGGCCTGGAACTCACTACTCACTGTGTTCACCACACTGGCCTCAATCTCTCAGATATTCCCCTTCCTCTCCCTTGCCTCTGCTTGGATTAAAGGAATGTGCCATTTGTAAAACAATCTTAAACTCAACATTTTATAAAGGTACTCTTAGAATTTTTCTAAGAATGTACACTTCTTCCAAGCTTAGCATTTTGTAATATATTTTCTTTTTAGTTGACTGCTCATGAAGTTTTCATATTTTGAAAACATTTTTGAGAACATAACTTTCAATAGAAACTTAATCACACACATAATTTGGTAGAAAAGAATATCCACCAGATGTGGTGGCACACACCTTTAATCCTAGCACTCAGGATGCAGAGGCAGGTGGATCACTGTGAGTTCAAGGCCAGCCTGGTCTACTTTGAAAGCTCTAGGCCAGCTGGGACTAAAGGGAGACCCTGTCTCAAAAGAAAAAAAAAAAAAAAAAAAAAAGAATATCCCTAGAATCTAGAACTATGATGAGCCTGAGATAGTATCTTTATATTTAAGTGTATAAGTTATTGGTATATAGTGACAGAAATCAAAGACTCTATGGTCAGAAAAAAACAAGATTCTGTCACTTGCAGCACAGCAAGCAATAAAACATTGACAGGTTTGCACTGGTTCTTTTACCCCCAAACTTCCAGCGCAGGTTCAGTTGACACATAAGCACAAGGAACTTTCCATTATGAAAGATAATGGACCAAAGGTCCAGGAATTTCTGAGACACAGAACACCATGGTATCCACCAATGCTTAAGCCTACCCCTTTCAATCCAGGATTATGCTTGATAACTTGATAACCTTGACCTACTTAACTGCCTATGTGACTATCCAAAGAGTCTTTACTCACTATTGCAAAGCGTGTAAGCCTTACATTCTAGTGTATCTTAAAACAGGAGTTGCTTTCCACCCAAGCCAATTAATCAATGATTGTTGCTTGATCAACAGTTGTTCAACATTTAAAGTATTTATTTTTTTCTTCTTCTAAATAGTGCCACAGTAAATCACTCTTATCATTAAAATTCAAATTTCTTCATATTATGATAAATTTGTAGGGAAAAATGCATGCTCAAAAGTCTCTCTTTGAGGCTTCTGATCTATTTACTTTTGACTTGGAATTATACCCATAAATTAATTGAATTCTTTCCTAAATGCATTCTAATTTTCTCAAGGCCTAAAAGAACTACTTCTTGCTCTCTAATTTTATTTTCCTTATAATCATTACATTAGATTTTTTTACAGAAAAGAACAAAGTGATTTCATCAATAAGTATGAACCCATCACACATACACATAACAGATGTTAACTTGTCACTAATATAGTGTTAAAATTTTTGAAGAAGCAAAACGTTATTGAAGAAAACTATAACCTCTTTTTTCCACTCTACTTACCCCTTTCCTAAAGCTGGCAAGTAGCCATAAACTGTATCTTAATCTGTTATTATATATGATTATGTGAATGTTTGCATATTTTAGGAATTCATATAAATGCCACAGTCTATATGTTATTAAGCAACTTGTTTTTTTGTTATTCAGGTATGTTTTTCAGGTATATACAGTTTGTGACACTTTCATAAATAATTTTTTGTCCATTCCCTACTAGTTACAGAGTGAACCATCTCATAGTATGTGAGCATCACCTTTCCTTCAAAACTCCACAAACAAGTGTTATCAAAAGATAATTTTTGAAGATACATAGAGAATAGTAACTTATTTTATCTAATTTATATTATTCCTGACTACTTGTGATATAATATGTATTGAAGATCAAATTTCCTCTCCCAGGAAATTAACTCCAAGTAGCTGCATTTTTACATATAGTACCTTTCATGTTTGAGAATTCTACAAACAGGAAGTCAGCCAAGTAACTATTGGAGAGTTGTGAGCTAAAAGTAAATTGTTTTACATAGAGAGCAATGGTCCTTTCCCAAAAGTTCTTCCCAATATTGAAGACATTCACCTGTGCATTGTGGTGCTAAGCTACAGTTTTGAGAATGATGATGATACTGCTAATAGTGGTACCAGCAGTCACGGTGACCAAAAGAACATATATTTTCTATATATCTTACAGATACCATGCACCGAATCATAAGAAGATACCAGAACTCAGAATGTTATCCAGGCACTCTCTGCATTGAAGCTGAGTGTGTAAAGAGATTAGTTTAGGAACTTAGAGTAGGAAGACCTCACCACCAAGTGGACATCCATGGACCTGAACAGAGCCAGTCCTCCACAATGACATCACACAGCAATGAGAAGCAATAGACCAGATGATCAATGCAAACTGGCAATTATCTTGGAAATATAATTAATATCCTTTGTCCTAAGAACAACCTGGGATGACAAGGGAGAAGATACAGATCAGCAGGAGCCACTGGACTGCATGCTATCAAGGGCACATTGCTACTTGAATGATTAATTGGCAAAATAAAGTTGTGATATATTGCTATTCCTACCAAGTGAAGTGAGTCACATTGTATATATAAACCTAATCTATAATGTATATTCATATACATTAGTGGACTGTGGATTTATAACTGCTTTTTAGAGAAAGAGATGCTTGGAACACAGCCACAGCCTTTTTTGTTGATGAAACAAATGGTCGCTATGCTCTGCTATAATACAATACAGGAAATACATGGCAGATCCTGTCAACTGGAAAGGATATGTTTTAGGGCAAGACCAGTATAATAATTCTTATTTTCTTTTTTAGAAAGAAAATCACTTTGAATTACAGATTAATGTGTCCTATAACCTAGTGTTAACTATAATGTTTAGGCTTTTCTATTCATAATTTATACAGTGCTGATTTTTTTAATTTAGAGCACCTTGCTGCTCCTTTATGTTCACAATAGAACACCAGTTCAGACTGAGCTTTACGGTTTTATTCATGAGATCCATCCTTATATCAATAGTAACCACTCAATTATAATTAATCATCTTGGAGACCATGTCATTGCTTTTCATAAATCAGCTGCTGCTCCTAATTTTGCAAGTGCATTTTAATGAATTCTCATCTATGCTGTTGTTGTACTTCCATTTTAAAGAATTCCCTCCTTATATCCTCAGGACTGAAAAGAATCTTTGAGAACCTCTAGCCCAATTTTAATGATAAGAAAATTGTCACTCAGGAAAGTTGAAGAACTTGTTCAAGATTTTATCTTTTATTAGTGTCAGACTATGGCAATAAAGCCAATCTTCAGATTATTTTTTTCAAGGGCTCTTCCCATTACTTATAAAACTTGTTGAGAAACCCTTACCCAGAATCAGAAAAGGACTCTCTCACTATCTTCATTCCCAGTTGAAAGAAAGGTATATATTTTGTCTTACACCTTTTATCTCCTTTACACAGCCTCGACTTCCTCTTCTGGTTGCTGCTGCTGATGATCCTGATCGTAGGCTGCAAGAGAGCTCCTGGAATCTTGTCCCGAAAGGATCATTATAATAAAAACTTTTCCTATGACTCAATAATGCATCACTTATTGTATCAATCAACAATCATGAGAGTAATGTTTTGTGAATATTATATATCTTGGAATTTTGAGTAATTGTTATTTTTACCATGAACTACACAACAGTGTTCTGGTGAACAGAGCACATACATAATGGTAGAAGAAAAGGATTAGAATTAGATGAAAAATCTCTAATCTACTGACATCCTACCATTGTGATAACAGAGTTCAATGTTATATGTCTGTGATGGTGTTTTTATGTGTGGATGACACTCATGAGAAAGTATTCACTGCAATTTCAGCCATTACACATACCCTGTTACATATAGTAGTTGATAATGATAACAAAAGAGGATGCTAGTTGTTTCTGCATTGAACAGTTTTAAAAGTTTGTCATGTCGGGGCTGGAGAAATGGCCTAGCGGTTAAGAGCGCCGACCGCTCTTACAGAGGACCCGGGTTCGATCCCCAGCACCCACATGGCGGCCGAGAACCGTCTGAAACTCCAGTTCCAGGAGAACTCCAGTTCCAGGGGAATCTGACACCCTCTTCTGACCTCCGTGGCATTGCACGACACGGGTGCACAAACTTGCATGCAGACAGTACATTCATACACATACAGAAATAAATAAAAATAAAAAAAAAAGGTTTGTCATGTCAATTCAGCAGCCACCTCATACATCCTCTGCTCCATGCACCTCTCAAGTGCATCAAAAGTCCATCTCAGGTATTGACCTGCACCTTCTAAGGCTATGATGTTCACACAGTGACGATATCCTGTAAGGATACATTTGCCAAAATGTATCACCATTGTTAAGTGATACATGACTGTATTCTAAAATCATGGTCCACCTTCCCTCTTAATTTTGAATTTATAATTGTGTTTCTTTGGTTCTAATATGTAGATATGTCGTTATCCATAATATGTTTTTATTATTGGCAGAATTCTGCCAATAACTTTTATTAATACTTAAGATAAGTTTCCTTTGCTTTGATGTTTCTTCTATTTTAGAGCACTTAACAATTGCACTGAAGTCACAACTAGCTTATGGTAATGGTTCATGATCAATCAGACTTATTGACTGAATATCTTATGAATCTTTATTATATCTGATGTCTTCTAGTTTCCTTTTCCACTTTTGTTAAAGAACATTGCATCTTAATTTTTCACAGTCAACTTTTTATGTTTAAAATTGTTATTATCCCTTCTTCAATAATGGCTTGCCTCATGAAGAATCCAAGATTCAGGGGCAGGAGAGATGACTTCATTGCTGAACACACTGGCTACTCTTGGAGAGGACCCAGGCTCGAGTCTCAGCACCCACATGGTAGCTCAGAGGCATCTGTAACTCCAGTTCCAAGGGATATGTCACCCTCTTCTGGCTTCTGAGTGTATTGCATAGATGTGGTACCGTTGAATACATTCAAACACATAAAACAAAAATAAATAAATCTAAAAAGAAAGGAGTCCATGATTCAAATTTCTCAGGATTTTAGAGATCGCTCCATGTTTTCTAACATTTATTGTTAAGAAATTACCACTCTCATGCCAGGCGTTGTGGCGCAAGCCTTTAATCCTAGCACTCGGGAGGCAGAGGCAGGTGGATCTCTGTGAGTTCAAGGCCAACCTGGTCTACAGAGTGAGCTCCAGGCCAGTTGTGACTTAAAGGGAGACCCTGTCTCAAAAATACCAAAAAAAGAAAGAAATTAGCACTCTCATTCTGACTTTCCTCCATTACAGATAACTTCCTTTTAATTTCTGGAAAAGTATATGATTTTCTCCTCCTCACAGAATTTAATAAATTGACTCTGAAACCTCTGGGCTCCTTTTTGCAATACTGATACTCTGTATTCTGCATCCTTTCAAACAAAAGTTGGAAAAGCTCCCTCAGTTAAGAAAAAATATGCATTATTCTATTATGACTTTGTACCATTTCACTTAATCATTCTAATTTCTCTTTAGATGTTTTACACAGGAAAAATGTGGGATTTTCACACATCCAACATAACTTGTGTGTATCTATATTTTAATATTCTGAACAAAATCCTCTTTAAAATTTTTGCGTGTGAGTGTGGTGTGTGTGTGTGTGTGTGTGTGTGTGTGTGTGTAGCTGTGGACACACCTGAGCATGGTGCTCATATATATGTATGGTGTGTGTATGTACGTGTGGGTGTGTATGCACATGTATTGGCCACAGGTTGGTTTCAGTCATCTTCCTCAGTCATTCTCAACCTTGTAGATCAAAGTATGGTCTCACATTTGAACCTAGAGCTTGCAGGTTCAGCTACAGGGATCTGCTGTCCCTGTCTGCTAGGCTAGGATTACAGATGGGCCACAATGCCCATCCAGCATTTACATGGGTGCTGGGTATCACATGAGAATCTCATGCTTATATGGTAAACATCTTACCAAATAAGCCATCTCCCCAGAAGCACATGCGTTGTTCGAAGTTTCTTTCACTATTATTCTTCATTGTCTCATGACAGTTTGAGAAAACACCTGTCTTGATCTTCCATAAGACTGATGTGATTTCTAACTATGTCTATCCTGCTACTCAGCTCTTCTACTGTATTTGTTCTTCTTTCCAGAAATCTCATTATTTGGGTCTGGTATCAGGGTAATACAGGACTTGTAAAAAGTTTAGGAGAGTTTCTTTCATTTCTGGATTAAAAGTTTGAGAAGTATTGGCATTAATTATTCTTTTTTAATTTTTATTGATGCTTTGTGTATTTCATACATCATTTTCCAATTCAGTTCAGGCATATATCCCCTTCCCTTCCCCCCACCCCACCCCTACCGATCCCAGATCATGCATTCTGCCATAACTTTTCTGCATCTTTCTCTGTTTCTTTTGTTTTGTTTTGTTTTCATTTTTTTTAACAATAAGTGATAATTTGTGAGTACAAGCATCCTTCACGTAAAACCAATTTGCAAGCAGTTGTGCCCAAACCCACACAGGTCATGGGTCCCACCATCCAGCAGGGGGGGCTTGTATGCTCAATCAAGTTGATCAAATGAGTGTCCAGTCTATATTTTTAAATCCTTAGTAGAATTCACCAATGATGCCATTAGGTCCTAGACTTTTCATTGTTTGAGATCACTGATCATTGATTTAATCTGCCCCATTATTTATTCTTTTAAGATTGCTTATACTTTTTACTTAGACATGGAAGGTTTTAGGTTTCTAGCAATTTACCCATTTCTTTTAGGTTACTCAATTTTATATCATTACTATTGGATTTTTGTGGTATTAGTTTAAAAATATCCTATTTTATATAGAACTTTGAGTATTGTCTCTTTTTCTTAGTCTTGCCATAAACTTTTTAGTTTTATATTTTAAAAATCTATGCCTTTATATTTACATATTTAAAAAAAAACTTCAGTGTTAGGTTTATTTTGCTTACTACTGACAACTAACTGAACTGGCAATCCTTTCCTATAGGAATCCAAAGCGTGCAAAGAATTTCTCCAGTTTAAATGCAAATTCCATTCATCAACCAGCTGATACAGAAATCTTGAACATGAGTCTCCCAATTGTGTTTTTCTTTCACCAACAAACAAGGACTCTTTTACAAACTTTCCCTACACTTTGTCCATCACTGTAATCACAACTACAATAGTACAATTTCCTGCATGATTTTTCAGTAAAAATACTTGAGCCATAAACCCCAAGGATATATATCACATTCAAGCCCGCTCATCATTTACTTCTACCACTAAACTTCTACAGTCTCTGGGTTTACATTTACAGATATTTCTATTCTCAGCTACAGAGTTTGAGATATTCTATCTTCCCCAAATTAAAATTTGTCTTTGTGTTCTTTGTATATCAAGAATCCACCTTTTCCCAGAGTGATTTCCTCTTTGCAAAACATGATTCTGAGATTTTCAGAGACCTTGTCAGTCAGAGAGGTACTAATAATATTCACCCCAAAAGAAAAAGAGTTGTTTGTCGTTTGCTGCTGCTGTTTAGGGAGGGACATGAAACCTTTAGGACATGTGGAGATTGCTCGAGGTCGCACATCACTAGATAAAGGTTTGGGGAGTTCATAGCTTCCTCCCACTGGCAGCCTGTGCCCTCTCTGCTTCCTGTGCAATCTTGAAATTGTGAGCTCTCAGCTTCCTGCTCCCAGTGCCCCTGCTGCCCTGCCTCTTCTGCATGATGGACTCTTACCATAAGCCCAAATAAACTTCCTACTCTAAGCTGCCTTGGTTATGGTGCTTTATCATAGGAGCAGAAAAGCAATACAGTCTCTTCTAAAATCCTTTGTTCTCTGTGAAAATATCCTCATCGTCCCTTCATTAACTACCTCAGCATTCCAAAGTCACAGTAAAGGCTGCTCTTTTCAGACATGAAACAATATTATCTCCTTTCCCTTTGCAATGGATTGAGTTTGTCCATTCAAAAGGGCTTGTTTTGAAAACAAAGTAGCTCCAAGCTAACTGGTCTTATCCATTTAGAGGAAAAATATTTTGAAAGTTAAGTTTACATTCCTAACTGAAGACATTCATAACTACTAATCTAGTACTATGAAAGATACTTGAGAACATCTTAGATACTGAATAAAGAAGTAAATGGGCCCCTGAGGTCCCAAGAAAGAATAAACTAGCCTAAACAGTAGATAAGAAAACAAGGACTAGTATATTAAAAATCATTGCAAAGTGACAAAACAACAGAAATGAATACCTTTCAATAATAACTGGCCAGGCATGGTGGCACATGACTTTAATCCCAGCACTCAGAGGCAGGTGGACCTCTATGAGTTCATAGTGAGTTCCAGGGAAGCTGGAGCTACAGGGAGACCCTGTATCAAAAGACATAATAATAATAATAATAATAATAATAATAATAGTAATAATAATAATTCAGTGTTAATGGCTTCAATTCTCAAGTCAAGTCTTGAGAATTGATCAGTTTCAAAAACAATACCCATCTTTTTGTTCACCTCAAGAAACACAGTACACTGTCAAAGATAAGCATACACTGAAGGGAAAGGATGGAAAATGGCATTCTAAACAAGGGAACTAAAAAAGAAGGAGATATATCCATATAATATCTGACAATTAGGTGTTGAAACAAAATTATTCAGAAGAGATCAAGAAAGTAACTTTACATTAAGAGGATAGCACAGCCAGGCGTGGTGGTGCACATCTTTAATCCTAGCACTTGGGAGTCAGAGGTAGGCAGATCTTTATGAGTTCAGGGTCAGCCTCATCTACAGAGTGAATTCCAGGACAGCTGGGGTTACAGGGAAAAAAAAAAGAGGATAGCACAATTCTAAATAATTTATGCACTGAAATCTTTTGCACCCAGTTTCAAAAAAATAAATACCATAGCCTGTAAAGGCACAGATTGCTTCTACATAATGACAGTGGGTGACTTCAACATCAAGTTCTCACCAAGAGACAAGTCATCTGGACAAAAAAATTCCACAAAGAATCAGAGTTAAATTATATTACAACATGAACTAACTTGGACATCCACAGGCTATTCTACTCAAAAACTACATAATACACATTCTTCTCAGCTGTTTATATAACATTCTCCAAAACATATGTGTCCCCATATTGTAGTCACAAAGAAAGAAGAAAGTTAAATAATTTACTCTGTTCTATTTGTGCATAATGGTCTAAAACTAGATATCAACAGCAAGAAAAACAGCAGAAACTCATGAAGACTCAATGAAATAATATATAATGATAAATAGGTAATCAAAATCAGGAGGAAAATTTTAAACTCCTAGAGTAAATTAACAATGAAAACATAACATAGCACACCAGAACTGGAGGAATGCAATGAAAGCACTTCCATGAGGGAAGATGTAGGTGGAAATACATTTCAAAGATCACAGAGAGCTCAAAAACGTAATCAGGGATCTCAGAGTCCTAAAAAGAAGGAGACAAACTCAAAACTAGAAAATGGAAAAAACAATAAGGACCAGAGCAAAAATCAATGAAATGTAAATGAAAAGAACAACAAAATCAATGCATTAAATAGTTGGCTTTTTATGAAAATAAGTAAAATTGATAAAATTAGCTAAACTAATCAAAAGAAAAAGAACAGCTCAAATTAGTAAAGTTAGAGATGAAAAGAGATTGCTGACCATGAATACCAACATAATCCAGACCACTATGCCATACTTTGAAACAAATCTATATTCCAATAAACTGGAAATTTTAGACAAGATGGATAAATTTTAAACACACATGACTTACAAAATTAAATCAAGCATAAGTAAACAATTGAAACAAATATGTATAAATGGGATTGATGGAAAAATACAGTCTCCCAACAAAGAAAATCCCAGGACCAGAGAAATTGCCAAATCTAACAAGGGTTTGAAAAAGAGCTAATACCAATGTTCCTCAAACTGTTACATGGAGTATAAAGGAAAAGAATACTACCAGACACATTTCTGAAAGCTAGTATTATCTTGATTTCAAAGCAAAATGTGACAAAAATAAAATAATATCATAGGCCAATATTCCTCATGAACATGGATGCAAACATTCACAATAAAATTCTAGAAGACAAAATTCAGCAACACTTCAAAAGGATAATCCAACACAGTACTTTGGTTTTATTCCACGGATTTCCAGGGCTACAAGAATAATTCGATATGAACAAATCCATCAATCGAATAGATCACATAAATAGACTCAAAGACAAAAATCACATGATCATATTAATAGATGGAGAAAAGCCTTTGATGAAGTCCAACATCCCTTTATCATAGAAACTCTGAGGAAACTAGGAATTAAAAGAACATACATCAAAATAATAAAGGCTATATAGAAAAACTCTATAACCAAAATTATACGAAATGAGAAACAATTCAATGAATTCCCACTAAAGTCTTGAATAAGATAAATGTGTCAATACCCTTTACCTTAATCAACATAGTACTCAAAGTCTTATGTAGAGCAATAAGACAAGAGAAGAAAAATAAAAGGGCTATAAATAAGTATATACCCATAAGGCTCATCCTACCACAGAGATACATGCACATCTATGTTTATTGCAGCTCTCTTCACAATAGTGAAAAGCTGGAACCAACCCAAATGCCCCTCAACAGATGAATGGGTAAATATAATGTACATCTACACAATGGAGTTCTAAGCAGCGGTAAAGAGGGATGACATCATGAATTTTGCAGATAAATAGATGGAACTTGAAGCCAATATGCTAAGTGTAGTAACACAGTCCCAGAAAAACAAACAACAAATGGTATCCTAATTTGTGGATGCTAGCACCAAATCCCTAGTTGAAAGTCAAGCTGAGCAATGTTAATGTTATATTTCTTATTTTTTCCCACAACTAGTGACTTTATTTAGAATAGTTACAAACAGTATTTTAGTGGTATAATTACTCAAACTATATACAAATAGGTATTTATATAAGTCTGCATTTTTTAAAAAACCAATTAATGATAACCCCTAATCACATTATCAGCAAGACTTTTTTTCCTAAAATGTATGGCCAATAACAACAAAAAAAAAAAAATCACAGTTACTCTACAGATGCAGGAATCATATTGCACATAATACAATTATAAATCTTACTGAACAGATGTGTTTTGCTCAACATTTACATTTTCATGCAATCCTTCACTGTACATAGAATGGTAGAGCTAGAAAAGGTTAAATTATAAATCTTTATACTATAATGTTATATTTCTTTTTATCTGAAAGCAACTGTGCTCTTATAATGTGAATCCCTTAAAGAGCTCTAGAGTTAACTTACCACTTATTTTCAGACTTTGTAATTTTGGTATATGGGTGAAGGGTATGTATGCATATTTTTAGTAATATAAAATTAAACAGGAAAAAGGTGAATATTGAAATATGATTTGGAATTAACACACAGTTTATTTTCAGACATAATTTTTGTATATATGTGACACACACACATATATATATATATATATATATATATATATATGCATGTATATTTTGGAGAAACACAAATTAGAGGGAACAATAGCAACAAAAGGACTGGAACAAACAACTGAATGAAGCAGTAAATTTCTTCCCCAAACAATAAACCTCTGCATAGAAAAACTTTTAAAAGACTCACAGAAAGAGATACAAAATATGTATGGCAGAATGCATGAACTTGGGTGGGGTGGAGGGGGCAGGGAAAGGTAAATGAGTCTAAATTGGACTGAGAAATATTGTATGAAATGCACAAAACTTCAATAAAAATAGTTTTTAAAAAGAAAATATACCTATTTTCAGATGATATAATTCTACAAAGAATAGGTCCTATTTATACTCCACGAGAAAGTCTTAATATGTACTTTCAACCCAGTAACATAATATAAAACTCAAACAAAAGCCTGTCCTCTTGAGGCGGAAAAGACCGCTCAGTAATTAAGAGCACTGTCTGTTCTTGCACAGGATCCAGGATGGATTCCTAGTACCCACATGGCAGCTAAGAACCATCTGAAGCTCCAGTACAATGGAAATCAGATACTCTCTTCTGATCTCCCTGAGCATTGCACAACATGGGTGCACTTACACACAGGCAGCAATATACTCCTACACAGAAAGTAAAGATAATAAGTAAATTTTTTAATGAAAGAACAAGGAGGATGAAGAAATGGCTCATCATTTAAGAGCACTGGCTGCTCTTGCAGAAGACCTGGTTAGATTCTCAGTAACCACGTGGCAGCTAATAACTACCAATAACTCCAATTTCAGATGATCCAATGCCCTATTCTAAACTCTGCAGGCATCGCATGACAGAGACGCACTTACAAACCTGCAGGCAATGCATTCATACACATAAAATTAAAAAATAAATATTTTAATTGAAGAACAAGAGTATAGAAGTCATTATAAGATATAAATACATACCTACTGTCAGGATGTGAGTTCCCGAATCCCATTGAAATGCAGAGGCATGGCACTCAGTGTCCTGCTCCACCTGGCCAGTCTTTGGTTATGGAAAAACTGGCCATCGCAGCATACTCAGGAATATTCCGCCACTTTGATAAGCAAAAGACTTATGCAAAGTGCTCTACCGCACCCACTCTCACTAAATCCCATTCCCACCCACTTATAGCCATGGGGCAGGACCTCAGGTACAGAGGAAGCTGTCAGAAGATTGACAGCCTCTGGAGGATGTGGACATCTGTGTGCCTTGGGATTCTGGGAAGCCCAGACCTAACACCTACATCAAGGATTAGAAGAATTAATATTGTGAAGATGGCTCCATTACCAAAGCCAATCCACAGAGTCAGCATAACGTCTATCAAAATACCTATGACATTCTTCACAAAAATGGGAATTTCATAGAAAGCACTAAAGCCAAAGCACTCCTGAGCAAAAAGAACAATGCCAGTTCTATCACCACATGTGAATTCAGAAAATAATAGAGCCATACTGAAATGGCAAAACTGACTCTATTTTATTATAGCTGACTTTTGCTTTATCCTGTATTTCTGCCCAGCTATGTCCACTGCAGCCAGCTGGCCAGAAGCAGTCATATGAAGGTGATCTGCCCCTATCTGAAATAACTAGAGTTATTGCCTTTGATACTGGAACCTGGAATGATGTATTTGTGGTTTCAAGCTTTATATACCTGTCATCCTCAGGGTCTCCAGTATTTGGGGGTGTTAGTCCCCTCTTGACCACTAGCCAAATATTAAAGGACTCTTAATTCATTATGCGTTATTCTTCTGTGCCTCAGAGGAATATTCCTTGTGCGTCAGGGTTGGTATGACTATACTAATAAAAGGAGCATTGTGCTGGCACTAAAACAGACATATATATCAGTGGAACAGAAAACCCAGAAATAAACACAAACAACTAATAACACTGTCATTTGACAAAGATACCAGAAGTATGAAGCAGAGAAAGATAACTTCTTCAATAAACAGTACTAGCAAAGATGGATAGCCACATGTAGAAGAATGAAACTTGATCCAGATCTCTCATCCCACCCAAATCTATTCAAAATGGATCAAATACCTTAATATAAGGCTGAAACTCTGAAACTACCATGGGAAACTATAGGGAAGACATTTGGACAATATAGATACAAGTAGTGACTTTCAGAAAAGAAGGCCAGGAATTGATAAATGAAGTACATGGTGTTAAAAACGTTTCTGTAGAATGTGATGACACATGTCTTTAATCCTAGCACCTGGGAGGCAGAGGCAGGTGGATATCTGTGGGTTCAAGGCCAGCCTGGTCTACTAAGAGAGTTCCAGGACAGCTGGGACAACAGGGAGACCGTGTCTCAAAAAGACTAAAAAAAAAGTTTTCTACACAGCAAAGTAATCAATTAAATGAAGAGGCAGCCTACAGAATGGGATGGAATCTTCGCTAGTTGTACATCTGACAGAGGAATAGCTAGAATATGTAAAGAACTTAAAAGACTACCAGAAACCAAACAATCTAATTAGTAAGTGCACTAATGAAATGAATAATTTTCAACATATAAAATACAAATAACCAATAGAAATGAAAAATGTTCAACATCCTTAACCTTCAAGGAAATGCAAATTAAAACAACACTGAGATTCCATCTCACCTTAGAAAGACTATCATTAAGTAAATAAATAAGGGGCTGGGTAGATAGTTCAGTCAGTAAAATGCTAATTTTATGTTCAACATACTTAGTAATTAGGGAAATGCTAATCAAAACTACTTTAAGATTCATCTTACCCCAGTCAGAATGTCTAAGAGAACAAATGACACCAAATGCTGAAAAGGATTTGGGGAAAGGGGAACATTCATTTATTTCTGATGAGATTGTAAACAGGTGCAACCACTGTGGAAATCACTGTGGAGAACTCCTACAAAACTGGAAATAGATCTACCACATGATCCAGTTTTACCACTCCTAGGCATATACACAAAGGACTCAGCAACTTCCTACAGAGATACTTCCTCACCTATGTTTGTTGCTGCTCTTTTCACAGTAGCTAAGAAAGAACCTAAATTCCCTCACCTGATGAAAATGTAGTAAATGGGGAGATTGGGAGTTTCGGCCTGCTGTGCATAGAGGTAGATGGCCTCTGCCAGGCCAGCTCAGGTACAGGGAAAGCAGGCAACTCCCCCCACCCCCAATTGGAATTCTGGAGGGAGTGTCCAGTAAGACTGACAACAAACCTAGAGGAACTGGCTGGCAGCAGAGGAAGTACAATGCTCAGAGGGTGTCATCTGGCTTATTATCTACCCAGTTCTTGCATAATAGAAAGGGAAGAGTGAGTTATACCTTCCAATATATAACCAAAATTGAAAACCTGAAATCTAGACAAGTCAACATTCCATAAACAAAAAGAATACAATGAAGGCATCTGAAGGAATCAAGGAAAGCAATCCTTCAACATAGTGAAGAGGCCTTTGAGATTCACATCAGAATATAGGCAAAAGGAAACACATATGCCAAGAGCACAATAAGGGAAAAGCCCAGAATAATTCCACATTCCCAGAATGGGAACTCCCTGTAGGTATCCCAGGACACAGATCATAGAAGAACAATCACAGATATATTCAAAGAAATCATAGAACTAAGGGGAGAGAATGAAAAACTCAGAAAAGACTTAGAGGGAAATAATGACAAACATTGGAAAGAACTAAAAGGAGAAAATTACAAACTCCAGAAAAAGCTAGAGGGAGAAAATGACAAACTCGAGAAGGAAGTGGAAACACTAAAAAGATCCCATGCTGAAATGAAAAAGGAAACCAACCAGTGAAGCAAGAACCTACAAGAAGAGATTGAGAAGCTCCAAAAAAGGAAGGGGAAATACTAAAGAAAACACAGGATGAAATGACAAAGGAAATCAAACACTCATCCAATCAAGAGGAAAGAATGGGGAAAAGCCTCAGAAACAGAATGGAGGAAGCAGGATAAAGACTATCAGACCTGGAAGATAACATAGAACAACTAAAAACTCAAGTAAAGAATATGAAAATTTTTAAATACACAAGAGTGGAACAACCAGGAAATGTGGGATGCTATGAAAAGATCAAATCTACATATCATAGGGATAGAGGAAGGAGAAGAATCCCAAGACAATGGTATTGATCAGATCTTCAACAGAATAATAGATGAAAATTTCCCCAAACTAAAAAAAGACAAACCCATACAAATACAAGAAGCACATAGAACACAAAATAGAGAAGACCAGAAAAGAAACTCCCCTTGCCATATCATAATTAAAATGCTAGATGCCCAAAACAAAGACAAAATTCTGAAAGTCACAAGAGAAAAACAACAAGTTACATATAAGGGGAAACCTATCAGAATTACAGCTGACTTCTCAGTGCAAACTATGAAAGCAAGAAGAACATGTACCAAAGCATTCCCAGTGTTAAAGGACTATAAATGCCAACCCAGGTTCTGTGTATTGCCAGGCGTGGTGGCACATGCCTTTAATCCTAGAACTTGGGAGGCAGAGGCAGGCAGATCTCTGTGAGTTCAAGGCCAGCCTGGTCTACAGAGTGAGTTCCAGGCCAGCTGGGGCTATAAGGAGACCCTGTCTCAAAAAAAAATAAAGAAGAAGAAGACATGTCCAGGAAACCAACCATTCAGAGAGCACTTGAAGCAATTCAAAGGACAGAGGAGAGTAGCAACTAACCCCAGGCACCTTGAAAGAGAAATTAATAAAAGCATAAATGCAGAAGTAGGGACCTAGACCAAAAATGCAAATGGGTAATAAGGTGAAAGGAAGCAACACACATCTCTCAATTATAACCTTAAATATTAATGGAATAAACTCAATCAAAAGGCATAGGCTGGGAGAATGGATTATAAAAGAGAATCCATCTATATGCTGTCTATAAGAAAAAAAGAAAAGAAAGAAACTCATCTCACCCTCAAGGATAGGTCCCAACTGAAAGTGAAAGGATGGAAAAAAATATTCCAAGCAAATGGTACCAAAAAGAAAGCAGGAGTTGCTATTTTAACATCAGACAAAATAGACTTCAAGGAATAATCAAGCAGAAGAGACAAAGAGGGCCATTACATCCTTATCAAAGGGAAAATTAACCATGAAGACTTAGCAATCATGAATATATATGCACCAAACTCCAGTGCACCGGTCTTTATAAATGCAACTCTACAGGACCTCAAGGCAAACCAACAGGACAAAGAATAAACAGAGAGACATCTGAACTGAACAATATGATAAAGCAAATGGAACTCACAGACATCTATGGAATATTCCAGTCAATCATCAGAGAATACACTTTCTACTCAGCACCCCATGGAACATTCTCCAAAATTGACCACATACTGGGCCACAGAAAAAAACCTCAACAAATACAAAAAATTGAAATAATTTCATACATTCTATCAGACAACAGTGCAGTAAAGCTCAATATCAACACCAGTATAAACCCTACATGAACACATGGAGACTAAACAACACACTCCTGAATAATGAATGGGTCAAGGAAGAAACAAAGAGAGAAATAAAAGCATTCCTGGAACAAAATGACAATGTCAGTACAATACAACAAAACCTATGGGACACCTTAAAAGCAGTCCTAAAAGGAAAGTTTATAGCCCTGTGTGCCTACATTAGAAAAATAGAAAGAGCACAAGTGAACATTCTAACACTACAGCCAAAAACACTTGAGAGACAACAACAGATGAACCCTAAATGCAACTGACAGGAATAATATAACAAAAATCAGAGCAGAAATCAATGAAATAGCAACAAAGAAAATAATACAAAAAAACACAAATCCAAAAGTTGGTTCTTTGAAAGAATAAACAAGATAGTCAGACCTCTAGCCCAGTTAACCAAAAAGAAAGAGCAACTCCAAATCAATAGAATTCATGATGAAAAGGGGGAATATCACAACAGACAATGAAAAGATCCAGACAATCATATGGGAATGCTTCAAAAACCTGTACTCTACTAACTGAAAACTTAAGAGAAATGGATGAATATCTGAAATCCTGGGAATCACCAAAGCTAAGCCAAGAAGAGTTTGACAACATAAACAGACCCATAAATATATGATGAAATTAAAAATGTAATAAGAGACCTCCCAACTAAAAAAATCCCAGGCCCAGATGGTTTCAAAGCAGAATTCTATAAAACATTTAAAGAGGTCTTACAACCATTACTACTCTGTTCAGAAGGATACAAGCAGAGGGAAATCTCCCAAATTCCTTCTGTGAAGCCAGCGTCACTCTAATACCAAAACCAGGCAAAGATACAACCAAAAAAGAGAACTATAGATCCATCTCATTAATGAACTCAGATGCAAAAATTCTCAACATAATACTTGCAAACCACATACAGACATGTATTACCAGAGATGCATACCAGAGATGCAGGGATGGTTCAATGTACAAAAATCAGTAAATATCATAAAACTCATAAATGGACTGAAAGACAAAAAAACCACATGATCATCTCAATTGATGCAGAAAAAGACTGACAAAATCCAACACCCTTTCATGCTTAAAGTCCTAGAGGGAATTGGACTGGAGAGACCATTCCTCAACATAATCAAAGCCATATACAAGAAACCCACAGCCAACATCATCCTAAATAGAGAAAAGTTAGGATTCCCCTTAAAGGTAGGAACTCAGCAAGGCTGCCCCCTGTTGTTGATCCTCTTCAGTATAGTGCTTGAAACACTTGCTAGGGAAATAAGGCAAGAAAAGGAAATTAAAGGAATACTAATTGGAAAGGAGGAAGTCCAACTATCCCTCTTTCCAGACAATATGATACTTCACCTAAGGGGTGCTGAAAACTCCACCAGAAAACTCCTAGAAACGATTAAGAGTTTCAGTAAAGTGTCAGGATACAAAATTAACCTAGAAAAATCAGTAGCCTTTCTTTATACTAACAAGCAACTGAAGAAGGAATACAAGGAGTCCTTCCTACTCACAGTAGCCTCAAAAACAATAAAATACTTAGGGACAAACCAAACCAAAGACACCAAGGACCTCTAAAACAAAAATTATAATCCCCTAAAGAAGGAGATTAAAGAAGACATCAGAAGATGGAAAGACCTCCCATGCTCATGGATTGGAAAAATTAATATAGTAAAAATGTCCATTCTACCCAAATTAATATACAGATCCAATGCAATCCCGATTAAAATCCCCAAGACTTTCTTCACATGCTTGGGAAAAAAGTCCTTAAATTCATATAGAAAAACAAAAGACCTTCAATAGCCAGTGCAACCCTGAGTCAAAAGAGTAATATAGGGCTTTACTAGACTTGAAATTATACTACAGGGCTGTAGTCATAAAAATAGCCTGGTACTGGCACAAAACAGACCTGTAGACTAATGGAACAAAACTAAAGATCCAAACTTGAGCACATACAATTTCAGCCACCTCATATTTGACAAGGGGAGGGGGCGCAAAAATACTCAGTGGAGCTCATGTGTTGCACTGTAACACAGCCAAATGCACATGGCTGCAGAAGTCGTAGATCCTAGAGGAAAACCTCCTTCTGTCACACCTCTTAACCAACATAATTTTTTACTATCTTCTAAATATATATCCTTTTATTTATATACAAATGTATCTCTCACCACTCATCAAAGAAGCTTTGTTTTGCCACAGATGAAGACTATTACAGCTCCACAACTGGTCAAATCCAGAGAGTGTCTATGAGCTGTTCAAGCCTAAATGACACATCTACAATGCATGGGACTCCAACCCCTAAGGCTCAGGAAACATAACAGAAAAGAGAGTGGAAAGCATTAGTAATGCATATCTCAACTCTCACCAGTACAGCTTCCTCATGCACCAGATGATGATTAAGCCAGAAAACCACAACTTGCCAAAGTACAAAGAATAAGAGACTGCAGAGAATTTATCTTTGAATAGGACACCTATTTCAAACCTCTGCTACTCGAGGCTTCCGGACCATTGCAAAGGAGGAACTGGCAAGATATTAAGAAGAGCCAGAGGAGGTTGATGACCACACAGAAACAGAGCTTTCAAGACACTTCTGGAAGGAGAGTTGGTTTCTTTAAGGGTGGGATGTCAGATAGGTTAACTAGGCTCCAGTGGTGAAATACATTTGGAGACACTAATTTATTTCAATAAGCCTTAACATATACTACACAGTACATGGAATCTGATGGGGTTGAATAACAAGGATTATAAAGATAGGGTAGGGGACCTAAATATAATCAAAATATATTGTACAAAATTTGCAAAATGCAATTAAAAATAAAATTTAAGGGGCTGGAGAGATGGCCTAGTGGTTAAGAGCGCCGACTGCTCTTACAGAGGACCCGGGTTTGATCCCCAGCGCCAACATGGCGGCTGAAAACCATCTGTAACTCCAAATCCAGGAGAACTCCAGTTCCAGGGGAATTCAACACCCTCTTCTGACCTCCCATTGCACGACACGGGTGCACAGACCTGCATGCAGACAGTACATTCATACACATAAATAAATAAAATAAAATAAAATAAAATAAAATAAAAGCATCTTTAAAAAATAAAAAATAAATAAATAAATAAATAAAATTTAAAAAATAAAAAATATGTTAAAAATATTAATAGGGCTGTAGAAATGAATCAGTAGTTAAGGATACTGACTGCTTTTGAAGAAGACTGAGGTTCAAGTCCCAGCACCCACATGGCAGATACAACCATCCATAAGTACAATTCCAGGCACTTCAACCCACTCTTCTGCCCTCCATGGACATTGCAAAACACAAGGGCACTTATACTCATGCAAATAAAAACTTTAAAATAATAAACAATATTTTAAATACTTCTAGCATCATTTTCCTCTACTCAGTGTCTTATGTGTGTTGGCCACCTGTCTACTTTGCTTTGGTGGTTTCATGGCCTGAGTGACTGCCCAGTGCTGCCTCACTCTGAACCACAACCCTAGATCATGTTTGTAAGGATGCTGTTAGGTGTCAGTGTCAAGAAACTGACACAACCAGCTGAAACAACAAAAAGTGTACTATTGATAAGTACTGACACCACAAGGGAAGGTGGGAGGCACAATGGAATGCAGGTCAGTAGATCCAGATGCTCAGTTTTATTATCCAAGACACTGGCTCTCCTTTCCAACCTGCCATCCACACTGTTCTCAATGCCTCATGTTTCCAAAATGTTCCTAGTAACAAGATTCAGTGTTCCTTAGTCATGACCATTGGAGGAAAGATGCTGTATTTTTCCAAGTGTTCAACCAAGCATTCTTTTCTTTAGACTGATTCCAAAAGTTTAGATCATATTCTTGTTCCTAAAAAAATATTGTTACCAAAGGAAGTGATGTGAAGATTGGTTTACATCTCTGCCTCTGAACAATCATTTTCTTTTTTTTTTCTGTACATAATTTTTTTTAATTTTTTTTAATTAATTTTATTTATTTCTATATGTGTATGAATGTACTGCCTGCATGCAAGTCTGTGCACCCGTGTCGTGCAATGCCGCGGAGGCCAGAAGAGGGTCTTGGATTCCCCTGGAGCTGGAGCTCTCCTGGAATTGGAGTTTCAGACGGTTCTCGGCCGCCATGTGGGTGCTGGGGATCGAACCCGGGTCCTCTGTAAGAGCAGTCGGTGCTCTCAACCGCTAGGCCATCTCTCCAGCCCTGTACATAATTTTTTAAAGATATTTTTTCTTTTCTTTATTTTTATTTCATGAGTATTATGTCTCAATATGTTTACTCAATATGTTTAAGTGCACCCATGTCATGCAATGCCTGAGGAGGATAGAAAAGGGTGTTAGATCCCCTGACAATGGAGTTACAGACAGTCGTTAGCTACCATTTGGATACTGGTATTTGAACCCAGGTCTTGTGCAAGAACAACCAGTGCTCCCAACCACTGAGCCATCTCTCCAGCCCCATAATTTTTTTAAGATTTTACATTAGAACAATTTAATTCTAAGTCTTTAAATGCATTGATAAAATTGACCACTGAGAGAGTTTTTCAGTATATAAAAAAATCTTACTGATGACTCATAACAATAAATTTAAATTTCTTTTTTGACCAAATTTTTTGTCATTGTTACCTTTTGTATTACATAGATAGATAGATAGATAGATAGATAGATAGATAGATAGATAGATAGATAGATACCCCATACATATACCAAAATTACAAACTCTGAAAATAAACTCTAGGTTAATTCCAAAATAAGTTCAGAGTGGAACTCTTCACCAGTGACCCATCTGACAAAGGTTCAACATCCAGAAATCACTTTTTTTTTTATGTTCAGTGGTTCACATTTTTTCTTTTAATTTTATATTACTCTAAAATATGTACATTAATTACTCCACACATGTACATTAATTACCATGCCTGAAAGTAAGTGGTAATTCTAGGACTCATTAAGATATTCACATTATAATATCACAGTTGCTTTCAGATAGAAAGAAATATAACATATTGCTCAGTTTGCATTTTCAAGCGAGAAGAGACACTACATGCTTTGTTTTCACTAATCAGGAACTAACCAAGAACTCAGTCAATTCTACAAACTACAAATGGAAGAAGAAAGAATCCTTAGAGCATGGTTGACATAACATTGGTATAGTCTAAGAATCATTTTGAGAGTACACAACAGTAGCAACTGAAAGTAATTCCAGCAGCTCGCTTTGAAAACTGCAGTCTAGAAGACAGAGAGGGCCTTAGACACAACACCCAAGGTTTTTACTTTCCTAAAGACCATCTCCTACGACAAAATGTATAATCCTCCTCACAGAAATCTCCAATTTACTGACTTCATAACTATTTAACAGGAGAAACATCAAACCAACCCTGACTCCCTTCCCCCTTGACTCCTTCAGAAAGCTGTCAAGAATTAGCTTCCTTTTGTGTTTTAGCAATGCTGTTAGTTGGCTTCCTTTTTTTATTCTAAGCTGATCATTATGGATAAACATAAAATCTCTAAATAGATTTTCCTAGTCAGTTAACCATATTCTTGAGGGAAAACATAAGGTAGAATCATTATTAAAAAGCATTCTCAGTAATACACACATCTTTATTATGTCAGACTTTTGCCAAAAAAAAAAACCAAGATTGATAGTAAAATCCACTTAATTTTTTTTCTTCACGGAATCAAGCCATCTGCCTGAAAATACACCAGCAGCCTCTTTTAGATGAATTCACACATTTTAAAGCCCCGGAGTAACCATTTGAATGGAAATTGGACACTTCTTGTCATTTAGGAAGCTTTTTTAAACTGGAAAGGCTTCTCATTTGTTCAATTAAATGTGTGTATATGCAATACACTTTATGAAATTTATCCCAAAACAGCAAAGGCTGAAATAATATTTGAAACAGATGGCTCAGCTGCCGTAGTAGCTGGAGCTTCCTATGGACAAAGATGAAGACCTTGAGGAAAGTAGGAAGTGCGAGTCAAAACACTGCACATCCTGGATCTCAGCCACAGCCATGGGAAGCCAATCCCTCCTCTATGGAAGTGTGGGGAAAGATTTACCAAGTGGATTGGACACTCCTCTATAGATGAACTCTTCTCAGTCGAGTCTTACATTCTAAAAATGCTGGGTCTATGGCCTTACAATTTTCTCTTGAGTGCTATGTGAAAAATGATGTTGAAGGCACCATTGCCAAGGGGATGTAAGACAGTGGTGTGTGTAAAAGCAAAGAAAAGCAAACCGCAGCGTTTAGATCTAGAAGGATGGTCAGGGAGTCCAGCAATATCTCTCAAATGCCCTTAAATTGTATGGAAAGAAACAAAAGTCAAGGAAGGTTAAACAGCCTCATCTCCATCCTCCAGAACTGCTCTCCAGAGACTTTGCTAGGCCCCCGTCTGCCTCAGATGCTAATAACAGCTAATTTAATGATACTTTATTTGGTTTTATTTTGAATAAGAATGTCCAATCTTTAAAAAGTTGCTGTATTTATAAGGCAGATTTATAATGGCACAGCAGAGAAAATAATTGGCTTTTCTTAAGATTTCTTTAATATTCAAATATTTCATAAATTAAATGAAAGCATATATGCTCTAATATTCTATATCTGTGTGTATATGTGCATATTAACAAGGTATTTGGTTCAATTATTTATTTTGAAACAGCTGAGAGTTAAACACCTTAATCTAATCAAACAAGCAAAATTCAAATACAAAATTCTTAAACAAGAGAAACACATTTAAGCCAACACATACACACGCAAATGTATACACAAACATGCACAGAAGCAGAAATACATACACACACACAAACACACACACACACACACACACACACACACACACACACACACACACACACACACACTGAAACCAGTGGCCAGGAGGAAAGATTTCAATATTCAGTGCACCATTGTTTTTAAATGCAGCAGTGCCTTGGGTCTGAAGGTTCACACATTTCCCTCTCAGTTGTGGTTTTAGAGATTGAGTGCTGAAAGCAGATGCTGTCAATTTACTTCAGGGCAATCCTTGAGCTTCTGCAAATGACACATCTCAGTCATCATATTTAGGCTTTACAGTCTTCTACTTTGGAAAGAGATGAATAAAACCCTTAATAAGGAAAGCCACAGATAACTAACTTTATCCATCATTTTCTCCACAGTAGCAGTTAATGAACCAGAAATGAAACATGTATATCTTCACAGGAATACTTCTATAGACAGTGATCCTTCTGTAGATGCCCCCTAAAGAGAGCAAATTGATTTCTAAAGCATGTTTGGTTATTCCAGAGGCATAATAATGTCACAGCCAGACACATTAACCTCCACCACATTTATTAAACCAGGCCTATACACCTGGAACAAAGGAAGAATTAGGGCAACACCAGGTCACCTCAGCAAAAAGTCTATTTAGGTCTGGCCTGCCTCCAGACTTTTCATTTACCACCTTTGCCTCACCAATTATTTCAATTATGAACGTATGATATAGGTCAGCTTTTTGTTTCTGTGTAAGTCAGAAGAGTAGTTCCTAAGAAGCTTTATATACCCTGCATATAATCTCCATGTACCCAACCCTTAGCTAGCAGCACCCCAGAAAAATGTCCCACGTTTTGTATTTTAATTTATACTCAGAAAAAAAAAAAAAAAACAAAAAAACAAAGAAAATTTCCCTACTACCAAGAAATTTCAGCCCACTTGTTTCCTTTGCATAATCTTTTTAACAAGTTTTTGTAAAGAATTTTAAAATCAGAGAAGCTCAAACACATTGATCTTGGGATTTCTTTTAAGTTACTGACATTTCTTTTCTCACATAATAAGTGGTGAAAGCTAGTCAACAGTTAGAGTGTTTCTTTTTCTTTGATGTGGTCTTATGTTTGAAAAACAAAATCTCACTGAACTTCATTTCTATGAAGTTCTACATCAGGAGGTGTGAGTCATCCACACAAACACGCACATTTGCTCACCCACCCCATTAACTGGGGGAAAAGGAGAAAATAAGAATTCGATTAGGAAAAAATTCAGTACAGAAAAAGTGTTCTCCAACCATGCTTACCATTTTATTTTCTTTTGTTATAGTGAATGTCTGCCTAGGGCAACATGAATATTCATTCATGGATGTTCTTATTGTTGGACCAGAACTTCATCCTAAGGTAAGAGCTTCCAAGTGCTCCACCCAGGGTCACTTGTGGCTGCATTCTGCAAGGGATGACTTGGAATGCTAAATTCCATAGCATCGTTCAAATGATCTTCAGTCAAACTATAAACCCCTGAAAAACTAGAAACGGCTAAATCAAAGAGTTTTAATGTAAAAAAAGAAAAACTCCATAAGAACAAAGAATTAACACTATAAATAAAAAACTGGAGGGGATTGAAGTGCATCCATTAGAGATCCTCCCGAAGAGCAGCTGAGGCAACACAGGTAGTGTAAGCGCAGCTGGGTGGCTTCAGCAATGATCTTGTTGATTGACTTAATCTAGTATTTATCCAGTGCTTTGGGCTTATATTGGCTTTTGTGGCTGGGGTCAAGTTATCCTCCAGCTGTATAAAGTTAACGGTTCTGTGAAGTCTCCAGATCTGAGAGCTCCAGAGAGCAGGGTGCCGCTAAAGAGCCCAGCCCCACAGTCGTCGTCGCCCCCCCCCCCCACCCCACACACACAACACGAAGGCATTCTGAAGGAGGCAAGCAAAGCAAGCCTTCAAACCACAGTGAAAGGCATTTAGGACTTAACATTGGAATACAGGCAAGAGAACAGCTCAAGCCCGGACAGAAGAAGAGGACAACACACGGGAAAGGGCGCAGGAAAATCACGCATCAAGCTCTACCCACCACCAGGAGACTTTCCTACACAGCGGATCCCCCCCTGGGGCATGGCCCAGGAACCAGATATCAGACAACACAATGGGAGAACATATTTAAAGAAATACAAGATTATAAAGAGCAATCAAAGAACTCAGAAAAGAGAATGAAGAACCTAAGAAGACCTAAGAGAGAGAAAGAATTGACAAACCCCCAGACAGGAATTGGAAACACTGAAAATGAGCCTAGCTGGAAAAAGATAAGGAAAACCACCAGGAAGAAAGAGCTACAGGAAGAGATTGAAAGCTCCAAAAAGAAGTTGAAATACTAAAGAAATCAGAAGAGGAAATGAAAAAGGAAATCAAACACTCATCCAATCAAGAGGAAAGGAATGGAAAAAGCCTCAGAAGCAGAATGGAGGAAGCAGAACAAAGAATATCAGACCTGGAAGATAACACAGAACAACTAAAAACCTCAAGGAAAGATTATGAAAATTTTAAAAATACACAAAAGTGGAACAATCAGGAACTGTGGGACACTATGAAAAGATCAAACCTCTGCATCATAGGAGTAGAGGAAGGAGAAGAATCCCAAGACAATGGTATTGATCAGATCTTCAACAGAATAATAGAGGAAAACTTCCCCAAACTAAAAAAAGACAAACAAATACAAATATGAGAAGCACATAGAACTCCAAACAGACAAGATCAGAAAAGAAATTCTCCATGCCACATCATAGTTAAAATGCTAGACACCCAAAACAAACACAAAATCCTTAAAGCCACAAGAGAAAAACAACAAGTGACCTATAAGGGGAAACCTGTCAGAATTACAACTGGCTTCTCAGTGTAAACTATGAAAGCAAGAACAACCTGGAGTAAAGCATTCCCAGTGTTAAAGAACAATAGATGCCAACCCAGGTTACTATACCCAGCAAAAATGTCAATTACAGTTGAAGGAGACAGTGGGTGGTGTTCACTGTGTGAGAAGGCTGGGGATGATAGGAACTGGGCAGGAGAGATCTTCTTGTTCTGACCATGATGAATCTTTTCATGTTAGAAATTGAGGCTGAAAATGGTATGCTGAATCATCTTTCTCAGAAACAGAACTAACTACGTATGATCTGACTCAGTTCACACACTTGCTTGCTGAGTTTGTAGTTGTTGGGTTTTACATAGACATGTTATTTACCTTCAAGAGGGATCATCTATCACAATTTGGTGGCTGGGTCTCTGATTGGAAACAACTTTATGAAGGGAATGGGAAGTAAAAGAGAGCTGTCCTATGGGTAGGGAGGTGTGAGCTTTCCAGAAACAGAGAACTATATGAATTACATGGAATACATGGAACTTTGGTGTTTCAGAATGGCCTGTATGTACTATGTGGACATTTACATTCTTTGCTTCATCTGGTTTTGGCTATTTCTACTGTTGTGGTCACCGTCTTGCTGTCACTCTGATTTCTATGGGTCTTTGAAGAGTGATCACTTATTTCTTAGTATATTTTTTCTTTCAGGTCCTTGCCCTTCTTCCTATTGCCAAACAGGTTAGGGATGGATGCACTTTCTTTTTTTATTTATTTTTTTTAACAATTGAAATGTCATCACTTTTTTTTTTATCTAGACCCATGTCCCTCCCCATTCCCCCACCCCACCAGAGCTCATGCATTCTGCCAAACATGCTTTTCATCCCTTTCTCAGTCTTTCTCAATATTCTCCATGAGGAAGATGACTGTTTTGAGCAGAAGTTCACTGTTTCAGTCAGTTCTTCGATGAAGTCCTTTCTGTTGTTGTTGTTTCCAATATACCTCATTCCCAACTGCTTTGGACAAAAGTTCAAGGGGCCATGCACAAGAAATACTTACAACTAGGTAATTGGCACTATCATCCACAGATGAGGGATACCGTTCATCGGTTGTTTTTCTGGGACTGTTACTTCACTCAGCATGAGGTCCTCTAGCTCCAGCCATTTTCCTGCAAGCTCATGATGTCATCTTTCTTTACTGCTGCATAGAACTCCATTGTGTAGATGTACCACATTTTCGCTATCCACTCATCAGTTGAGGGGCATTTGGGTTGGTTCCAGCTCCTTGCTATTGTGAAGAAAGCTGAAATAAACATGGCCGTGCATGTATCTCTGCAGTGCGGTAAGTCTTGAGAGTACATGCCCAGGAGTGGTATGGCTGTGTCCTGTGGCAAGTTCATTCCAAGTCTTCCAAGGGTTCTCCACACTGCATTCCTTAGTGGCTGTACGAGTTTACATTCCCACCAGCAGTGGATGAATGTTCCCCTTTCCCCACAAACTGTCCAGCACTTGGTATCATTTGTTTTCTTGATCCTAGCCAGTCTTATTGGAGTAAGATGGTATCTTAAAGTGGTTTTGATTTGCATTTCCTTAATGATTAGTGATGTTGAACACTTCTTAAGGTGTTTCTCAGCCATCTCTAATTCCTCACTTGTGAAGTCTCTGTTCAGCTCTTTGCTCCATCTATTGAGTGGGTCATTTGTTTTCTTTCTTCTTTGATTTTTGAGTAGTTTATATATTTTGAGTAGTTTATATATATTTTAAAGTTGACTTGAAGAGTACTATGAATGAAAATCTGAAACTACACAAGTATTTGCACATTTAAAGAACAATTTCTGGGGCTGGAGAGATGACTCAACAGTTAAGAGCACTGGCTGCTCTTGCAGAAGACCCAGCTTCTATTCCCAGCACCCACATGACTGATAACAACCATCCAAAAACTCCAGTTCCAGGGGATCTGATGCCCTTTTCTGACCTCCTCGGGCATTACAGGACATGGCTGTGCCAACCTATATGCAGGCATATATATAAAATAAAAATAATAAATAAAATATTTTAATTTTTTCTGACCAGAAAAACTACTCAGGATAATTTAAATCAAAACCAGTGCATTTAAATATTTTTTAAAACAAAACCCTTTTTCCAACTTTCCAGTCACTGTCACATAGCCAAACGTATCATTGTATATAAAGGGTTAAATTCCTCTTTGTGTCTCTGGCTTTTGAAATGGAAGATAATTTTTTGGCAGCAAATGGATAAAGCTTCTATGTGGTTCCTGTCTTTCTTTCCTTATTATTATTTTTTTCTTTTCTGTCGTAATCAGGATCCTTTCTACAATGAAAACATGAAGAGATGAGCGGTCTTCTGAAATCATTGCTGGTGTTTTAAGAAAATTTACTCTTAATTTTCTGTCCTCAAACAGCATAACTCAGGGTGTAGCCTGTTGATGAAAGATGGTCTGACAATCAATGGCCGCTGGGGGGGGACATACCAGTTTTCTCCAGGGATTCTCTGACATATCATCTAATCCCAAATGGGCAGCCCCAAACACAGGTACATAGAAGCCCACAAAAGGGACTCAGTACAACGCGTGTGTGTGTGTGTGTGTGTGTGTGTGTGTGTGTGTGTGTATTTGTGGGTGTCTATATATGTAGCATGCAAATGTAACAAAATAATAATCAAAGAAGTAGACAAGAAATTGGAAAGAAGCAGAGGGGACATGTTAGGAGTTAATGGGACTATACAGGATGGAAAAAATGCAAAGACAATATTCATATATAAAATTCACAAAAAATAATATATATGCATAAATTTTAAAGATGTCCAGAAATTCTATCTGCTTTTAAGGAATTGTTCATCTCCAAAATAGAGTTCAACCTTAGGTGGCCTTCATGTACAATGGCGACTCATTGAAAATGTCTCCATTCTTTAGAAAATAAACTATTTGCTATTAAATTTTACTTTGAAACTTTTCTTCAAAAGAAACGTGGGTGGGAGTTTGAAAAGGCAGGAAGTAGCTTGAACCCAGTGTCAGTCTTAGGAATGTGAATGAACCAAATATCACATTGAAAACTCTATTTTTAAAAATGTTAGATTTCTATATTATCTCAGGTTGAAAAACTCAAAACAGCTACAAGGATACAAAATGCTTTCTAGTGCCATTTCCATGGTTTCCAACTTTTTGCTTCACTAGGTCTGATTAGCATTACAGGCTCCTCCCTGTCCCTCAGTTAGGGCTGTTTGTCCAAAGTGCCAGGAAACTATCCTGCACCCAGACTGCTAACTGCTCTTTCTCTGTGCTATCTCAGGGTCTGTTTTTGATGATCTTCCTTACCTTCTCTCCTTCTCACTCTCTCCCTCTCGCACTCCTTCCCTCTCTGCCTCTCCATCTCTCTCTCTTCCCCCCTTTCTCTTTCTTTCTCTCTCTTCTCTCTCCCTCTTTCCTTCCCTAAAACTATTTAAAATTTGATTTCTGAAACACTGATCCTAGAACCAGCGTCCTTTTCCAGATCACTGATTCTCATCTCATAACTTTGTTTAATTATACCTCAAATTAGGTGGATCCCAAGCCTCAATCTTGTGTCCCAGAATTCCATTGTGAGCTTAAATTTCACCTACAAATTATTAGCCTAGGCTGAATAAAAAGAGGTTTAAATATCTACTTCCAATCTAACGTGAGCAGACTTTGTTATGTTATTTTATTCATGATAGACAGATTGTCAAATATTATTGGACATGAAATTATGAGAAGAAAATAATTCATTGTTCCTTAATTTAGAATAATGGTGACTGATAATGAAGCACAAGGAATCCACATTCTTTATTGAAATTTCTGAAATAATTAGAAGCAAATGCTGGTTTAGAGGATACTACTTGATTTTTCTAGTGCTGTCATACAATATGCACAGTAGATACTGCTGTAAGAGAGGGGCTTAGTGTTAAGCCATGGAAGAAGGAGCTGTCTGTAACACCGAATGAAAAGATGCTTGGTCCTAATTGTCTTCCTTTTCCACAGGGTATATTACACAGAAGCAAACAAAGCAGCATTTTTATTTATGAGGCTTTCATCTCCTGTCAGCAGGAAGAGCCAGAAAGCTCTCAGATGGAGATGCTAATCTAATTCCAAGGAAGCTGATGCATTTTATCAAAGTTCTATGAGAAGTCTGGTTTATGAATATGGCCAGATGGAGAGCCACATAGCTTTGCGGGGGGAGAAATTCCCATGAAAATTAGTAGAAGAGGAGGGGAGGAAACCCTACCAGGCTCTAGTTTCCAGAAGCTCTCAACATAAATTTCCCTAAATTAAAAGCTTCACATGGGTACAGCTGAGATGGCCAATGCTCTGAAGAAATATATCAGAGGAAAAGCTATTTGGAAGCACTGACACCTCCCCAGAGCAAGCCAATATGGGTGCAGACCATTCACAGAGACAATGCCTTCATTACTGCTGATTCCCTGAACTCAGAAAGGAGAACCACACTTGGGATTCCCCCTCTGTTTTCCCTCTCTCGCTCTCTTAAATGAAGACACCATATGTATTTCAGATATGCAGCTCAGGCTGGGGATTTGTGACTAAGCAGCAAAGCAGCAGGATATGCTGAGGTAGTATTGAGACAGCACAGTTGTTCCAGGGACCCCAATTACATTTTCTTCCACTGTCATGATATCTGCATCACCCTAAAATATATATTATTTTGTTTCGAGCATTCTCATTTCCTTTAAGTGGGTGAACCAAAATCTGAGTGAAATAGAGCAATACTACTCAGGTGGGTTAGATCCCCATATCCCAGGGTGATGAGAAAGACAGTGGATATAAGAATAGTCGCTTAAAGTGGCTGAAATAGAAAGGACTCTGTGAAACAACTAGACGTTTTACCACTCAAAGGAAGGGAAGATTGCCCAAAACTAATGAATGAAAAAAGCTGTCTAAGACTGCATCGATCCATCCTCTTACTGCAACAAAGTTTTTTAGAATGGATAATTAATAAAGAAACAAGTTTATATTTGTTTATTCAACAATTTTAGAGACTGCCAGTTCAAGATCTGTGTGGTGGTGTGAATGACAAATGTCCCCAGTAGGCACACGTGGTCCCAGGTCGGTAGTGCTCTTTGGGGAAGTCATGGAACTTTTAGGACAGGGAGCCTTATTGGAGGAGGGACATCGTGAGGAACAGCCTTGAGCATGCAGCCTGGCCCCACTTCCCGTTCACTGTCTCCGCTTTCCATTTGTGGCTGGAGACGTGATCTCTCAACTTCCTGCCACCTCACCTGACCCACATTATGGACTTTCACTCTGGAACCATAATCCAAAATAAAGTCTTTTTTCTATCAGTTGTTCTTGGTCATGATATCTTCTCATAACAATAAAAAGTAATTAGTACCATCATGCAATCTGGTAGCCCCATTGGTTCAGCCTTTGAAGGAGAATTTGAGGCTACCATATGACTTAAAGCATATGATAAAGAGCACATGCAAGGGAGAGAGAGCTGCCAGGCAGGAGGACAGGAAGCAAGAGGGATCTGTTCAGCATGATCTTTTCATAACTTGCTCTCCAAAGAGAGTGTCCTCCATGATGCAATGATGTTTCAGTGCACTCATTCACTACTTCTCACATGGGGATCACACTTTCTACATATGAACTTTTTGTGGTCTTTTTGAGACAGAGTCTCCCTTTAGTCCTAACTGGCCTGGAGCTCACTCTGTAGACCAGGCTGACCTTGAACTCACAGAGATCCACCTATTTCTGCCTCCCAAGTGCTGGGTCTACATATGAACTTTTAAAGGGACATACTTTAAAAGTTCATATGTAGTCCCTGTACTTTTAAAGGGACATACTTGGGGCTGGAGAGATAGCCTAGCGGTTAAGAGGGCCGACCGCTCTTACAGAGGACCTGGGTTCGATCCTCAGCACCCACATGGTGGCCGAGAACCGTCTGAAACTCCAGGAGAACTCCAGTTCCAGGGGAATCTGAGACCCTCTTCTGACCTCCGCGGCATTGCACGACATGGATGCACAGACTTGCATGCAGACAGTACATTCATGCACATACAGAAATAAATAAACTTTAAAAAAATATTTAAGGGGACATACTTAAACCCAATCCAAATAATAGCACTGAAATTTTTATGTCTGGGGGCTGCATTCTTTATCCAAAATTCCTCTCAAATTCACTCTCCTCATATATTTTTCCTCTCAAACTACCCGCACCTCTGCATGTCTCCCAGAAAATTGTACACAGAGTCGCTGCCTTTATCATTTTCAGTGTTTGCAAAACAGTTTCACTGAGATGAGGTATTAGAGCCTCAAAATTAAATCTCTTGAGTCTCTACTCTAGCTCCTCCCTCCTTTCTTACTTTTTTTTCTGTTAATGAATTTAATTCTTGCAGGTAACTGAATTGCAGATAACCTATGTTTTTCAAATACTTACTTTTTAATTTTATGTGTATGTGTGTGCCTGAGTGTATGTATGTACACCATGTGTGAGCAGGAGCCAACAGAGGTCAGAAGAGGGTAGCAGATCCACTGGAGCTGGAGTTAAAGACAGTTGTGAGCCACCATGTTGGGTGCTGGGAACCAAACTTGGGTCTTCTGCAAGAGCAGCCTGTGCAAAAGCTGCTAAGCCATCTGTTCAGGCCTCAACCGTGTTCATCCTTTCTTAGTCTCAGGAAACCAGGCACCAAGCTTATCACCTCCACCTGTGTTTTCTCCATAAGGGCTCAGTAAAAGGTGAGTGAAAAGTTATTCCAAGTGGGAAATGGGCCAAGGAAAAGAGTTTGTGGAAGTACATCATGGTAAACAAGAGGCGATAAAGTGAGCAAGAAAAATGCCACAGAGAAAAGTAAGCTTAAAGAAATTAGTTGTAGTACCTGTTGTCGAAGACCTGGTGTGAGCATGAAAAAATGTTATGAGATGTCACTTGCTAATGTAGAACTGGCCTCTGAAATGCCAGAGAGTGTTACCAAAGGCCACTAAAGCAATACAGCAAATTATTGGTCTCCTTGAGACAAGCAAGACTCCTCCGTCAGTATCAGCTACACCTCAACTGCCTGGAGATACTGTGCAATAGTGGCAGCCATGTGTCTATATATATCCCAAATCTAATTGGCTATTAGCTCTCTCCTTGGAGGAATAACTCACAGTGGATGCCACAAGCTTATGTCCTCTAGTGGTTAGGAGATGATATAAACCACATCACAATAAGAACTTGTCACCCTTGATAGAGAAACCACAGTTTGTGGATTAGCATACCATCCAAGCATCTGTGTCTATGCTCACAGCTTAGCTTGCCATAATAATTAGTATTGCTTAAATGCCTGTACATCCAATTGCTGTTCTTTGTTAGTATGTCTAAAATGGTATCACTGGAAAAGCTGTCAACCCATGAAGGGAAACAACCTGAACAGACTAGAGTCCAAAATGACAACTCCAAAGAAAGTAGACTTTCTTCACCCACTTGTGCCCCTTTCCCAAAGCCTAGGGAACAAATTGTGGAAGAGGAGACATAGTAGAATGTAAAGGCTGTGGAGAGAGGGGTGAATCATGAGACTACAGCAATATAGACTGGATTCCTAATTGATCAACATGCCTGTGCATACGAGCTTCTCCAACTGGACTATGGGAACCATGGGTTGTTCAAAATTTGGACAAAGATACTTGCAAAATGCACCTATTACCTAATTGAATGGCAAACTGAGTAACATCAATGTTATCTGAAAACAACTGTGTTATTATATTGTAGAATCCCTTAACAATAAACAAAAAAGCGGGGAAAAAAAAGAAATTAGTTGTCGCAATCCCAATTAAAATCCCCTAGAGTTTCTTCACAGTCTTGGAAAAACAAAAGACCCCGAATAGCCAAAACAATCCTGAGTGAAAAGAGCAATACAGGGGGAATCTTTGTACCAGACTTCAAATTATACTACAGGGCTATAGTCATAAAAACAGTTTGGTACTGGCACAAAAACAGACCTGTTGACCAATGGAACAAAACCAAAGATCCAAACACTGAGCACATACAATTTCAGCCATCTCATATTTGATAAGGGGGCCAAGAAGACACAATGGAGAAAAGACAGCATCTTCAGCAAGTGATGTTGGCAAAACTGGATCACCACTTGTACAAGAATGAAATTAAACCCCTGCCTCTCACCCTGTATAAAAGTCAACTCCAGATGGATCAAAGATCTCAACTTGAAACCACAAACTCTGAAGGCGCTAGAAGAAAAAGTTGGCAGCAGACTACAAGACATAGGCGTAGGAAAAGACTTCTTAAATCAGACAGCAGCTGCACAAGAATTAAGGTCGACAATTGACAAATTTGACCTCATTAAACTCAAAAGCTTCTGTACATCAAAAGAAACAATGAAGGAAGTGAATAGAAATCCCACAGAGTGGGAAGAAACCTTCACCGCAGAAACATCTGACAAAGCATTGATTTCCAGAATATATAAACTACTCAAAAAACAAAGAAAAAAGAAGAAGAAAACAATGCACATTCATACATACATCGAGCAAAGAGATGAACAGAGACTTCACCAGTGAGGAATTAGAGATGGCTGAGAAACGTCTTAAGAAGTGTTCAACATCATTAATCATTAATGAAATGCAAATCAAAACCACTCTAAGATATCATCTTACTCCAATAGGACTGGCTAGGATCAAGAAAACAAATGATACCAAGTGCTGGAGAGGTTGTGGGGAAAAGGGCACACTCATCCACTGCTGGTGGGAATGTAAACTCATTCAGCCACTATGGAAAGCAGTGTGGAGAACCCTTGGAAGACTTGGAATGAACTTGCCACCTGACCCAGCCATACCTCTCCTGGGCATGTACCCACAAGACTCATCTTACTGCAGATATACATGCACAGCCATGTTTATTGCAGCTCTCTTCACAATAGCAAGGAGCTGGAACCAACCCACGTGCCCCTCAACTGACGAATGGATAGAGAAAACATGGTACATCTGCACAATGGAGTTCTATGCAGTGGTAAAGAAAGATGACATCATGAGTTTCACAGGTAAATGGATGGAACTAGAAGATATTATGTTAAGTGAAGTAACACAGTCCCAGAAAAACAAACAATGCATGGTACCCTTATCTGTGGATGCTAGTGCCAATTACCTAGTTGTAAGTATTTCTTGTGCATGGCCCCTTGAACTTTTGTCCAAGTAGTTGGGAGTGATGCATATTGGAAACAACAACAACAACAGAAAGGACTGCATCAAAGAACTGACTGAAATGGTGAACTTCTGATCAAAACAGTCAACTTCCACATGGAAAATTTTGAGAAAGACTGAGAAAGAGATGAAAAGCATGTTTGTCAGAATGCATGAGCTCTGGTGGGGTTGGGGGTTAGGGTGCGGGACACGGGTCTAAATCTGATTAGTAACATAATCTTATACAAAAATATATTAAAAAATTTAAAAATCAGGTTATCTTGTAATAATTAAAAAAAAAAAAAAAGAAATTAGTTCTACTGACAAGAATCTGGAAAGTTTTCAGGTTCCCAGAAGTACAAGTTTCCCACAACTGAGCAAACCAATAGTGACTAAGGTCCCTGAGCTTCAGGAAGTAAAATCATCCCAAAGCCATAGTACAGTGCCAGGAAGGAGTCCAACCATACCAAGGAAGCTAGAATTCAGATTTCTGTCCAACCAAGAGCAGCAGCAAGGCTCCGGCAACAACTATATCTGCCAGCATGGGGGGAGGGATTCAGCACCTTAATTTGTCAGTCATTTAAGGGACGTGGTCAAGTTAAACTTCTCATAAACAGAATTTCACGCCTAGCATATCTGGATTACATTTTATGTATGCACAAATGTCTACAAGATAAGGTAGATCAGTGGCCCTTGAAAGAAATGCTATGAAAAGTAGGTGCAAAATGTTGTTGACACTTTTGCTGCTATTTCTTAGTCACATAAATAGCACCACAGCAACTATGCTTCTTCGACATAGTTTTTCTCCTCTTTCTTCCCCAAACAATTACCCCTTTTTAATAACTGCATACAATTATTTTATTCATATTCACATCCCACTATCCTCCTACCTCCTCCCAGATCCACCCCAACTCCCTACTTAACCCCAAATTTGCTGTCCTCATTTTTTAATAAGCCATTGAGCCCAACAATGTAACTGTGAACTCCACTGACACTCTCTGTACTTGAATCAGTTGTGAGCTTCTGCATTAATCACTGAGCATTTCCCAAAGAACTTCTCTGATGAGGTCTGAGGTATGCACTTTACAGGTACAGAGATGCAAATTTAGAGAGCATTTTCTTACTATGTCTTTTTAGCAGAATAGTAATAGTAAGTTTATTCCTTGGGCCTGTGAGCTTGTATAGGTTCTTGGTCAGTTTTATAGCAATATACTTCCATTTCTTTCTGTGGAATGGGTCTTAAATCCAATAAGAATGCAGTTGGTTGCCCCCACAATATTAATGCCACTATTGCATCCATGGGCATATCTTACCACACTGGTCATTATTGCAGTTCATATGGTTCAAAGCAGGGTAAGACTGTTGATGACTTATTTCCCCCAGCAGTCTGCAGTGCACCTCCCAGACTCATTAAGAGATATTTAGCATGGAGGAACCTTCCTGGTTTATGCCAACTAAACTATTATATGATATATTTTTAATTTATATTTATATCTTATACAATAGTAGGTTTCTATATGGCTTTTTCAAACATCCTTAGGGCTACTTATCTCTCCCCTAACCCCTGACAATTGCCCTTTTAAAGCTTGATTTTACTAAATAAAAACAATACTTTAATATATGCTAACAAAATAATAGAACATTTCTGATATTAGAACCCTTTCACAAACTGGTTTTAATCTAAAAGTCTTTACATCTTTGAATCCTGAATGTTTTATGGTCTATGGCCACACCACCCTGAACATACCCAATCTCATCTGAATTGTTTTATAAATTTATAATCAATAAAAACCTTTTGATTAAAAAAGAACTTTTTTTCTTTCCTACTGGATAGACTTCTAATGACAGAGGAGGTCATTGTCAGAGAAAAATTATCACTCAGTGTGATCTCACTCAGTGGTGGACCCTTGTATCCAACCTGCCAAGCAAGATGTGCCCAGTGGAATGATAGTGGTATGACTGTTATGGTAGTAACCAATTGATTCCTAGTCAGATTTGAGGACTTCCTCACAGGATCATTCATGCCTTGTACTGTAAACATAGTCAAAAGATAATGGTTACAGGTCCCAGGAGAGATTCTATTGTTGCTGTTGTGCTAAATGGACATGTTCAACTGTTATCTATTAGTTATGTTTATAACTATCTATTATGTTTACAACTCTCTATCAGTAATGCTCTCAGCCTTGGTCAGAGAAACTTTTTCGGTGGGCAATGGTCAATATACAGACACATAACTGGCCAAAGTGCTGAGAATAAGTGAAAAGTTTACAAGCCCAAAGGAGGCAGGTATAACACACACACACACACACACACACACACACACACACACACATACACACATCAAAAGCTCAGAGAACATTGTCAAAGGAGGATTAGAAAAAAATCTAAGAGCCAGAGGATGGGGGGGGATGCTGTGAATTCTTGAATCATTGTCTTCTGGATATTACATGGCTCTTCTATTCATAAACTCATAGCACCTGTGGCTAGCTACACAAGACCCACACAATACTGAACCTGTCAAGATTTCAACATGGATGAGGGAAGAACACAAGAGGTTCACCAGTAGCTAAGTAGCTACTGGCAGTTCATGGCTGCTGGATGAAGGGAAACATGATGGGAAGAGGGATCTAGAGGGAGTGGGAGGGAAGAAAGAGAAAGGATTGGGGAATGACTATGATCAAAATACATTATGTACAGGTATGAAATTGTCAGGAACAGAATAAAATTTTTAAGTAGAAGTAGTTTAAGAATATAAATTTAGTCACATGTAATATATTATCCATCTGTCTTTTTTCAAACAGTGCATGTTTCCACATTGTGTTTGCCCTATTCCCTCTGACTGGAAATTGCCTGTCCTCCCTTTTCTTGAAATTTGATCCAACTCCCAAAAGCTTGGATCTAATGACTCCACCATCTTAAATTCTTCATTAATTTTCCTTCTACTCTCAACTGTTAGTGGAGTTGAATTAATTATATCTGGGAAAAAACTTTACCACATAAATAACATACAGATTTGGGAGAATTAATAATCATTTTTACGGGATCATAATTCTACAAGGCATACTATAGAGCATGAGCTTCATGGGGTAAAACAATATTCTACTTCTTTAATGTCCAACACATGTACTCAAAGCTAGAAATATATCATTAATATTTTGTAGGTATTTCTGGTAGTTATTAAAATATCACAAAAATTAAAATATTTTAGTAATGATAAGCAATGAGGTTCTGACAGAAATGTCATTTATAGTAAGGAGTTTAGCAAACTGTAACTGCTTCTCTCCTTTTAGTTCTTTGTAATACAAGATTAGTGAATCTGAAGTGGCGAGAAATGTAACAAACTCCAGTGTTACTTCAGCTGTGTCTTAAACAGTGTCCTCTCATTTGTCCTTCCTCTCTTCACTGTCCAGTTTATCTTTATTAAATAGAGTTCTCATCAAATGGTTTCCCTAGTAAATATTTCATTGATTCCTTTATCCCTATTAAACAACATTGAAACAAATTAGCCTAAAATTGTAACTTATTGGTTTGATCCCAAACTTTGCTTTACTGGTTTCCTACTCACCTTTGTATGAATTCACAGTGCAATAATAAACATTTTGTATGACATTGAAAGGGCATTATTACTATGAGATATTTTGAATGTCTTTGGTGATACTCCAATGGATTCATATTTTAATAAACTTACACACAATCCAGTCAGTGGTGATATAATAAAATCACCTTTAATGGCATTTCATTAGGATTAGAGAAATAATAAACTACTTGGTATAAATTTCCAATTGAAAGCAATTAGTAACTAATTTTTTGGTTCCTGTTTATGCATCCTCTTCAAAGCACACTGAAAACAACAAAGTGTGAGAAAGAACACTATCTCTAACGAATTTAGAATGTGGCTCCCAAAGATAACTACAGTGTCCCATATCCAAGGCAGGCTAGAGGAAGGCAGAGAGCAGAGGAGAGGAAAGTATCTAATCAGGTCTGTTGTTTCACTGTTTCCTTACATGGTAGATACATAAATATCAGTCCTATCTGTAATAGCGCCAACCTCGGGATCTCATCTTTTAGGTCTTAACTTCCCCGAATATGGTCAGTATCATTCCTTGGCCAGGAGTCCCAGAATTAATAAAAAGGAGAAAAAGAGAGAGTAAGCAAGCTTTGATTTTCCCTTTCTCTGCTTCCAAGTGTTTAGAGATGGGAGCGGTCTTCCTCTCCAACCGGCATGGAGCCACCGACTGCCATACCCTCCCTGCCCTGATGGGCTACATCCCCTTAAACTGTGAACCCAAATAAATCCCTGTGCATCCAAGATGCTTTGTCAAGAATTCAGTGTTTTCCCCCAAGAAAAGTAACTAATACAGATTATGTAAAACCTCCCTATACCACTGTTGGGCAAATATGTATTTTAGACATGGAAAGTCTTGCCCAGACAGGAACAGTTCTCACTGGGTCTATAGAGATGAAGAAAAGAATATGAAAAGCAACAAATTAGTTGAAAACAATACCCAAAGGTAGCTTTACAAAATACTTTAATAAAGAAATTTTGAAGAAAGTGAATGAGAAATAAAAATAACTTGGACTTTGACAGTGACAGGGAAAGCTCACAGAAGATAAGAAACTAAAAAGAAATGAATGTAGGAGTTAATAAATAGAAAACAAGGCTTCGGACACTCCTAACCATAAAATGCAAACCAGAACTAATATACTTAGGAAAAAAAAGATTCAGTTTAAAGTCCAAATATTTGACCAAATGACAAATCCGTTAATAGCAAAATATGATACAGAATGCTTGAAAAGGGGGGGGTGTCAAAGTTAGATGAAACAAATTGATGAAAATAAGTAAAGAATAACACTGTAATATTAATAAGGAATGAGTGAACTCAAGGAAAACTCATTATACAGGAAAAACAGATCTTTAAACTACTAAAATCAAATTCATGGAGAAAATCACACTGGGAACATTTATCCCTAACTAACTTAGCATCAAATTGCATAAAAATGCATAGCAGGAGATTTAGATGTAAATGAAAAATAAGCACAGTAGGAGTTAGAGAGCTGCCCCAACTGTTAGGAGCTCTGGCTGTTCTCCCAGAGGACCCAGGTTCCATTCCCAGCACCCACAAGATGGCTAACAACCATCCCCAACTGCAGTTCCAGGGGACCAATGTCTTCTCTGACCTCCATGGGCATTTCATACACAGGTGCACTTACATTTATGCAGGCAAGACACTCAAACACATAAAATAAAAATAATAAATAAAAACAATTTTAAGCACAGTAGTAACAGTCTTCAATTCAAATCCCTGAGCCCCTGTCAAATTGAGGAACTGTAAGTACAATAAGTAAAGACACACATAGTATTTAAATATGGCAGATCACAGAGTAGGCCAGAGAGACAAATGAAATACACAATTCATCAATAAAAGTATTTAAACATATATTTTTTTTAAAATCTGAGTAAGATTGTGTTGCCGTCTGGATCTAAAATTCCCAGTGGTTTCCAAATCCATTCCTGGCTGCTGCTGTGCACACCCTCTCCTGATCCGTGCTGGCCAACTAACACCCCTACTGTTCAGACTCCTCTTGTTTCCACAAGTGAGTGCTTTGGCAGTGGCTGTTCCCCCTCCCCCCGGGGGGGGGGGGGGGGTATGCCTGATCTAGCCCGCGCCCCGGCAGCCTGCTCAAAGGCGCAGCCGCCCTGGCCGCCGGACTCTCCGGACCCTCTGGCCCAGCGCCCGGGTCCCGCCCTCAAGGCCCCANCTCTCTCTTCCCTCCCTCTTCCCAACTTTTCTTTCTTTCTTGCTCTCTCTTCTCTCTCCCTCGTTCCTTCCCTAAACTTTTTAAAATTTGATTTCTGAAACACTGATCCTAGAACCAGCGTCCTTTTCCAGATCACTGATTCTCATCTCATAACTTTGTTTAATTATACCTCAAATTAGGTGGATCCCAAGCCTCAATCTTGTGTCCCAGAATTCCATTGTGAGCTTAAATTTCACCTACAAATTATTAGCCTAGGCTGAATAAAAAGAGGTTTAAATATCTACTTCCAATCTAACGTGAGCAGACTTTGTTATGTTATTTTATTCATGATAGACAGATTGTCAAATATTATTGGACATGAAATTATGAGAAGAAATAAGCTTGTTCCTTAAGATAGAATAATGGTGCTGATAATGAAGCACAAGGATCCACTTCTTTATTGAAATTTTTCTGAAATAATTAGAAGCAAATGCTGGTTTAGAGGATACTACTTGATTTTTCTAGTGCTGTCATACAATATGCACAGTAGATACTGCTGTAAGAGAGGGGCTTAGTGTTAAGCCATGGAAGAAGGAGCTGTCTGTAACACCGAATGAAAAGATGCTTGGTCCTAATTGTCTTCCTTTTCCACAGGGTATATTACACAGAAGCAAACAAAGCAGCATTTTTATTTATGAGGCTTTCATCTCCTGTCAGCAGGAAGAGCCAGAAAGCTCTCAGATGGAGATGCTAATCTAATTCCAAGGAAGCTGATGCATTTTATCAAAGTTCTATGAGAAGTCTGGTTTATGAATATGGCCAGATGGAGAGCCACATAGCTTTGCGGGGGGAGAAATTCCCATGAAAATTAGTAGAAGAGGAGGGGAGGAAACCCTACCAGGCTCTAGTTTCCAGAAGCTCTCAACATAAATTTCCCTAAATTAAAAGCTTCACATGGGTACAGCTGAGATGGCCAATGCTCTGAAGAAATATATCAGAGGAAAAGCTATTTGGAAGCACTGACACCTCCCCAGAGCAAGCCAATATGGGTGCAGACCATTCACAGAGACAATGCCTTCATTACTGCTGATTCCCTGAACTCAGAAAGGAGAACCACACTTGGGATTCCCCCTCTGTTTTCCCTCTCTCGCTCTCTTAAATGAAGACACCATATGTATTTCAGATATGCAGCTCAGGCTGGGGATTTGTGACTAAGCAGCAAAGCAGCAGGATATGCTGAGGTAGTATTGAGACAGCACAGTTGTTCCAGGGACCCCAATTACATTTTCTTCCACTGTCCAGGATATCGGCAATCACCCGAAGAATATATATTATTTTGTTTCGAGCATTCTCATTTCCTTTAAGTGGGTGAACCAAAATCTGAGTGAAATAGAGCAATACTACTCAGGTGGGTTAGATCCCCATATCCCAGGGTGATGAGAAAGACAGTGGATATAAGAATAGTCGCTTAAAGTGGCTGAAATAGAAAGGACTCTGTGAAACAACTAGACGTTTTACCACTCAAAGGAAGGGAAGATTGCCCAAAACTAATGAATGAAAAAAGCTGTCTAAGACTGCATCGATCCATCCTCTTACTGCAACAAAGTTTTTTAGAATGGATAATTAATAAAGAAACAAGTTTATATTTGTTTATTCAACAATTTTAGAGACTGCCAGTTCAAGATCTGGTGGGTGGTTTGAGTGAGAAATGTCCCCAGTAGGCACACGTGGTCCCAGGTCGGTAGTGCTCTTTGGGGAAGTCATGGAACTTTTAGGACAGGAGCCTTATTGGAAAAAAAGGGGAGGGACATCGTGAGGACAAGCCTTGAGCATGCAGTGGCCCCACTTTCCCGTTCACTGTCCACCCCCCTCGCTTTCCAGTTGTGGCTGGAGACGTTGATCTCTCAACTTCCTGCCACCTCACCTGACCCACATTATGGACTTTCACTCTGGAACCATAATCCAAAATAAAGTCTTTTTTCTATCAGTTGTTCTTGGTCATGATATCTTCTCATAACAATAAAAAGTAATTAGTACCATCATGCAATCTGGTAGCCCCATTGGTTCAGCCTTTGAAGGAGAATTTGAGGCTACCATATGACTTAAAGCATATGATAAAGAGCACATGCAAGGGAGAGAGAGCTGCCAGGCAGGAGGACAGGAAGCAAGAGGGATCTGTTCAGCATGATCTTTTCATAACTTGCTCTCCAAAGAGAGTGTCCTCCATGATGCAATGATGTTTCAGTGCACTCATTCACTACTTCTCACATGGGGATCACACTTTCTACATATGAACTTTTTGTGGTCCTTTTTGAGACAGAGTCTCCCGTTAGTCCTAACTGGCCTGGAGCTCACTCTGTAGACCAGGCTGACCTTGAACTCACAGAGATCCACCTATTTTCTTTCTGCCTCCCAATTGCTGGGGTCTACATAATGAACTTTTAAAGGGAACATACTTGTAAAAGTTTCATATGTGTTCCTGTATCTTGTTAAAGGGACATACTTGGGCTGGAGGATAGCCCTAGCGGTTAAGAGGCCGCCCGATCTTCAGAGGACCTGGGTTCGTCCTCAGCCACCCACATGGTTGGCCGAGAACCGTCTGAAACTCCAGGAGAACTCCAGTTCCAGGGGAATCTGAGACCCGTTTCTGACCTTCCGCGGCAGTGCACGACATGGATGCACAACCTACATGCATACCAGTCCATTCATGCACATACAAAATAAATAAACTTTAAAACAAAATTATTTAGGGACATACTTAAACCCAATCCAAATAATAGCACTGAAATTTTTATGTCTGGGGGCTGCATTCTTTATCCAAAATTCCTCTCAAATTCACTCTCCTCATATATTTTTCCTCTCAAACTACCCGCACCTCTGCATGTCTCCCAGAAAATTGTACACAGAGTCGCTGCCTTTATCATTTTCAGTGTTTGCAAAACAGTTTCACTGAGATGAGGTATTAGAGCCTCAAAATTAAATCTCTTGAGTCTCTACTCTAGCTCCTCCCTCCTTTCTTACTTTTTTTTCTGTTAATGAATTTAATTCTTGCAGGTAACTGAATTGCAGATAACCTATGTTTTTCAAATACTTACTTTAAATTTTAATGTGTATGTGTTGCCTGATTGTATGTAATGTACACCATGTGGTGGCAGGAAGCCAACAGAGGTCAAAAGGTAGCAATCCACTGGAAGCTGGAGTTAAGACAGTGTGACCACCATGGGTGGGTGCTGGGAACCAAACTTTGGGGTCTTTCTGCAAGAGCAGCCCTTGCAAAAAAGCGGCGAAGAGCCATCTGTTTCAGGCCTCAACCGTGTTCATCCTTTCTTAGTCTCAGGAAACCAGGCACCAAGCTTATCACCTCCACCTGTGTTTTCTCCATAAGGGCTCAGTAAAAGGTGAGTGAAAAGTTATTCCAAGTGGGAAATGGGCCAAGGAAAAGAGTTTGTGGAAGTACATCATGGTAAACAAGAGGCGATAAAGTGAGCAAGAAAAATGCCACAGAGAAAAGTAAGCGTTAAAGAAATTAGTTGTGTACCTGTTGTCGAAGACTGGTGTGAGCATGAAAAATGTTATGAGATGTCCTTGCTAATGTAAAACTGGCCTCTAAATGCCAGAGAGTGTTACCAAAGGCCCTAAAGCAACAGCAAATTTTGGTCTCCTTGAGCAAGCAAGACTCCTCCGTCATTATCCTACACCTCAACGGCCTGAAGATACTGTGGCCAACATGGCAGCCAGTATCTCTATATAATCCAATCTAATTGGCTATTAGCTCTCTCCTTGAAGAATAAGATCACAGTGGATGCGACAAGCTTATGTCCTCTAGTGGTTTAGAGATGTTATAAGCCAACAATAAGAACATGTCACCCTTCATAGAGAAACAACAGTTTGTGAATTAGCATACCCATCCAGCATCTTGTCTAGGCGCACAGCTAGCTTGAATATAATTAGTCTTGCTTAAATGCCTGTACACTCAATTGCGGTTCTTTGGTAGTATTCTAAATGTATCACTGGAAAAGCTGTCCACCCATGAGGAAACAACTCGAACAGACTAGAGTCCAAAATGACAACTCCAAAGAAAGTAGACTTGCTGCACCCAATTGTGCCCCTTTCCCAAGCCTAGGGAACAAATTGTGAAAGAGGAGGCATAGTAAAGAATGGTAAAGCTGTGGAGAGAGGGGTGAATCATTAGACTACAGCATATAGTCTGATTCCCTAATTGATCAACAGGCCCGGGCATACGAGCTTCCCAACGGGACTATGGGAACAATGGGTTGTTCAAAATTTGGACAAAGATACTTGCAAATGCACCTATTACCTAATTGAATGGCAAAATGAGTACGCAATTTTTATTGAAAACACTGTGATATTATAGTGTAGAATCCCGGTAACAATAAACAAAAAAGCGGGGAAAAAAAAGAAATAGGTGTCGCAAATCCCAATTAAAATCCCCTAGAGTTTCTTCTTCACAGTCTTGGAAAAACAAAAGACCACCCGAATAGAGCCAAAACAATCCTGAGTGAAAAGAGCCCTAGCATGGGGAACCTTTTGGTACAGACTTCAAGTATACGACAGACTATAGTCGTAATAACAGCCTGGTACTGGCGCCAAAACAGACCTGTTGACCAATGGAAACAAAACCAAAGATCCCAAATCTGAGCACATACAACTTTTCCGCCTCTCATATTTGACAAGGGGGCCAAGAAACACAATGGGAAAGACAAGCATCTTCAGCAAGTGATGTTTGCAAAAACTGGATCACCACTTTAAAAGATGAAATTAACCCCTACCTCTAGCCCTTATAAAAGTCAACTCCAGTGGATCAAAGAATCTCAACTTGAAACCACAAACGCTGAAAGCGCTAGAAGAAAAAGTTGGCAGCAGAGACATAGGCATAGGAAAAAAAAAAAAAAAAAAAAAAAAAAAAAAAAAAAAAAAAAAGAATTAAGGTCAACAATTGAAAACATGGACGTTATTAAACTCCAAAGCTTCTTTACATCAAAAGAAAACAATGGAGGAAATAATAGAAATCCCACAGAGGGGAAAAACCTTCCCGCAGAAACATATGACATAGTATTGATTTCCAGAGTATATATAACTACTCAAAAAAAAAAAAAAAAAAAAGAAGAAGAAAACAATGCACATTCATACATACATCGAGCAAAGAGATGAACAGAGACTTCACCAGTGAGGAATTAGGATGGCTGAGAAACGTCTTAAGAAGTGGTTCAACAATCAGTAATCATTATGAATGGAATCAATTTTAAAACCATTTTAAGATTCATCTTACTCCAATATTACTGGCTAGGATCAAGAAAAAACAAATTATACCAAGTGCTGGAGAGTTGTGGGGAAAGGGCAACACTCATCCACTTGCTGGTGGGAATGTGAACTCATTCAGCCACTATGGAAAGCATTGTGGAGAAACCCTTTGAAGACTTGGAATGAACTTGCCACCTGACCCAGCCTACCTCTCCTGGGCATGTACCACAGAGACTCATCTTACTGCAGATATACATGCACAGCCTGTTTATTGCAGCTCTCTTCACATACCAAAGAGCTGGAACCACCCACACGTGCCGCTCAACTGACGAATGGATAGAGAAAACATGATACATCTACACAATGAGTTCTATTCAGTGGGTAAAGAAAGATGACATCATGAGTTTCACAGGTAAATGGATGGAACTAGAAGATATTATGTTTAAGTGAAGTAACACGTCCCAGAAAACAAACAATGCATGGTACCCTTATCGGTGGATGCTAGTGCCATTACCTAGTTGTAGTATTTTTCGTAAGGTAAGGCATAAAAGGACCCCTTGAAACTATAAATTGCTCAAGTATTGGGAGTGATGCATATTGGAACAACAACAACACAGACACGACATATCAAAAGTCTTCGTCAAAGAACTGACTGAATGTGAACTTCTTGATCAAACAGTCAACTTGTTCCACATGGAGAATTTTGAGAAAAGACTGAGAAAGAGATAAAAGCATGTTTGTCAGAATGCTCTGGTGGGGTGAGGGGTTAGGATGGGGGACACGGGTCTAAATCTGTGAGTACATAACTTAATACCAAAAATATTAAAAAATTTAAATTAAAAATTTTTTTTTTTTTTTTTTTTTTATGAAAAAAAAAAAAAAAGAGATTAAGTTTCTACTGCAAGAAGCTGGAAAGTTTTCCAGTTCCCAGAAGTAAAAAGTTTCCCACATACTTAGCAAACCAATAAGTGACTAAGGTCCCTGAGCTTCAGGAAGTAAAATCATCCCAAAGCCATAGTACAGTGCCAGGAAGGAGTCCAACCATACCAAGGAAGCTAGAATTCAGATTTCTGTCCAACCAAGAGCAGCAGCAAGGCTCCGGCAACAACTATATCTGCCAGCATGGGGGGAGGGATTCAGCACCTTAATTTGTCAGTCATTTAAGGGACGTGGTCAAGTTAAACTTCTCATAAACAGAATTTCACGCCTAGCATATCTGGATTACATTTTATGTATGCACAAATGTCTACAAGATAAGGTAGATCAGTGGCCCTTGAAAGAAATGCTATGAAAAGTAGGTGCAAAATGTTGTTGACACTTTTGCTGCTATTTCTTAGTCACATAAATAGCACCACAGCAACTATGCTTCTTCGACATAGTTTTTCTCCTCTTTCTTCCCCAAACAATTACCCCTTTTTAATAACTGCATACAATTATTTTATTCATATTCACATCCCACTATCCTCCTACCTCCTCCCAGATCCACCAACGCCCTACTTAACCCCAAATTTGCTGTCCTCATTTTTTAATAAGCCATTGAGCCCAACAATGTAACTGTGAACTCCACTGACACTCTCTGTACTTGAATCAGTTGTGAGCTTCTGCATTAATCACTGAGCATTTCCCAAAGAACTTCTCTGATGAGGTCTAGAAGTTACACTTTACAGGTACATAGATGCAAATTTAGAGAGTCCATGTTTTTCTTTTTCTTACTATGGGGTCTTTTGTAGCAGAATGTAATAGGTAAGTTTATTATTATTTCCTTGGGCCTGTGAGCTGTATAGGTTCTTGGTCAGTTTTATAGCAATATACTTCCATTTCTTTCTTGTGGAATGGGTCTTAAATCCAATAAGAATGCAGTTGGTTGCCCCCACAATATTTAATGCCACTATTGCATCCAGTGGCTATATCTTACCACACTGGTCATTATGCAGTTCCATATGGTTTCAAAGCAGGGTAAGACTGTTGATGACTTATTTCCCCCAGCAGTCTGCAGTGCACCTCCCAGACTCATTAAGAGATATTTAGCATGGAGGAACCTTCCTGGTTTATGCCAACAAAACTATTATATAATATATTTTTAATTTATATTTAATCTATACAATAGTAAGTTTCTATTGGCTTTTTCAAACATCTTTAGGGCTACTATCTCTCCCCTAACCCCTGACAATTGCCCTTTTAAAGCTTGATTTTACTAAATAAAAACAATACTTTAATATATGCTAACAAAAAATAGAAAAAATCCTGATATAGAACCCTTTCACAAACTGTTTTTATCTAAAAGTCTTTACACTTTGAATCCTGAATGTTTTATGGTCTATGGCCACACACCCTGAATTACCCAATCTCATCTGAATTGTTTTATAAATTTATAATCAATAAAAACCTTTTGATTAAAAAAGAACTTTTTTTCTTTCCTACTGGATAGACTTCTAAGACAGAGGAGGTCATTGTCAGAGAAAAATTATCACTCAGTGTGATCTCACTCAGTGGTGGACCCTTGTATCCAACCTGCCAAGCAAGATGTGCCCAGTGGAATGATAGTGTATGACGGTTATGGTGATAACCAATTGATTCCTAAGTCCATATTTAGGACTTCCTCCTCACAGGATCATTTCATGCCTTGTACTGTAAACATAGTCAAAAGATAATGGTTACAGGTCCCCAGGAGAGATTCTATTGTTGCTGTTGTGCTAATGGACATGTTCAAACTGTTATCTTTATTTTTATGTTTATAACTATCTATTATGTTTACAACCTCTATCAGTAATGCTCCAGCCTTGGTACAGGAAAACTTTTTCGGTGGGCAATGGTCATATACAGACACATAACTGGCCAAAGTGCATGAGAATAAGTGAAAAAGTTTACAAGCCCAAAGGGGCAGGTATAACACACAACCACACACACACACACACAACACACACACACACACATCACACCTCAAAAGCTCAGAGAACATTGTCAAAGGAGGATTAGAAAAAAATCTAAGAGCCAGAGGATGGGGGGGGGATGCGTGTGAATTCTTGAATCATTGTCTTCTGGATATTACATGGCTCTTCTATTCATAAACTCATAGCACCTGTGGCTAGCTACACAAGACCCACACAATACTGAACCTGTCAAGATTTCAACATGGATGAGGGAAGAACACAAGAGGTTCACCAGTAGCTAAGTAGCTACTGGCAGTTCATGGCTGCTGGATGAAGGGAAACATGATGGGAAGAGGGATCTAGAGGGAGTGGGGAAAAAGAGATTATGTGGTTAATACTTATGTATCAAATACATTATGTACAGGTGGAAATTGTCAGAAACAGAATAAAATTTTAAAGTAGAAGTAGTTTTAGATATAAATTATGTCACATGTATATATTATCCATCTGTCTTTTTTCAAACAGTGCATGTTTCACATTGTGTTTGCCCTATTCCCTCTACTGGAAATTGCCTGTCCTCCCTTTTCTTGAAATTTATCCAACTCCCAAAAGCTTGGATCTAATACTCCACCATCTTAAATTCTTCATTAATTTTCCTTCTACTCTCAACTGTTAGTGGAGTTGAATTAATTATATCTGGGAAAAAACTTTACCACATAAATAACATACAGATTTGGGAGAATTAATAATCATTTTTACGGGATCATAATTCTACAAGGCATACTATAGAGCATGAGCTTCATGGGGTAAAACAATATTCTACTTCTTTAATGTCCAACACATGTACTCAAAGCTAGAAATATATCATTAATATTTTGTAGGTATTTCGGGTAGTTATTAAAATACACAAAAATTAAATATTTTTAGTATGATAGCAATGAGGTTCCTGACAGAAATGTCATTTATAGTAATGAGTTTAGCAAAACTGTAACTCTTCTCTCCTTTTAGTTCTTTGTAATACAAGATTAGTGGGAATCTGAAGTGGCGAGAAATGTAACAAACTCCAGTGTTACTTCAGCTGTGTCTTAAACAGTGTCCTCTCATTTGTCCTTCCTCTCTTCACTGTCCAGTTTATCTTTATTAAATAGAGTTCTCATCAAATGGTTTCCCTAGTAAATATTTCATTGATTCCTTTATCCCTATTAAACAACATTGAAACAAATTAGCCTAAAATTGTAACTTATTGGTTTGATCCCAAACTTTGCTTTACTGGTTTCCTACTCACCTTTGTATGAATTCACAGTGCAATAATAAACATTTTGTATGACATTGAAAGGGCATTATTACTATGAGATATTTTGAATGTCTTTGGTGATACTCCAATGGATTCATATTTTAATAAACTTACACACAATCCAGTCAGTGGTGATATAATAAAATCACCTTTAATGGCATTTCATTAGGATTAGAGAAATAATAAACTACTTGGTATAAATTTCCAATTGAAAGCAATTAGTAACTAATTTTTTGGTTCCTGTTTATGCATCCTCTTCAAAGCACACTGAAAACAACAAAGTGTGAGAAAGAACACTATCTCTAACGAATTTAGAATGTGGCTCCCAAAGATAACTACAGTGTCCCATATCCAAGGCAGGCTAGAGGAAGGCAGAGAGCAGAGGAGAGGAAAGTATCTAATCAGGTCTGTTGTTTCACTGTTTCCTTACATGGTAGATACATAAATATCAGTCCTATCTGTAATAGCGCCAACCTCGGGATCTCATCTTTTAGGTCTTAACTTCCCCGAATATGGAGTCAGCATTCCTTGGCCAGGAGCCAAAGATTAAAAAAAGGAGAAAAAGAGAGAGTAAGCAAGCTTTGATTTTCCCTTTCTCTGCTTCCAAGTGTTTAGAGATGGGAGCGGTCTTCCTCTCCAACCGGCATGGAGCCACCGACTGCCATACCCTCCCTGCCCTGATGGGCTACATCCCCTTAAACTGTGAACCCAAATAAATCCCTGTGCATCCAAGATGCTTTGTCAAGAATTCAGTGTTTTCCCCCAAGAAGGTAACTAATAAAGATTATGTAAAACCTCCCTATACCACTGTTGGGCAAATATGTATTTTAGACATGGAAAGTCTTGCCCAGACAGGAACAGTTCTCACTGGGTCTATAGAGATGAAGAAAAGAATATGAAAAAAAAAAGAAAAGAAAAAAAAAAAAAAAAATAAAAAAAAAAAAAAAAAAGTGAATGAGAAATAAAAATAACTTGGACTTTGACAGTGACAGGGAAAGCTCACAGAAGATAAGAAACTAAAAAGAAATGAATGTAGGAGTTAATAAATAGAAAACAAGGCTTCGGACACTCCTAACCATAAAATGCAAACCAGAACTAATATACTTAGGAAAAAAAAGATTCAGTTTAAAGTCCAAATATTTGACCAAATGACAAATCCGTTAATAGCAAAATATGATACAGAATGTTGAAAAGGGGGGGGGGGTCAAAGTTAGATTAAACAAATTGAGAAATTAAGTAAAGATAACACTGTAATATTAATAAGGAATGAGTGAACTCAAGGAAAACTCATTATACAGGAAAAACAGATCTTTAAACTACTAAAATCAAATTCATGGAGAAAATCACACTGGGAACATTTATCCCTAACTAACTTAGCATCAAATTGCATAAAAATGCATAGCAGGAGATTTAGATGTAAATGAAAAATAAGCACAGTAGGAGTTAGAGAGCTGCCCCAACTGTTAGGAGCTCTGGCTGTTCTCCCAGAGGACCGGTTCCCATTCCCCACCCACAAGATGGCTAACAACCATCCCCAACTGCAGTTCCAGGGGACCAATGTCTTCTCTGACCTCCATGGGCATTTCATCAACACAGGTGCACTACATTTATGCAGGACAAACACTCAAACACATAAAATAAAAATAATAATAAAAACAATTTTAAAGCACTAGTAACAGTCTTCAATTCAAATCCCTGAGCCCCTGTCAAATTGAGGAACTGTAAGTACAATAAGTAAAGACACACATAGTATTTAAATATGGCAGATCACAGAGTAGGCCAGAGAGAACAAAGAATACACAATTTCAATAAAATATTTAAACATATATTTTTTTTAAAATCTGAGTAGATGGTGTTGCCGTCTGGATCTAAAATTCCCAGTGGTTTCCAAATCCATTCCTGGCTGCTGCTGTGCACACCCTCTCCTGATCCGTGCTGGCCAACTAACACCCCTACTGTTCAGACTCCTCTTGTTTCCACAAGTGAGTGCTTTGGCAGTGGCTGTTCCCCCTCCCCCCGGGGGGGGGGGGGGGGAGGCTGCTCTCTAGGGCTCCTTCCTCTCTGCCTGCTAAGCATCCCTCTAGGTCATGCCTCTTCCTCCCTCTCCAATGAGCCACTCCCCAGCTCCTTCCCTGTTTTATTCAATTAAAAGCATGTTATTACTAGAAAGTGGGGTTCCTTTACTTTCTTGACTGCTTTCTGTCCTATTTGCTAAAATGAAAGCCTCAAAAGGCAGAGATGCATTTTGTCCTAAGTCACCATTTTGTCTTACTTGTCTGCAATGGATTCTGATGTTTACAAATGCTTAATACAAAAAAAAAAAAAAATGCATTCACAAGTAACTTAGTCAGTGAATGAATGAATTCTTCCACTGAAATCTTCTCTCCACCCAAACTAGAATGTCCTTTTTTTCCAAGAGCCATGGAACACTTAGAATTAGCATACAGTTTATTTTCAGAGGTCACAATTTTGGTATATATGTGACATAATAGGCATATTTTGGAGCAATACAAATGGGAGGGAACCCGCACAGGAGCTCTGACATCAGCATGGTATTTTCTACCAGGGAGATGATTGGGCCAGGGGATCCAAGGTCCCCACAAAAGGTAAAGGCTCCTTGCCTCTAAACTGGGATACCTGCAAGAAGAAAGACGATAAGGCCCGGCTGCCGAGACCTGACGTTAAAATGGAAAGATGAAGTTTGAGACCACACATGCAAGTGTACAGATGGCCTCTGGAACACCAGAGATGTGTTACCAAAAGGCCACTAAAAACTAATAAAGCAAATGCGGGTCTCCTTGAGTCAAACAAAACTCCCCGTCAGCAAACCAGCTTACACCTCACCTGCTGGAAATACTGTGCAGCAGAGGCAGCCATATGCCTGTATATCCAAATCTAATTGGCTATTGGCTTTCTCTTTTATCTCCGCGGAGGAATAACCCATGGCTGATGCCACAAGCTTACATCCTCTACAGGTTAAGAGATGTTATAAGCCACAGTAAGACCCTGTCATATTTAACAGGAAAAAATGTAATTCATGGATTAACATACCATCCAAACATATGTTTCTATACCAAAGTAACCTACCATAACTATTAGAGCTGTTTAAATACCTATATATCTAATTGCTTGTGCTTCATTAGTAGGATCGAAAGGTTATTCCTGGACAAACTGTCAGCTCATGAAAGGAAACAGCCAGAATTGACTAGAGTCCAAGACAACAGCTCCAGAGAGAATGGACTGTTTTGCCTCTCATCCACCTGTGCCCCTTTTCTAAGCCTAGGGAACAGTCTGCGGAAGAGGGAGCATGGTAGAATGTAAGGGCTGCGATTGGGGTGAATGGTGAAACTACAGCAATGTAGTCTTGACACTCATTTGATCAACTTGATTGAACATACCACCCCTCACCCCCCGCTAGAAGGTGGGGCTGTAGGGGTTTGGGCACAACAGACTGCAAATTGGTTTTACATGAAGGATGCTTGTACTCATGGATTATCACTTATAGCTAAAAAATGGGAAAAAAAAACTGAGAGAAAGATGCAGGACAGATATGGCAAAGTACATGATCTGGGATGGGGTGGGGGTGGGGGGGAAGGGAAAGGGAAATATGCCTGAACTGAATCCGAAAATGATGTATGAAATGCACGAAGCATCAATAAAAAAATGTAAAAAAAAAAAAATGGGAGGGAACAAAAACGACAAAAAGACTGGATCAAAGAACTGACTTAAACAGTTAACTTCTGCCCAAACAATAAACCTCTGCAGAGAAATACTTTAAAAAGACTGAGAAAAAGATGCAAGACATGTATGGCAGAATGCATGAACTGGGGTGGGGTGGGAGCATGGAAAAGGAAGTGTATCAGCCTTGTGTGGTGGCCCACGCCTTTAATCCTAGCACTTGGAGGAAGAGGCAGGTGGATCTTTGTGAGTTCAAGGCCAGCCTGGTCTACAGAGTGAATTCCAGGACAGCTGGGACTACAGGGAGACCCTGTCTCAAAAAGATCAAAAATTTAAAAAAATTAAAAAGGGAGCATGTCTAAATTTGACTGAGAAATGATGTATGAAACACACAAACCACGAATAAAAATATTTTATTTTAAAAAATAGTAAAACTAATCATATAGTATGCTACAGAGAAAACCATAACACACAAACAATAAACAGTGCAGAAAAAACAGTGCAGAAAATATTCATTGACCATAATATAGTTAAAATACTATTTGAATAACAAGAAGTAAAGAAAGAAAACTATCAATTTGAATTTTTAATCAAAATATTAGATTATAGTAAAATTGATAAAACTAAGTTTGGGCCAATCTATGCATTGGAGCCTATGGCAGACAGGTATAGTAATATTGCAGCAAAACACTCATGGTCTAAAATGACCTAAGAAACGAAAAATTAAAGGTAAACTAATAACCCCAAATGCCAGACAAAGAACAAAATCCAGGAAAGTTAAAGAAAATGAGTTGAAGACATTTGAAATGTGAATGTTGTCAAAACTTAATGACTCATTCCAAGCTAGAGTTTTCCAGAACACAAAAATAAGGCAAAATTTCAAAGTCCTATTTTTTTCAAAGTCCTATTCTAAAGAATAACACAGGTACAAAAGAACAAAACCTGATGAATGTGTAGATACTCAATAGTCTGAGCACGTATGTAGTACACCAACATCCAGTCTAATGACCAAGCCACCAAGCTACTTTAAAATTCAAAATTTAAAAGTCAGTGGAAGAAAATATTTCATTGTGTGATCATAAACAAACTAAGAAGAAACAAGAACTTTGTAAAATTGATACAACAAACTTCTATATGGTAAAGATAGCAATTGTTGCCCAGATTTAGCTGTGAATCAATGTAATCTTATTTAATTGTCTACCATAAACAACATCACCTAGAAAAATGGAAACTCTTACTTAGCTAAAAAGATTGTGTCAAAATTTCAAGAAGGAGAAAGTATCCCTACCAGATGCTTTACAGTTTCTATGCTTAAGGTTATTTGGTGCAAGAACAGAAAAATACAATGACAGGGACAGAATGGAGAAAGTCTAAACACTACATATGTATGGGAAAATGAAACAAACAACTAACCATTTGAAAAGTAAAAATTAAATGATTTCTGACCTCATTCTTTACTATAAATATTTTCTATATGGAGTAATAGTTTGATGTAAGCAAAATTAAAATGCAAGAGAGGTATAATATGTGAACATTTTTATAAATGTAGTATGAGAAAAAGCTTTATGAATATCCATAAACCCTACTTCAAGAACTTGAAAAATGTTGACATGTAAAAATTTTTAAACTCAAAAGAACAACTATTATGACATGAAAATGCCAAGAATATAGTAGGAAAATTATTTTCAAAATATGAGAAAATATAGTTTTAAAATGTAAGAAGGTCCAACAGCTGGGTGTGGTGGCGCACACCTTTAATCCTAGCACTCGGGAGACAGAGGCAGGCAGATCTTTGTGAGTTCAAGGCCAGCCTGGTCTACAGAGTGAGTTCCAGGACAGCTGGGACTACAGGGAGACCCTGTGTCGAAAAGACCAAAAAAAAAAAAAATGTAAGAAGGTCCAACAAATAAGAACTGGTTAATCAATTATTTGAACATTAGTCCAAGAACATGAATTTTCAGAGAAAAAGAACTACACTGAGAGACAAGCACAGGGAAAGAGCCCCAACTTTACTCTTTACTGAAAATATCCAATATAGTAACAAAATAACACTGTTTACTATCTGCTTCATAATGTACAATTGCATTAAAAGTAATTCATTATACACATTATTATAATTGGAAATTTTTAATAACTTTTTTCAGTACTGGAGATTAAATCTCTGAGCATACACATGCAAGGAAAATACTCTACCAATGATAACCCAAGCCTTCTTCATTTTATTTCAAGAAACTCTTGAATTTTTGTTAGAAAGCAGATGCTGATATATCTCTATAGAAGATACTCAGAAACGTCAAAGAAAATGTAATATACACATTTCCCATTGGATGAAATATCCTTCATGTAAGAATTTTTCCCCTGATATTCTCATACATGTGAGTTTTTACATATCCATGTGCAAAGCAGATCAACCACAGACTTTTTTTTTTGAAATGGGGTCTCCCTATAGCCCCAGCAGGCCCGGAACTCACTATATAGATCAGACCAGCTTCAATCTTACAGATATTTGCGTGCTTCTGCTTCCCAAGTGCTGGGCTTAAAGGTGTACACCCCCACACCTAGCAACCATGATAATTTTAATAAGAAACACTTGTCCATTCCCATATTTACATAGCAGAAACAACCCATGTGCTTATCAGTAGGAAAAGGGTTAATAATAATAGCAAAACCACAAGATAATATGCTACAATTTTAAAGGAGACAGTTCTCTGTGCACTGATTTAAATGGATAAAGTGATTTAGATATTCTAGAAATTCGATATGACAAAGTATAAAAGCTATTCCACACATAACCATTCAATTTACAAAGTCAGAGAAATATGGGATTAAATAATTTTATGCTCTTCAATATAATGCCTTCATAAAGGAACATAAAAGCTTCCCAAACACGTATAAAATAAAGTTAATTAATTGTTAATGTCTATGGAGTAAGAATCTGGGTCAGTGAATGAGATACGTTACATTCTACTTTAAATCAATTACATATTTTTATTTTGTGCATGGCTTACTTTTTATAGTTTCAAGAAAACCTTTTGTTTCCTAGCACTGAGGATTGGTCACACTCATGTTATGCAAACACTCTATTACTGAGCAACATCCCCAGCCCAAATATCCTCTTAAAAACAAAACAAAAAAAATATATATATATATATATATATATATATATATCACTAAATTGCCTAGACTGGTCTTGAAACCATCTTCTGTAGACCTGGAAGGCTTCAAACTGCTGTGCCCTAAGTTATCCTATCCTAATTTATCCCATATTGTATAAATGAAGGTTTTTCAGACTGTGTCTTGTCCTGAGAGATTCCATTTTACAAGAAGCTTTAAACTCCCTTTTGAGAATGGGAAATAATTCTGCACCGGGGCAAACATATGAACAGCACCATCTGTCCATCACCTCCCGTGCAGCACATGCTAATAAATGACTTACTCTTGGAAGTAGAAAGAATGTCATCCTATAAATTTAAAGTCATGCCCAGAAAGTCCTCACTTGAACCTCATTAAGGATTTGAAACCTGGCATTGCGAAGGCAACAGCCCCACCAACCCATCATCTGACTGCCTGGTGTAGGAGTCAAGGGAGCAAGCAAGGGATGGACAGGCAGAGAACTCCCAGCTGCCCCAAGGACTTCGTCTCTGCTCCGTCTGAACTGCTGATGCAGCCCACTCAGTTTGGTGTATGCATGACCTCTTGTTTCTCCCTGTGAACTGCCATCCATCTTTCTGTCTGTTCGTTTGTCGGGCCTTTTTTCTGTGTAGCTGGACTGAACCATGCAACTTAGCTTTGACCTGCATCCTGCCAGCAGCTAGCAGCCCCTACAGCTTCTCCAGCTTCCGCTGCACTCACTCCCACAGAGACTACCTTATATTCCTGTGAGTTTTCTAGCTGCAGCTTCTCCAGCTTCTTTGACACTCTTGGCCTCTTTAACCCTTTGCAGCCATTCTGTAACCTACCTATTTACATATAGAGACATATATTAACTGTATGGAATATAATATGTGAGCTGAGAGTTAATATTAGTAATTAAGATTAAAAGAACCTGTGTTTGCCTCAGCCAAGGCTATCAAGGAAAGCAGGAATATCTGGAAAATTGCTGCCAAAGAGACCTCTACACCTTGAAAATTTATCCAATAGATGCAATAAATTATTTATGCAATAAATTCTGACATTGTGTAATTAGTTCAGCCATGTTTCTGAATAGCACATCCATGTCAGCCTCCCAACCTGGGATTAGAAGACTACACCATAAGGTCTTGCTTAAAAGTACTGCAGAGATTCAAGAGGGTTTTTTTACCTCAAAAATAATGGTTTTTTTACCATAATAATTTGGATTCATTTCTCTTTCCTCCACATATTTTGAGATAAAAGTAATTTATATTGTAAGAAGAATTACCAAAAAAAAAAAAAGCCAACAGGATTAGAATTTGTGAGCTATAAATTCTCATCATTCAGATGAAAAGTGAATTCTCAGTTTCTGAAAAAGTATTTCAAAATTATATTTGGAGGTAAAAGAATTTCCATGAATCAAAATACCTGGATTCAAATCCTAACTTTAACTTCAACTCTCTACATCCACAATTCAGCCAAAACATTTGGTGAGTTTTCTCCTCTTTATAACAATTACCACTCACTGAATATCCTACAAGTCCCTGAATCACAATTACACTTTGTAAAGCACACAGAGTCCTTTAGAAAAATAAACTGCTATGCAATAACTCCACATGGGACTTATTAATGCATTTTCCTTCTTTAATAGATTCCTTGAGATGTTATTCCTTACCAGCCAAAACAGCCTATCTTAACAATGCAGTTACTTCCTGTTTCCCTTCTCTCTGCAACTTCTAATAATGTGGTTTTTATGTAGCCAAACTCCCACTGATTCTAATCAGTCCAACCTTTAGTTTTAGTAGCATGTTACTGATCATATTTCTCAGACATTGCTTTTTCAGTCTAAAGCCATTTCATCCATTCCTTTCTAGTAATGCTATATTATGCCCCAGAGATATGTTTCTAATAATGCCCCATTCTTCTTTCCCAAGCATCTATAACACTTGCAATGCAATTGCAATTTTCACACAATAAAAAGTAAATACGAAGATTTCTGCTCTTTTGGTTTGTAGAGAGCTCTGTTGAATGGAAGTTATTGTAAGATGCATTCCCTCCAGGAAACAGCTTCAGTTTATAGCTAACATCATCCTATAGCCATGCATTGCTTGAACACCGAAATTACCCAAGAAACACAGTGATGCAACACAGTCAGCACTTCATAACTTTAAGGTAGATGTTTCATTTCATTAGAAGCTTATGTTTCTAAATTGCCAATGTGAGCTAATATATCCCAACATATGGATTGTTTTATTACTCTGATAGAGGTATTTGGCTCCAAAATGAAAATTTTCCTCTAACTTGATTTTCATATTTTCTTTGACGAGTTATTCTAAAAATCCCGCTGATTCTAAAGAGAAGCCTTGTTATGGGACAGATGTGTATCAGTGGGAATTAAGCAGACATTCTGAGACCTATTATCAGTAATATTTTTTCTAAGAAATATATAAACGAATGGTTCTATTCCAGGAAACTTTTTTTACCACAAATGAATCTTTGCAACTGCCTATGGAGGAGAATGTTGTTATCAATCGGAGAAATGTGAATAAAGGAATTGTATACATCAAAGGGAATCTATGACCACATCCTCACCACAGTGGGTGATTTAGAAAAATGTAATGGGAATGATGGAAACAGATTCAAAGAATGAACCTTCCAGGTGAGCCTCCTGGGATCCCTGCATTGCCTCCAGATCCGTTCCAAGTCTTACAGGCTGTGAGTACATGATTTACTAATAATGGAGGCACTACAGGACTGTCTGCCTTGCTTGAACCAGAGCCGGACTGAAGGGAAAGAACAAGGGAGAATGTATGTCTGTTGCAATGCTTTTGACACCAGCAGGGCACTGGAAGCATCGATGGCAGCTTGGAGGGGAAGGAGAGGGAAGGCAGAGAAACATGCCAAAGGTGGACATGAAGGCCACTACAGATGCTTTCCTCCCATCTAAATTCACAAGAACTTTTTCATTGATTTTTCTGACAATTCTGTATGGATAACATAAGGACTCTTAGTCTCAGAAAGACTTAAATGGCGTGCCACAAGTTTGGACCTGTTCTTAGAGTCAAGACTCAGTGATATTTAAAGACAAAGCTGACCACATCTGGTACTACTTTTATATTATATCCTAGCCTAGAGGAACATGGTGATAAACAAACTGTTGAGAGAATAGATCATGCTTAGTAAGTCTTAAATGAATGCTGAATGATAAATGATCATTTTTAACAAGTTGTTGGATCTTCCTCATCCTCATTTACCTATGATTTTTTACCAATTAGCCACAAAATCTTAAAGGAAGGAGAGTGATCTGTGTCCTGCTTCTCTTTATATCTCCAATGGAAATCCACAGTCCTTTCTTAACCTACAGTCCTCTCTGCTCTCACCTACACAGTGGTGAACCAAACACAGTGGAGTAACTCAGCTAACAGTTGATCATGTCCTCAGTCCATTCATACATCCCTTTAACTCTGATTTCATCCTGGCTTTCCGTCCCCATTCAGTTACCATTCCTGACCATATCTGTCTTTTTAATCTTCCCCCAAACCCCCATTTTCATTAATTAATATTTTCCAATTACCTTCCTAATATCATATATATATATATATATATATATATATATATATATATATATATATATATATATATATATATATATATATATATATATGTATATATATATATATGCCCTAGAAGGGGAGTGAGTGTGTGTATGTGTGTGTGTGTGTGTGTAATTATATCGAGTCTTAGTTACTTTTGCTTAGCTGTGACAAATACCTGAGAGAACAACTTAAAGACTGACAGATTATTTTGGCTCTTGATTTCAGAGAATTAGGCAGAACTTCACCTCACGATGGTAGGAATATATTATAGGAGAGGTTCCTCACTCATGATTGCAGGAATGTGTTATAGGAGAGGTTCCTCACCTCATGGTGTGCAAGAAGAAAGTAAAGAGGAAGGAACCAGGGACTAGGTGTAACCTTCAAAACACACCCTTCATGACCTGCTTCCTACAGTGAAGCTCTACCTCCTAAAGTTCCTACCAAATCCCCAAATAGTGCTGTTATCTGAGGAACAGGCATTCAACATATAGCCCGTGTTGTGGGGGACATTTCATACACAACCTGGAGCATTCCACCTCTAGCCCGCAAAGGCTTGTGAGCATCTAATAGTGGAAAATCCGTTCAGTTTATCACCATAAGTTCCAAAGGTCTTAATTCCAGCATGATTCAAAAGTTAAGTACAAATTGTCCTCTGAGACTTAACCCCATGTAGCAATCAAAGCCAAGTTACATAATTATAAATACAATGGCACAGAGTAAACATTCCCATTCCAATCGAGAGGCATGAAGACATAGAAAGGAGGGATCAAACAAAAGCAACACTGAAATCCAGAAGGCAGCTATTAAGTCCTATAGTTCCATTTCCTGCACCTGGACCTTATAGTGTCATGATGTGCACTCCAACAAACACAAGCAGCCCACACATATGGCCTTGACATGTGCAGCCACATGAGCTTTCTCCTTATTATCTCCAATCACTGCCCATAGATTTCTCCACAGGTGTGACATGGCATCTTTGCCTTCCTGGAGTCTTTATCTATCGCAGCATATGCTTCATCCTCGCTGCACAATAAGCTGCAAATTCAGAAACCGCCTGCAGAGATTCTTTGCCACTTTGCCTGGCCTCCCTGGCCAACCTGTAAAATCTGGATGGAAAGCTTCATGGTCCAGTAACTCTTACATTTTGCATTCCTGCAAAACCAGCACCACATAAATGCCAAAGTCTGTCACCAGCTTGAGAAACAGAGAAATATCCAAGTCCCCTTGGATCAGAAACCTATGGGTGAGTATCTGGATAGCCAAGTATAGAGAAATGTATTCTGTGGAAATAATTTCTGAGTGCCCTAGAAACACTCTCTTTTTTATGCTACCACAAATTTGTGTCAGATTACATATTTCATTTGTTTTACATCTTAACATATTCAGAATATTCCAAGGATTTTTACCAATGTATAAATTTCGTCATGTATTTACATTTATTTACTTACACCTATATTTGAAAGACAATTAGTTTCTAATTCTTTATTATAACACACTATGATGAATATCCTCAAAATGGGTATTTATACACATTTTTAAGTTTGCTTCATTATTTGAATAGTGTAAATTATCAAAAGACTAATTTCCACAGAGAAACCTGGACTGTCCATGTTAACTTGAGAAATCAAAAATATGGAAATATTGATTTCTTACTACTATAAAGAAGTCTTGGCTAGAGCTACATAGGAGCATGTTTGGGGCAGACACTCTCCATATCGCCATAGATTTGTGATGCTCATTTCCTGTTGTTGCCACAGCAAATTACTTCAACTTAGTACTAAAAACAACTTAGTACTAAATTTAGCTCTCAGTTTCAAAGGTGAAAGTCTAAATATGTCTCCCTGGATTAAAAACAAGATGCCAGTGTCATGGTCTACATTCCTTCTGGGGGCCATAGTGGAGAACCGGTTTCTTTACCATTGCCAGCCTCATAGAGCCTGCTTACATCCCTTGGTTCTTTGTCTCCTTTGGTTTTCAAAGCCAGTAATGCCTTTCTGAAATTATATCACTTGGATGGTGACTCTTCTGACACCCTCGATCATCTTTTAAGGGGACTTGATTTTTTGGTTTTATACCTTTTTTTTGGTATTTTTGAGACAGGGTCTCCCTTTTAGTACCAGGTGTCCTGGAGCTTGCTCTGTAGACCAGGCCAGCCTTGAACCCACAGAGAGCCACCTATCTCTGCCTCCTGAGTGCTGGGATTAAAGGCGTGTGCCACCACGCTCGGTTTTTTTAAAAATATATTTTTTTTCAGAGTGGTCACTGGGATTTCAGACTCTTCAGAGTGTAGACTGCCATTGCTGGACTACCCAGGCTGTGTCATGGAGGCCAGTGCAGGAGGATCAAGACAGGACACATGCTTGTTGGACCTCATTTGGGTGACCATGGGGGGGGACCCCAGTGTGGAGCACAGGGGCAGGATTGATGTTTGTTTGGGTTTGCCAAGGAGGAAACTTCAGGCACTTCCTTGGGGAAAACATGACATCTTTTGGTTAAAAAAAAANCCTGTGCCTATGACCTTAAGGCAGGTCTGTATGATGGTTACTATGAGGAGAGGTATTTGGTAAGAGATTTTCTTCTTCAAAGATCATATTGACGAACAGGCAATATTAAAATTTGATGAGTTTAAATAAGGTTACATCTCACCTTTCTTCTTCCTAAATACAAGTTGGTTTAGGAAAAGAAGTGGACTGGACAGTCTTTGTGAGTGGTATGTGTTCATTGAAAGTTGGGGGTCAGTGTTTTGTTTGCTTTGCTTTCCTTATTGGGGAGAATGGTGCTTCCCCCTACATTTCCCATTTGCTCCTAGTAAGTGAAGAGAAAAAGACATTGTATTGGTCTTCTAGAGTTCTGTGCAAACTCACAGAAATTGTTTTGGGGTTCCAATAGTTCCTGATCATGTCTCCTAATATATTAGAATAAAGCCAAAGATAAAATACTATATTCTTTTCATAAAACAAATCTTTATTAAATTTTTGTGTGTTCTGCACACTCCGGTCATATCTAGGCCCCTCCCCTAGTTTCACCCTCCCATACCACCCTCCAGATTTCATGCATTCTGTCATATATGTTAGTGCCTATTTAGTCAAGTGTGGATCCCCAAATGTCCCTTGGTATGAACCCATCCAGTAGAGCTTGCTCAGCCTGTTAGCATCATTTTCTTAAAGAAGACCAATTCTCAAATACTATTTCCTTCAAATCATGCCTCTCCTGCCTAGATAAGCCTGGAGAACTCACAAGTGTGGAGCAAGTTCTTTTCTACTGGTTTGTTTTTTTGTTTTTTGTTTTTTTGGGGGGTTTGGTCTTTTTTGAGACAGGGTCTCCCTGTAGCTCCAGCTGTCCTGGAAATCACTATGTAGACAAGGCTGCCCTTGAACTCACAGAGATCCACCTGCCTCTGCCTTCTAAGTGCTAGGATTAAAAGCATGCACCACCACACCTGGCTCTTTTCTACAGTTTATTCCTGCTACAGTCAACCTAATTCTGAGCTAGACTTTGCCCCCAGGGCATTCCTCTCGTTATTCCTTTCCCACCTCTTACTCCCCTTCTTCATTATTCATCTGACTATGAGCTTTGACTGTGGCATCCACATCTCACTGACTTAGAGATCAGTGAAATATATAAACAAATAAGTGAAATTTATAAACAATAAGCTTTTATGTACATAAGTGAACAAATGTCTTCCCTACATCAATCAGCAGAATGCCTCTAGCCCCAAGAATTCCTTGATGCTAACTTGTGCATTTACTGAATTTAAATTTTATTTTATTTTGTTGACACTAGGTTCCTGAATCTCCTCATTTCTCCTAATACTTTTGCTTAGTAGTCTGTCCTTAACCAACTGTGGCCAGGTAGACATTAACAGGTAGCCAGACTTAATAAAAACAGACCTAACGGAACTAGTCCTTATCTAACTTTTTTTTGGTCTTTTTGAGACCGGATCTCCCTTTCAGTTCCAGCTGGCCTGGAGCTTGCTATGTAGACCAGGCTGGCCTTGAACTCACAGAGATCCACCTGCCTCTGCCTTCTGAATGCTGGGATTAAAGGCATGCCCCATTTGGTTATTTGTATTCTTAACCAAATTGAACTGCTCATTTGGTGATTATATCAGTCTTTCTCACTTTCTCACAATCACTGGATAAATAAAATGTCAGCAAATTATTTATATGCAGAATGTACAGAGCTTAGATCAGGGACTTCCCAGGACCACCTGAAGCACAGAGTACTGGGGCAGGCTAAACGAGGCATATCCCCCTGCCCCTCCCCCTCCAACTGGAACTGCTGAGGGAGTGTCCAAGTGGATTTTATTTTAGAAACTTCAGAACAGAAAGGAAAGAGTGAATTAGGGAGGATTTCCTGGGACCACCTGAAGCACAGGTAGGAGCTAGGTGCTTCAGCCAGGCAGATTGTTTGGTTTGATCCATTCATCTTTGGCTTGATTGGCTTGTGTGGCTGTGGAGGCTGAGTTGTCCTCCCAGATGGTATAAAAGGTGGGCCTGTGTGAGACTTGAGATCAGGAATTTCCTGGGACCATCTGAAGCACAGGTAGGAGCTGGGTGCCTCACCCAGGCGGATTGTTTGGTTTGATCCATTTCCTTGGCTCGATTGGCTTGTGTGCCTGTGGGGGCAGAGTTGTCCTCCCAGCAGGTATAAAAAGTAGGCCTGTGTGAGACTTGAGATCAGGGATTTCCCGGGACCACCTGAAGCACAGGTACCAGGGCACAGGCTAAACAGCACCCCCTACCCCGCCAACTGGGATTGCCAAAGGAGTGTCCAAGTGGATTCTTTGGAGAACCTTCAGAACAGAAAGGGAAGAGTGAGTTAGACTTCCAATAGAAAGCCTAAAGCTTAGAAAGGTCAACACTCTATAAGCAAGGAGAAAAGGAGAAAAACAAATCAATCAAACAAACAATGAAGGCATCTGAAGGAAGCAAGCAAAGCAAGCCTTCAACACAGTGCATTTGGGATTTGCATTGGAATACAGGCAAAGAGAAACCCACATACTAGGGACACAAAATAGAATGGAGAAAGCAGAACAAAGAATATCAGTCCTGGAAGACAACACAGAACAACTACAAAGTTCAAGTAAAGATTATGAAAAATTTTAAAGTACACAAAAATGGAACAACCAGGAAATATGGGACACTATGAAAAAATCAAACCTCTGCATCATAGGAATGAGGAAGGAGAAGAATACCAAGAAAATGGTATTGATCAGATCTTCAACAGAATAATAGATGAAATTTTCTCCAAACTAAAAAAAGACAAACCCATACAAATACAAGAACCACATAGAACTCCAAACAGATAAGATGAGAAAAGAAACTCCCCATGCTATATCATGCTATATCATAGTTAAAATGCTGGATGCCCAAAACAAAGACAAAATTCTGAAAGCCACAAGAGAAAAACAACAAGTTACATATAAGGGGAAACCCATCAGATTTACAACTGACTTCTCAGTGCAAATCATGAAAGCAAGAAGAACATGGAGCAAAGCATTCCCAGTGTTAAAGAACAATAGATGCCAACCCAAGTTACTATACACAGCAAAAATGTCAGTTATAGTTGGAGAGAGAAAAATCTTCCATGACATAAACAAGATGATAGAATACACGTCCAGAAAACCAACCCTTCAGAAAATACTTGAAGCAATTCAAAGGACAGAAGAGAGGAGAAACTATCCGCAAGCACCTAGAAAGAGAAATTAGTAAAAACATAACTGCAGAAGTAGAAATTGAGACTAAGCCAAGCGCAATGGTGCACGCCTTTAATCCTAGCACTTGGGAGGCAGAGGCAGGCAGATCTTTGTGAGTTCAAGGGCAGCCTGGTCTACAGCATGAGTTCCAGGACAGCTGGGGCTACAGGGAGACCCTGTCTTGAAAAGACCAAAAAAAAAAAAAAAAAAGAAATTTAGACTAAAAATGCAAATGGGTAATAAGGTGAAAGGAAGTGACAAACATCTTTCAATTATAACCTTAAATATTAATGGCCTAAACTCCCCAATCAAAAGACATAGACTGGGAGACTGGATTAGGAAACAAAACCCATCTATATTCTGTCTGCAAGAAACCCATCTCACTTTCACGGATAGGCACCAACTTAAGGTGAAGGGATGGAAAAAACATATTCCAAGCAAGCGGTACCAAAAAGAAAACAGGTGTTGCTATTTTAATATCAGAAAAAATAGACTTCAAAGTAAAAGAAATCAGAAGAGACAAAGAGGTCCATTACATCTTTATCAAAGGAACAATTGACCATGAAGATTTCACCATGAATATATATGCACCAAACTCTGGTGCACCAAATTTATAAAGACAATTCTCCAGGACATCGAGGCACAGATTAACCCCAGCACACTAATAGTAGGGGACTTCAATAACACACTAAGTCTTCTGGACAGATCGACTGGACAAAGAATAAACAGAGAGACATCTGAACTGAATGATATGATACACCAAATGGACCTCAGGGACATCTACCAAATATTCCACCCAAATACCAGAGAATACACTTTCTACTCAGCACCCCATGGAAGAGTCTCCAAAATTGACCACATACTGGGACACAGAAGAAACCTCCACAAATACAAAAAAAAAAATGAAATAATTTCATGCATTCTATCGGACCACAGTGCAATAAAGCTCAATATCAACACCAGGATAAGCCCTAAAACCTGCAAGAACACATGGAGACTAAACAACACTCTCCTGAATAATAAATGGGTCAAGGAAGAAATAAAGAAAGAAATAAAAGCATTCCTGGAATTGAATGGCAATGATAATACAACACAACAAAACCTGTGGGATACTTTAAAAGCAGTCCTAAGAGGGAATTTTATAGCCCTGAGTGCCTACATCAGAAAAACAGAAAGAGCACAAGTGAACCATCTAACACTACAGCTAAAAACACTTGAGAGACAACAATAACAGATAGGAAGAAATAACAAAATCAGACCAGAAATCAATGAAATAGAAACTAAGAAAACAATACAAAAAAATCAATGAATCCAAAAGTTGGTTCTTTGAGAGAATAAACACGATAGACAGACCTCTAGCCCCGTTAACCAAAAGAAAGAAAGAACAACTCCAAATCAATAGAATTTGTGATGAAAAAGGAAACATCACAACAGACAATGAAGAGATCCAGACAATCACATGGGAATACTTCAAATTCCTATGCTCTACTAAGTTTGAAAACCTAGAAGAAATGGATGAATATCTGAAATCCTGGGAATCACCTCAAAGTTTAGCTTAAACAGACCCACAATATATTAAGAAACTGAAGATGTAATAAGAAACCTCCCAACTAAAAAAACCCAGGCCCAGATGGTTTCATGGCAGAATTCTATAAAACATTTAAAAAAGACAACCATTATTACTCAAATTGTTCAGAAGGATTCAAGCAGAGGGAAATCTCCCAAATTCCTTCTATGAAACCAGTGTCACTCTAATACCAAAACCAGGCAAAGATACAACCAAAAAGGAGAACTATAGACCCATCTCGTTAATGAACATGGATGCAAAAATTCTCAACAAAATACTTGCAAACTGCATACAGACCCACATAAAAAAGGTCAGCCATCATGACCAAGTTGGATTCATACCAGGGATGGCCCAAAATACAAAAATCAATAAATATCATAAAACACATAAAGATTGACAATTGACAAATGGGACCTCATTAAACTCAAAAGCTTCTGTACATCAAAAGAAATAATCAAGGAAGTGAAGAGAAAACCTACAGAGTGGGAGGAAATCTTCACTGCAGACACATCTGACAAAGCATTGATTTCCAGAATATATAAACTACTCAAAAACACAAAGAAGAAAGAAAACAAATGAATCACTCAAAAGATGGAGCAAAGAGCTGAGCAGATACTTCACAAGTGAGGAATTAGAGATGGCTGAGAAACATCTTAAGAAGTGTTCAACATCACTAATAATTAAGGAAATGCAAATGAAAACCACCTTAAGATATCATCTCACTCTGATAAGACTGGCTAGGATCAAGAAAACAAATGATACCAAGTGCTGGAGAGGTTGTGGGGAAGGGGGAACACTCATTGACTGCTGGTGGGAATGTAAACTTGTACAGCCACTATGGAAAGCAGTGTGGAGAACCCTTGGAAGATTCAAAATGAGCTTACCACCTGACCCAGTCATACCACTCCTGGGTATATATCCACAAGATTCATCTTATTGCAGAGATATACACACAGCCATGTTTATTAGAGCTCTGTTCACAATAGCAAAAAGCCAGAACCAACCCAAGTGTCCCTCAACTGACAAGTGTATAGAGAAAATGTGGTACATCTACACAATGGAGTTCTATGCAGCAGGAAAGAAAGATGACATCATGGGGGCTGGAGAGATGGCCTAGCGGTTAAGAGTGCTGACTGCTCTTGCAGAGAACCCTGGTTCAATCCCCAGCACCCACATGGCAGCTGAGAACTGTCTTTAACTCCAGTTCCAGGGGAATCTGACACCCTCTTCTGACCTCCGCAGCATTGCATGACATCAGTACACAAACCTACATGCAGACAGTACATTCATACATGTAAAAAGTAAATAAAATTAAAAAAAATAAAAATAAAAAAAGAAAGATGGCATCGTGAACTTTGCAGATAAATGGATGGAACTAGAAGATATTATGTTCAGTGAAGTAACACAGTCCCAAAAAACAAACAATGAATGGTATCCCTCATCTGTGGATGCTAGCACCAATTACCTAGTTGTAAGTATTTCTTGCACATGGCCCCTTGAACTTTTGTCCAAGTAGTTGGGAGTGATGCATATTGGAAAGAACAGCAACAACAACAACAACAACAACAGAAAAGACTGTGTCAAAGAACTGAATGAAATGGTGAACTTCTGCTCAAAACAGTCAATTTCCACATCGAGAATTTTGAGCAAGACTGAGAAAAAGATGAAAAATATGTTTGGCAGAATGCAGGAGCTCTGATGGGGTGGGGGGAGAGGGTGAGGACATGGGGTCTAGATTTGATTAGTAACATAATCTTGTACAAAAATATATATAATAAAAAAGTAAAAAAATCTCCACCAAAAAATAAATTAATTAATAAAAGGCAATGTGAAGAATAAAAAAATTATTTATATGCGCTTACAGTAAAATACTACTTCAACTTTTCCCCATGCCAAAAAGCGTAATTAGACAGTGTAGAGTGAGGGCCCTTCAAATTCTTATATTCTATCGTTCTATAAAACCTGAAAGAGTGATGTGAAAGAACAGCCCTTTTATGCTCTTGCTTGATGGCCTCATCATTTTTCCTGCCTACATTTTCCTACAAGAGCACTATTTCAGCTTTTTTAGAACTAATATTATCTCTTAGGACACTGTGATACTCAACTGGGCTAATGTTGCCTCCTTTGTCAGTACAAGAGACAAGGAAGCAAAGCTGTTCTGGCTTTAATCTGAAATGGGTACATGGGCTCATGTTTTGAACTCTAGATTCTCAGCTTGTGATACTATTTGGAATGCTGTAGAGCTCTAGGAGGTGAGACCTATAAAAGCAGACCATAACATGCCAATAGCCCGCATCTTAGTGAGAGCTGCTCCCTGCTTCCTGGTCAGTCAGGATGTGAATGGCTACTGCCACATGCTCACCCTGCCATGGATGGATCTGGTCTGACCTATATGTCTTCTCCCATCATGGACTGGAATCTCTCTGAAACCATGAGCTTTCACTGTGCTAAGAGTAACTGATATGGGCTGGAGAGATGGCCTAGAGGTTAAGAGTGCCAACTGCTCTTGCAGAGGACCCAGGTTTGATCCCCAGCACCCACATGGCAGCTGAGATCCGTCCTTGACTCCAGTTCCAGGGGAAAGCACTGACACCCTCTTCTGATCTCTGTGGCATTGCATGACATGGGTGCACAAACCTACATGCAGACAGTACATTCATACACATATGAAAATAAATAAAATTTGGGCTGGAGAGATGGCCTAGCGGTTAAGAGCGCCGACCGCTCTTGCAGAGGACCCGGGTTCGATCCCCAGCACCCACATGGCGGCTGAGAACCGTCTGAAACTCCAACTCCAGGAGAACTCCAGCTCCAGGGGAATCCGACGCCCACTTCTGACCTCCGCGGCATTGCACGACACGGGTGCACAGACTTGCATGCAGACAATACATTCGTACACATACAAAAATAAATAAAATTAATAAAAAAAAAAATTTAAAAAAATAAAAAAAAAAAGAAAATAAATAAAATTTAAAAAGAGTAATTGATGCAAAAGTATCACCCAGACATGTGACCAATCTGGTCCCCTCTCCTGCCTTGCCACACTTACATTATTTCATCTCAGTATTCACCACCTTAAATAGTTTTTAGCAAAACCGTGACCTAAGATCAGTTTAAACATTATTTCTACTCATTAGCTACAGAAATTCTATAAAGCAAGCTTATAGGAATGAAACTTTGTCTGGATCGAAGCAGGACCTGCAAGTCCTGTCCTGGAACTTCCACAAGTTATCTGATATCTCCATGGGCATTCAAGTTGTCTCTGTGAGTTACCTGTAGCTCTGTGAAGTCGAGACATTATGATATATCCTGTCTCACCTATCTCTGTAAAGTTCCAGACCCTGATGGCCTTCCTTTGAGGTATTGAGCAAAATGTCACACCTCTAGTTTACTGGTTGCACAAATAGGAGCTCTACTGCCCCTGGTAGGAGCCAAGATGGCTTGCCCTTCTCTTCCTCCTGCCCCCCACATCCTTGCCCAGAACACAGTAGCTTTTAGTATATAAATACATTGCTAGCATGAATAAAACTGAGTCACTTTTCTCCCAGACCATCTCTTTGAGACAGTTTCTTCCATTTCTCATTGGGTCACTTCTCGTGGTCCCCTCCCCCCTCCTTGCCAGAAGCTCGGCCTAGGAACTGTTAGCCTGCTGGCAGGAGACAGCTCTGAGGCTTGTGGCCTAGTGAAGCTGACAGCCTGGTTCTAGAAGGGAAGAACATCATGCAGATTGTGGCCACCAGTGATTAAAGGACCAACAGACAATATATTTACTGACAACAACCAACACAAGCTAGCAAAGCTTACAGATTCATCTTTCTAGGAGTTTTAATCTGCAATATCAACTGCACTGGGGATAAGCAATAATCCCTGAGTATCTGGACCTGAAGATAGTCCTGGGATATATGATGTAAAGGCCAGACTAGCCCCTGTACAATAGAGACAACCAGCTATATCCTTACCTGGCTCAATCTTCCTTTCCATGTCCCAATTTGATTCTTATTCTCTTCCACACAGGGACATCCCATTACTACCTGTGCTCCCTTATGCATTTTGGGTGTTCACAGAGAAGACAGAGCCTATAAAAACACTCTATTTAAATTGTAAATGGTCCATATAGCAAAGAAACATGAACTGAAAAAGGCTAGATGATTGCCTGCAATGAGCTTGCATAAAGTGAAACTGAACTTAATGAATTCATCACAGTCCATCCTGGTCTTTAGCTCACAAGAACAAAGAAATACTATTTGTTAGTATACTGTCTCTGAAGGACAGCTCTGCTTAATCAAGTTCTCAAAGACTGATACTATGCACCAGAAAGAATATATTCACTTATGAGAGGCAGCACCATCAGCATGTCAGCTGCCAAAGTGTTCTCTTCTTATGAACAAGTGACATGAGGAACCAAATTATCATCAGAAGGCCACTTTATTAATCCTTAATTTTAAAAGCACAACTATCAAGCACAGTAGCAATCTGATCCATCAGACTGATTGGCACAGTGTGCCTGAATAAATAGATAACTGGAGAGTGAAATGATCAAAGGATTATCCTTGATCATATCCCTGGTGTATAATTCTTTGCCTCATGTACTTTAAGTTGTTGGAATTCCTAAATAAAGGGCCCATGAAACTCTTAATCTAACATACCTTCATCTTCTCTGGGAAGCAGACCCATTAATTACTCATCTTGACCTGTATTTTGTTCCCCGACTCCACTGGCACAATCCCCATGACTGTCTGCTTAACTTAAGTCTTTCCCTTGGTCTTTAAGCTTTTCTCTTCCTCAGTTTCTCCCCTTCCCTTTGCAGTCTAGATTCTATGAACAGCTTGTAAAATTCCCTCTCCCAATTTACTATCCTGCATATTGTACTCAAGCCCTTCCCCCAGAGAATTAGCAGCTTATAATCACAAATGTCTTACTACCTGCTAAAAACTATTATACAACCCATCTCCTGGGGACTAGCGATATGGTCAGTGGTTAACGAACACTGGCTACTCTTGCATAGGACCCGGGTTCAGGTCCCACCACCCACGTGGTAACTAACAACCACATGTAACTCCAGTTCCAGGGAATGGGATCCAATGGCCTCTTCTGATCTCTGTGGACATTGCACACAACATGGGTACACTTACCTACACACAGGCAATACACTCATATACATAAAATAAGAAATAAAACCCATCTCATGTCACCAGTCACTTCTAATTCTCTCCCCTTTTTGTGCTTAGTATCTCTTGTTGGCTTCTCGGCCTCTGCCAGGCTGCTATAAATCCATGACCTTACTTTCAGCATCTTCTTGCCTCACTATACATGTTCTTTGGAGCAGCTCAGCCTCTGATGTTCATTTCCATGTGATTACACCACTATTTACCTCTTTAGCCAAGGCTTCTCTGCAGTCTAACCTATGCACCGCACGGCCCGTGAGGTACTTTCACCTGCTTGTCTCACAGGTACCAGCATGTTAGCATGCTCTACATTTACACTGCTTTTTTGTGCCGTCCTATTTATTCACTCTTTCTCCTTTGTTTTTCACAAATTTTCAGACACCTACAAAATACTCAGCAATGGCAAATGTGCATTTTCTCATGCTTGTCACTTACCTTCAAGCCTCCAGGAATCTTCTGGAATGTCAAATAACTTCATAGGACTGGGCCTAAGACAAAGCTTTCTTGGCTCTGCTAGTATGTGGCTGGCATGAGAAACAGTCTCACACTCATTTCTGAACAACTCCAGGGTCTGGGTTATCTCTGGTGACTCTCCTTTGTGTCCCCATCAAAGCATTAGACAGCCATACACCTCTAAGATGTGACTCTCAGATGTGAGTCACAAGCAGGCTCATCATGGCCTTCAAACTTATTAAATTATCTGAGGTGAGGTGAAGGGCAGACATATGTGATTCATTTCTTTGGAGGGGAAAAAAGGAGATTCACAGCAAATGAAGAATGGGACCCCAGATTCTTCAAATATTCAAATCACGACTTTTATGTTCTTGATGTTCTAAAAAGATTAAGATTCACACAAATGGCTTTAATGATCTTCCACTGTAGCATCTTGCTTGATGTTACCTGTGGATGTGGTCATTATTCTTTTGTATCTAACTGCACCAGCCAAAACTTCCATTTCATCATACAGTTTGACTAAAAATGCTGTCCTAGTGAGAAGTAATCAAAAATACTAAAAAAGCCTTACAAAGATTCCCGTGGGCAGAGCACTACTAAAACAATGAAAAATTGAAAACTTTTCAAATATTCAACAGGCTGGGAATGGCCAAGTAAATTATAGAAAACTTGCTCAAAAGAACCTCCATTGCCATTAATAATTTGAGTCATGTTAGTGCCATTCTTAGGTTTTTAGGATGAGCTAAAAGGAATATTGAAACACACAGAAAGACATCTATGTGCCAAAAGGCCCTGCACAGAAAAAGTAAATAAATAAAATTTTAATAGTTTTATGTCAACTGTTCTTTCTTTTCCAACTGACATTTTTCCATGACAAGAATGTGCTACTTTCATAATCAGAAAAATAAAGTAACATTTTAAATGTATGCTCATAAAGTCTCACTCTGCCCAATAAAATTGACTTATCTGCACAGTATACTTGAGGTCACTATTGTTGAGCCAAAGCCCCATGATGGAGTAAACAGTAGCTTTAAACTCAGACTTCCTTCTTCTTTGTCTAAATAAATAAGTAAAGTGGCAACTAAGTATTTTAATAATATGCACAAATAAACCTAACAGTTGGCAATGAGATGGTGTGCTTTCTTCTCACTGCCCCGATTAAAGACATGTGGGGAATAAGTGAGGTATGCCAAAAGCTAAGTGATGATCTATTGTTTTCTTAATGATACAGAGTAGTGCCCTAAAGGCAGGAAGAATGAGGAAATTTTTTAATTATATGCCAGATAAGAAAGCATAGTTACAAAGGGGGGTATCTTGAAACTACAGCAATTAACCTGCCCATGTTTACCACTTACCAGAATTAGTTTACTTACTAACACGATCTACTGAGATGCTACTAACTTCTAAATTCTAACCATAGAGACTATGCAGACTAGACTACTGACAGTCTGTCAGGAGATAACTGCTCATGTCCATTGCATTGTGTCTTTCCTAATGGAATTACTGGCAACTAGTTCAAGTTTTAACATTTTTAATTGACATTTTTATTGAGTCTTACTCTATGAGAAATATATATATATATGAGATATATATATTTCTGGCAGTCCATGTTAAAATGCTAAACTTTGTAACCTAAAGCTCTACTACCACAGTAGGCAGCTACTTTAGGTTATTAGCAAATGCCACTAATGCAATTGAGTAGCAACTATTAAAATAAAATGCCAGTCTTGTGGCCCTCTTGATAATCTAAAATAGTAATTATATGCATTAGTGATACTCTGACAATGAAGCTTTTAATTTTTTTAAATATGAAGTGACCTTTTCTATAATTTCTTAGCAAAAATGGAAAGAAACTGTAATTAGACTATCAGGACCACGTTATCATCATCCATCCAAACCAGTGGGAGATTCAGGAGAGAAGTTCCAAAGTTCTTTAATTGAAACTAATTCCTATCGACCTCTAGAAACTTTGGCAAAGCTCAAAATAGCAGGTAAAAGGATGATTAATGCTTTAATCTCATAACAAAAGAATGTTGAGCCAGTTACTATTGCTCATTCCCTTCCTAGAGTTATCTAATTTTGTTTTCCTTAATTCAGAACAGATGGAAGAAACATGTCTAGCCCAACAATCTGCTTGCTACTCGCAGTGAGAGAAAATATGATTGAGGAAAAAAATTGAAAACACAGGGGCTATTAGATTCTAAAAAGTCATTCCTTCAGTTTCTGTGGTGCTGTGGTACTTAACATGTATTAAAAGCTTCCATTACTTGGTGAGATGAGCCAGGACTGAATAAATCCTTGCCTTTGAGGACAGTGTCTGCTTCAACAATACTGAGCATCTGAGGGCATTAGTGCCTATGCATAGAGAACAGCATAGAAGTTTCTTGCTCTTCTCGAGCTTATGATTTTAAGTTGAAACACACAACTATGTAACACTTATCTACGAGATTAAAAATGACTCAAACTATTCTAGAGGGAGTGAATAATATAAAAATAATTCAGAGAACAAACACTATAGGAATCTCTTCAGTGGTCAGAAAGGCTGACCAGAAACTGTCGAACAGGTTCCCCATAAAAGACAGATCAAATCTGGATGAGTGAGAAGGAGACATGCATGCTAATCCTACATCCGAGGCCTGACAGTGCACTTTTGGCTTTGCTTATTTTCTACTTCTGTTTTTAAAGACATTTAATGAATTGGGAAAGCAAATGCTGGAGAAACTCTGGTGGAAAATCACAGCCTTCACCCTATTTCACTTCCTCCATGGTGCAGAAATTGAGGAATTACTCGGCATGGGCTAAGCAACAAAGTGGTGGGGGTAGTTTCAGCAGATATCCCAAGAAGAAGCTACAGAGCATGTCCATGACCAGCAGATGGAGAGAGCACCCTATCTTTCTTGTTAATGTTGAAATCTTTGCAATCAGCTTCATAAGTCTAGGCACCTTGCTCTTCCACACTATTCTCAAGGCAAAGAACAGCTAGCCATAACGCACTAGCGATCTGCACTGCTTCATTTATATGAGAGAGATGACAGGCAAGGCAACAGAGATTTACTAGTGTATGTTACAAAGAAAATTTTTCAATAGGCTTCAGCAGCCTGAGGCTGCACAGAATCTCAAAACTCTAAACTGCATACAATATTTAAAACTTTTAAATATATATCACTATCACAGAAAACATTTTCTTAGGTACATTTTGGGTTCACTTTGAATCTAAAAATCTCATAGTACTTAATGTTGTTGCTTAACTGTATTAACCCAGTACTTAACATGAAAATTAATTTTTCACTTGGTAAAAATGTTGTTTTCTGATTTATTCTCAGCATTTACATTGTGGATTTCCTTCTCATCTTCTGTCTGTGTTCCTCAAAAAGTAAACTGAGAACCACAATTCTATTCAAGCTACCTGATTCTTTAAGAATGTCTCCAGAAAAATCCCATCAGAAAAGAGAAAGATTTTAAATTCTATTGGTGCTTTCCTTTCCTCTTCGGATACTGTGTATGGCATATTGTTTTCTCTCTTGTTAAAAGGTCCAGCAAAAAATCTATCTCAGAGAAAGCTTCCAAAATGGAGTGCCCAAGGCTGGATTTTCATTTTGGTAAAATGAATTACTTCTCTCTAAGATTCAAGGAGAGTCTTCTCTGGTTTCCATTTTCATGGGCTGTAATGTGGGCATATTTTCAGAGTCTCTCTATTACAAATATAGCTCTGAGATTTTCCCTAGACTGCCCTGAAATTGCCCATGTAATGATACCAAACCCTTCTTCTGAGTGCTAAGAACAGCAAAAGAGGGTCATGCCAGTACTGTCTGAGTAAAAATGATTGCTTCTGCTCCATTAAATCTCACCAATTAAAACTAAACAGAGAAATCCTCTTTATCACAGGTACTAATTTAAAAGCATTTTGACCTATGATTATCCCTCTACAATAAATATGAAGGCTAGTGAGTATGAGACCCAGAGTAGAAGTCTTCCTAAGCTGAACTATCATCCTTTCAGTGGATCTGGAGCACTGGAGCACCTCACTCCATGGCCTGGCATCATCACCATATCCCGTTGCCTGATGAAGGAGCCATGGACTTAGATGATCAGAAAAGCAGTATGAACGGAGCACAAGTATGGCATCAAGGACAAATGAAGCAAAACTGTACTCACATAATGAGATGCAACACCACTGCTTTCTCTCTAGGTCCAAGGAAGCTACACTTATGGGATGTCCACTTAGGATGGACATTAAATCACTTCACAAATGCCAGAATAAAACCAACTGTTTTTGCTTTTTCACATCTCATTGGTAAAGGAATATTGGAAGTCTAAAGCAGTTATTTGATATATAAAGAGGTAAAAATGCTAGAAACTGAGCTGTATGCCTGCACACATTAGCAGTCTAGTTGTAAAGCATGGGAAAGAAGTTCAATGACTTTTCAAAGCATCAGAAAGTAAAAATAGCAATTAATTGCAATAACCTCTCTTTTCATAAGTTTCATTAAAAGAATGAAACTGGCTTCACATGAATAAACATTTCATAAGGGAAAAAGAAAGTGAATTATTTTTGTTATTAAGAATATGGAGAGCACTTTAAATTAATAGATATTCATGATCATTTAAAAACTTTTTCCTAACAACATCTTTGAAAGGAGAATTGGTACCTTCAACTTCACTTTTCAGAAAAGTAACTGAGATATAGAGGCTTATAAATTAATGAACATCACAGGGCTCAAAAGAATAATCAATCTCATGGAAAAATAATAGTATAGAATTAAGATACGTTTATATGAGTTTGAATGCATTTCAAGATTTTTCTTTTCTTATTTTAAAAGTCCCCCAACTTTGTAAACTTGTCATTTATTGAATCAAAGCCTAAGATCTGATTAATTCTAACAGAGGGTTGGGGAGTTACATGAATCAGAGAACAATATTCTCCAACTAAAACTCCATTTTCATTATGCAGAAAATGAAGCACTTTGTCTTTCTCTATATTTTCCATTTGAATAAAAATAAAATCTCACTGAATAATTCTATTCTTTCTTCATTATGTTTATATTCATTTGTCAGTTCAATGATTAGAAGCACATTAATTCTGTTTTTAATCTAGGGTTAGTGACTAGTTTGGTTATAAAAGAAGAAAGTTCAAAATACATATAATGTATTTTGCTGGATGCAACATTTAAGCTCATAGCACCAAATATAAAAATACTGCTTTCATATTCACTCTAATAATACTTTTTATGTAAATGGATACCAAGTCCTCTCTGTGTGAAAATTCTGGTTGAAAAATAGGAAAAAAATGTCATTGATGGTAAAGCGAATAACTAACCTCTTGAAAAGAATCTTCCACTAAAAGTGATAGTCATTGTTCAATAATTGAGTATAGTGTACAAAACACACAGAAATCACACAAAGCTGGGGGTGGGGAGTGTTGCGGATCCTGCTCTATCAGAAATGGACACAATAAATCTCATTTCTTTTCCCTTATAAGGTTTCAAGATTCTTTCACCTTTCCTTGACCTCAAAAAATTTGACATTTGTGTCATCAGTGAAAAAATTGACATTCTCCTCAGTATATCTATAATATAATTGCTAATAATTAAGATCATTTAGTTGAAAACAAAGTTATCCGGAGGTCTTGAGGAATTTAGCACAAAGTAGGACTGACTGATCCATACAGAGATGGTACAAAGAAGTGTTCCAGAATTCACCTACAGGTGGAGTCTGACACACTCCCAAGCCCTTTCTGCATGTCACTTTGAAGGGCAGCAGTATGAAAGCCTGCAAGTCCTGGGAAGAAAAAGAATATGAAGCTCTTCCTGCCTGTACTGCATGCTCTATGTATGCCAAACTCCATCCCTATGGAGAGGCTTCCTAAACCACAACTTGGGAAAAATTACCTACTCAAAATCACCTGAGACCTCCTATTACATCTATAATAAAATTATAGGCTTTAATGAACTTATTATCCATAAACAGAGTAATCTTCCTCCCATCAATAGTTTTCTCTTATAGTTCCTCTTTGATTCACAAGCTGTTCCTTGATCTTGTCCATGTCTTTGTCTCACAGTTCCATCTGCCCTGATGGCCTAGCCCTTCCTGTCTCCCACATTTCTTTAAAGATCCTTCATGATCCAGCTCAACCCAAGCCTCGCTAAGCATGTGTCCACTGCCACTCAGTATTACTTTTTTTAATAAAATAATTTTATTAATGTTGTGTGCATTTCATACATCATATTTCAGTTCAATTTAGACATATTCCCCTTTCCCTCCCCCCACCCCACCCCAGCTCATGCATTCTGTCATACATGTCCTGCATCTTTCAGTCTTTCTAAAGTTTTTCTCTGCAGAGGTTTATTGTTTGGGGCAGAATTTAACTGTATCAATCAGTTCTTTGACCCAGTCTTTATGTTGTTGTTGTTCCCTCCCATTTGTGTTGTTCCAAAATGTGAACATCGCATATGTACTAAAAGTATGTCCTTTGGAAATAAACTGTATGGTAGTTCCAAAATATATTTAGGAAATCACATTTCCCTTTAATTTTATATTACTCTAAAATATGAATACATACTTTCCACCAGTATACAGTAATTACAATTTCTGAAAATAAGTGGTAATTTAATTCTAGGGCCCATTAAGAGATGCACATTATAACAGCACAGTTGCTTTCAGACCAAAAGAAAAAACTAGAGGGAGAGAATGACAAACTCCAGCATGAAATTTTTAAGAGCTTTGGTCTGAGTTAGGAAACTAATTAGCACTATGTTGTTGAAGGGGACATTGAAACTGAGTTGCCATCATGTTGCTAATCAACATATATTTTTAAGAGATGTTAGTAAAGAAACTTCATATGCTTTGTATTCTTGCATCAATACACTTTGATAATGGTGAGGAGACCAGCAGAGATAAGCTATTAAGGAATGAATCTTATAGAACTTTCTGAAAAATTCAATGAAAAATCATTTCACCTTTGAAAGTTTTCTTTTTATTTGGGGGTGGGGAAAGCAAAGGTTTTATTTTATCTTACATCTCCTAGGTCACAGTTTATCAGTGAGGGAAGCCATGGCAGGAACTCAGAGCAAGAACCTAGACCACAGATCACAGAGGAATATTGTTTACTGGCTTGCTCTTCTGGCCAGAACCCAGCCTACTTTCTTGGACACACAGGACTCCCTTCCTAGAGATGATACCACTCACACTGGGCTGGGCCCTGCCACATCACTCAACAATCCAGAAAATGTCCCACAGATAAGTACACAAGGCCAATACAACAGAGTAAATTTCCCAATTGAGGTTCCCTCTTGCCAGATAGGTCAAGTTGACAACTAAAGCTATCTAGAACAATTTACCCATTGTCAACTTGACACACAAACACATTACTATTATACAACAGCCTTTCCACTTCTCATCTCCAAGATCTCATGTCAATATTACAACATTAAATAGTACAAAGTTAAAAGTCTCATGGTCCTTAAATAAATTTAAACCTTTAAAAGTTCAAACCACCATGCCCAGCTTTCAAAATCTTTCTTAAAAGTCTCTCAACTGCCAGCTCCTACAAAATCCAAAACAAGTTAAGTTTTATTTCAAAAGAGAAGATTTGGGCATATTCAAATGAAACCTAAATCTCTAGCAAAGTGGCTCAAGAGTGTTTATCTGTAATTCATTGACAATCTTCTGAGCTCAAAAGAGCTTGAGCAGCTTCAGTTCTCGCTGTGCCCTCGCAGCACACAGGGCTTATCTCCCATGCCCAGGTTGCCTCCGTTTCACACTCCTTGCTGCCCTTCGTGGTCTTCCCATGGTCCTGGCATTTCCAATATGCTGGGGTTTCAACTTCAAGTTAGGATTCACCTTCAACAATAGGTTCTCTGGCTTCTTAGGCATGCAAAGCCTCAGATTCTTTCCACTAGCCCTTTAATCCTGAGGGTCTTCTCCCCAGCTGAGTCTTCAGTTTCAACAATGGCCTTTCTTGGCCTCTTACAGTGCCAAGCCTCAGCTGCTCTCCAGACTCCCTTCATACCTTCAAAACCACTACCAACTAGGAGACTCTTACACATTACCAAGTCCTGTTTCCAGGTTGAGATGGAGACTTCAGTGCCCCCTGGACCACAGCTTCCGTATGCTGACCATGATAGTCTCTTGTTATTCACCGCTGATATTTTCAAACTCAGCTAACCAGCATCAATTGACCCAGTAAAGCAAAGGTTTTACTACAGTCGTTCTGGTCTCTTCTTAATCACAAATGATTCTTCAGCCCCAGCCAATCAGTAACCACAGATTCTCAATTCAAAATATCAACAGGATAGTCTTTGCTTTTCCTTGAAGTGTCACAAGCCAGGCCTCTATCATCCACATTTCTCTTTCCTTTTTTTTTTTTTCCTTTGTAACATTTTTATTGAAGTTATGTGCATTTCATACATCATTTCTCCCAATCTAGACTCATCTTGTGTCTTCCATGCCCCCATCCCACCCGAGTTCATGCACCTTGCTATCCCTGCTCTGTATTTTTCTGATTCTTTTCAAAGTTTTTCAAAGCAGAGGATTATTGTCCTTGGGGGAACTTTACTGTTTCAGTCAGTTCCCTGTCCCCGTTCCTCTGCTGTTGTTCTGTCCAATCTGTACCACTTCAACATATACATTTATATATATTATATATACATATATATATAAATGTATATATATATATATATATGTCACACCTATACTAAAATTATATCGTCTGTACACAAACTGTCATTTCCATATCATATTTCAGGATTCACCTTTTTCCTTTTTAAATTTATATTACTCTAAAATATTCCCATGTATCCTCTACCCATATACCAAGATTCCAAAGTCTAAAAATTAGTGGTGTGTTAATTCTAAATTCTAGAGCCTGTTAAGGGATTTACATTATCAGAGCACAGCTGCTTTTGGGGAAAAAGGTATATAACTTTGATGCTGCTCAGTTTGCCTTACAACACAGAGCTTGGTGCTAGCATCCACAAATGAGGGATACTACTCGTCGTTTGCTTTTCTGGAACTGTGTGTAAGTAGAGGATATTATGCTAAGTGAAGTATTACTTTTTAATATAATCTGAGATTATAGTGTTATTGAATGCAAGAACTGTACCTCAGATGCTACTTCTCCTATCTTCACCATAGTGTCAATGCGTGAAAGTAAAATTAATGCGCTATATGAATAGAGCACTGCGGAGTATGCAAATCATTGTCATGGGCAGCCCTCAAGGTAAAATCCTTACCAACATGATTGCTACTCCAGCCTTGCACCAGGAGACTGCCAAGAACTTCCACCCAGTCCCTTCACCAGTCCTTATCTGCATTTTATAGATAACAAACTTGGTTTCCTTATAAGTAAATCAAAGCTGGAAGGCAAAATCTGGTCTTCCACCTTCAAATTCAATGATCTTCCTACTTAAATGTACTGCTTCCATGCTGAGCATTCAGCAAAGTCGATACTCCATGCTGCAGACAAAGTCACACTCATGTGACTTTGCACTGAGTGTCAGCAATACAACCAATATCAGGAAATTTGTGAAAGAACAGATGTGTATATAGGGGTGCATGCATGTGTTGTATCAAAGACTGAGAGAGATGGGGGAAAGTACAACAGTAGGAAAGATACAGATTAAAGAAAAATAAATGACACTTGTGACACTTAGGGGATAGGGACTGCCAAATCCTAAGCCTGTGACTCATAGTGTGTCATCTTGAAGAAGTCATTGCTCTAAGCCTCAAGACATTGAGCTATAAAAAGTGGGTGTTGCCAGGTGTGGTGGCACATGGCTTTAATCCCAGCATTCAGAAGACAGAGGCAGGTGGATCTCTGTGAGTTCAAAGCTAGTCTGGTCTACATAGTGAGTTCTAGGACATCTGGAGGTACAGGGAGACCCTGTCTCAAAAAGGCAAAAAAAGTGGGCTTTAAATGCATTTCAGCTGGTTTTCTAGTTCCTACATTTTGTGATTCTTTAATCCTGGAAGAGGGTAATTCTAGAATCCATGCTTGCTGCTTCCTGAGTCAGCATCTAACAACCTAGTGTCCGCACTGTGCCCCACTTCTGCATACTCCATGCTGTTTACAGGAGGCTCATGTCTGTGGCCCTTCCACACAGAACTGTCACTGTTATCTCTGTTGCAGATCGCTACTGGTGCTGTGTGCCTTCTTGTCCTTGATTCCCCAATACAAAACAAGAGTCTATAGGCTTGTGAAAAGGGCACCACAGCAGACTGTAATCAATATCTATCCAGGGAAGATAAGACCAGCTATTATTTACAAATGCCAAAATATCAATTGAAGTGGAAGTTGAACACCAAGGAATCGGATTTCTCTTTGGGGATGCTTTGTAAAGAGACATGATTACACGTCTAGAACCTTGTACTTGCATTTTGTTCCCTTTTAAAGTTACTTTTAAATTTATTTTATTTTGTGTATGTTTTGTCTGAATACATTTAAGTGAGTCCATGTCCTGCAATGTCCTCAGAGGCCAGAAGTGTGCATAAGTGCCTTGGAACTGGAGTTACAGATGGTTCCCAGATGCTGCATGGGTCCCGGGAGCCAAACCCTGGTCCTCCGGAAGAGCAGCCAGTGCTCTTTCTTTCTTTCTTTCCTTCTTTTTTTACATTTTAATTATATCTTCTTTTATTTACTTTCTTTTAATTCATTTTTAACAATAAGTAATAAGTTATGAGTACAAGCATCCTTCATGTATAACCAATTTGCAAGCAGCTATGCCCAAACCCACACAGCCCAAGGCTCACACCATCCAGCTGGAGGGACTTGCATGTACAATCAAGTTGATCAAATAAGCGTCCAGTCTATATTGCTGTAGTTTCATGATTCACCCCAATTGCAGCCCTTACATTCTACCACACCACCTCTTCCACAGATTGTTCCCTAGTCTTAGAAAAGGGGCACAGGTGGATGAGAAACAAAAAAGTCTTTCTCTGGGGATGTCATTTTGTACTCTGACCAGTTCTGGCTGTTTCTTTTCATGGGCTGACAGTTTGTTCAGGAATAACCTTTCAACCCACTAATGAAGCACAAGCAATTATATATAGAGATATTTAAACAGTACTAATTATTATGGTAGGTTACTTTGGTATAGACACAGATGTTTGAATGGTATGCTAATCCCTGAATTACATTTTTTTCTGTAAAAGATGACAAGGTCTTACTGTGGCTTATAACATCTCCTAACCACTAGAGGATGTAAGCTTGTGGCATCAGCCATGAGTTATTCCTCCAAGGAGAGAGCTAATAGCCAAATAGATTTGGGATATACAGACATATGGCTGCCACTGCTGCACAGTATTTCCAGGCAGGTGAGGTGTAGCTGATGCTGGCAGAGGAGTCTTGCTTGACTCAAGGAGACCAATATTTGCTTTATTGGTTTAATGGCCTTTGGTAATACTCTCTGGTATTCCAGAGACCAACTGTACACTTGCATGTGTGGTCTCAATACATCTTTCCCATGCTTACATCAGGTCTTCCACAGCAGGGCCTTACTGCTTTTCTTCTTGCAGGTATCCCAGTTTACAGGCAAGAAGCCTTTACCTTTTGGGGGTGCTTGGATCCCCTGGCCAACATCTCCTTAGCAGAATAATCCATTGCTGATATAAGAGCTCTTCTGTATTAATATATTTTGCTTAAATGCACAGCTTAAAGAGACTCTAGTATTATATTTGGTTCTGAATAGAGAATAATCCTTTTCACAGTTCCTATGTCTATTAGTCAGTTAAAGAAAGCAGTTTTACCAGTTTTATAAGAGATAATCTCTATAACAGTCAGCTCTAATTTACAGTTAATGACTTCATTACATCATATTTTTCTTTGTTCTATGAAAAGGAGGTAAGAAAGTCTCTCATATTGAAACTTTGTGGCACCTAGAAGGTAAGGTTCATTAGGACTCATTATAAACAGTTGTTACAAATAGGATCCACAGAGATGTTTGATGCCTGCAGCAGTCTGAGGCTTTTCCTCCTTTTAATGATTAGATGGGCCAACTTCTCTGCTGGTATTCCTTGGTACATCCTACACAATGCAAGGCTATATCTTTTTCTTTCTCAGCCATTAAGTTGGTGAGGTTTTGACCTGTGGTAACATACAAATATTTTCCCCATGGTTAGTTTTAAGATTAAATTGAAAAAATTTTGGCGAAAAGGTTTAATATATAACTGTATCCCCCTTTTTATTCTAGCTTTTTATTTTTTGACCCATGAGTCTCAAAAAGACATTTGTAGTACACATACCTATAGGCAGGAATCAAGGTGTAAATTTCATTAAATTTATCCAAGCTCTTTTGGGTGACTGTATGTTGTTAAGTTGGGAAGCAAACTTAATTCCTTAGGTTAAATTATCCCACAGGTAAAAGAGAATGTTACAAGATGATACTGTATAACACACAAATTACAGAGAATATTTGTATATGTTAATCCCAAAGTTATTGTTATTCAGATTTTTTATATTATTTTTTTATTTTTTTAATTTATTTATTTACACATTTTTTTTATCAAATCTAGACCCGTATCCCCATCTCCCCACCTCTCCAGAGCTCATGCATTCTACCAAACATGCTTTTCATCTCTTTCTCGGTCTTTCTCAAAATTCTCCCTGGGGAAGTTGACTGTTTTGAGTAGAAGTTCACTGTTTCAGTCAGTTCTTTGATGCAGTCCTTTCTGTTGTTGTTGTTGTTGTTGTTGTTGTTTCCAATATGCATCACTCCCAATTGCTTTGGACAAAAGCTCAAGGGGCCATGCACAGGAAATACTTACAACTGGGTAATTGGCACTAGCATCCACAGATGAGGGATACCATTCATCGTTTGTTTTTCTGGGACTGTATTCAGTCATACTTCACTCAGAATGATGTTCTCTAGCTCCAGCCATTTTCCTGCAAAGCTCATGATGTCATCTTTCTTTACTGCTGCATAGAACTCCATTGTGTAGGTGTACCACATTTTCTCTATCCACTCATCAGCTGAGGGGCATTTGGATTGGTTCCAGCTCCTTGCTATTGTGAAGAGAGCTGCAATAAACATGGCCGTGCATGTATCTCTGAAGCGGGGTGAGCCTTGGGGGTACATGCCTAGGAGTGGTATGTCTGGGTCAGAGGGCAAGTTCATTCCAAGTCTTCCAAGGGTTCTCTACACTGCTTTCCATAGTGGCTGCACGAGTTTACATTCCCACCAGCAGTGGATGAGTGTTATTCAGATTTTAAGTAAAACAAATATGAACAACAACAATTTATATTTCCAATTAACTCAGGTGTATCACCTTTTTATCAAAACCTTTAAACCAATGTTGTTTAAAATAGACATTTTTACTTTTACTAAGTCCTAAAATACCATGTAATTTGTAGAGAGAGTTTGGGCAAAATTGGATGCTTGTTGAATTCACATCAATTAAATATACATTAATTGAATATAGACCTGTGTCCCTATCCCAACCCTCCCACCCCTCCAGATTAACCATTTCAGTCAGTTTTCTGATGCAGTCTTTCTATTGTTGTTCTTTCTTTCTTTTTTTATTTATTTTTATTGATGCTTTGTGTATTTCATACATCATTTTCCAATTCAGTTCAGGCATATATCCCCTTCCCTTCCCCCCACCCCACCCCTACCCATCCCAGATCATGCATTCTGCCGTAACTTTTCTGCATCTTTCTCTGCTTTTTGTTTTGTTTTGGGTTCATTTTTTTTTTTTTAACAATAGGGGATAATTTGTGAGTACCAAGCATCCTTCATGTAAAACCATTGCAAGCAGTTGTGCCCAAAAACACACAGACCATGGGTCCCAACATACTGAAAGGGGTCTTGTATGTTCAATTAAGTTAATCAAATGAGTATCCAGTCTATATGGAGAAACACCGCACTTGCAAGTATAACAGATGGTCTCTGGGATGCGAGAGAGTGTTGACACACAAAGACCACTAAACCAATAAGGCAAATATAGGGTCTCCTGGAGTCAAGCAAGACTCCTCCGTCACAACCCAGCTACACCTCATCTGCCTGGAATACTGTGCACATGGCAGCCATAGGTCTGTATAGCCCCAAATCTAATTGGCTATGGGCTCTCGCCTTTGGAGGAATAACCCATGGCTGAATGTCACAAGCTTACATCCTCTAACGTTTAGGAGATGCTATAAACCATGACGAAGACTCCATACTTGACAGAAGAAAAGGTAGATCATGAATTGACATAGCATCCAAACATCTGTGTCTTACCAAAGTAACCTATCATAAAAATCAGTACTGTTTAAATACCCATATTTTTGTTCTTTCAATATGAATCCCTCTAGACAAGAAATATTTACACTGGGTGATATTTAAGCAGCAAGCCCACAGATGAAGGGATACCATTCGTCGTTTGGTTTTATCTTTTTTCTTGGACTGTGTTACCTTCACTTAACTAATATCTTCTAAGCTCCATCCATTTACCTGCAAAGTTTCATGATGTTTTGTCTTTCTTACTGCTGCAATAGAACTCCATTATGTACTGGACACATTTTCTCTAGCCACTCGTCAGTTGAGGTGCATTGGTGTTGGTTCCAGCTTCTTGCTATTGTGGAACAGAGACTTGCAATAAACATAGCTGTGTGCATGTATTTCGGCAGTAAGATGAGACTTGTGGTATATACCCAGGAGTGGTATGACTGGGTCCAAAATGGCAAGGCTCATTTTTGAGTCTTCCAATGGTTCTCCACACTGCTTTCCATAGTGGCTTGTATACAAGTTTACATTCACACCAACAGCAATGGATGAGGTGTTCCCCTTTCCCACAACCTCTCCAGCAACTTTAGTAAAATCATTTGTTTTGTCTTGATCTGGCCATCCGTATTGGATGAGATTGATATCTTACAGTGAATCTGAATTGGCTTTCCCTAATTTTATTGACGTTGAACAGTTTTTTTAAGATGTTTCTCAGCCATCTCTAATTTCCTCCCACTTTGTGAAGTCGCTATTCACTTCCTTGCTCCATCTTTGGAGTGATTCATTGTTTTCTTTCTTCTTCTTTCTTTCTTTTTTTTTTTTTTTTTTTTTTTTTTTTTTTTTTTTTTTTTTTTTTTTCTTTATCTGTTGTGATGGTTTCCTCCCACTCGTGGGTTTTCTCTTCACTTCCTTGATTGTTGTCTTTTGATGTACAGAAGCGTTTGATTTGAATGAGGTCCCATTTGTCAATTGTTTGATCTTTTTAGACTTGTTAAGTTGCTGTCTGATTTAGGAAGTCCTTTTCTACGCCTACATCTTGTCGTCTGCTGCCAAGGTTCTCTTCTATCACCTCCGAGTTTTGAGTTTCCCATTGAGGTCTTTGATCCATCTGGATTGACTTTTATACAGGTGAGAGGTAGGGGTCAATTTCATTCTCTACAAGTTGTTGATCCAGTTTTTTTCCAACACCCGTGCTGAGATGCTGTCTTTCCTCCATTTGGTCTTATGGTGTCTGATTCTACTCTACGGTTTTGTTTTTATTAGGTTCTTTTCCTAGGGTCTTGGGATATTTGCTCCTCTCTTCTGCCCTTTGAATTACTTCAAGTTACCTTTCTGAAGAATTGTTTTCCGGACCATATATTCTATCATCTTGTTTTAATGTCATGGAAAGATTTTTTTCTCTTTCCAACTATAATCAACATTTTTTGATGGATATAGTAGTCTTGGTTGGAATCCCAATAGTCCTTTAACAATGGAAATGCTTTGCTCCAGTTCTTTCTTGCGTTCATGGTTTGCACCGAGAAGTCAGTTGTAATTCTGATGGGTTTTTTCCTTTGTATGTGACTTCTTTTTTTATTTTTGTAGCCTTCAGAACTTTGTCTTTGTTTTTGGGCATCTAGTGTTTTAACGATGATATGGTGTGGGGAGTTTTTTTTTTTTTTTTTTTTTTTTTTTTTTTTTTTTTTTTTTTTTTTTTGTATTTGTATGGGTTTGTAATTTTAGTTTGGGGAAATTGTCCTCTATAATTCTGTTGAAAATCTGATAACAAGTACTATTCTCTTGATATTCTGCTCTTCCTCTATTCCTATGAGGCAGAGGTTTTGATCTTTTCATAGTGTCCCATATTTCTTGGTTGGTTCCACTTTTGTGTCTTTTTTAAATTTTTTCATAAGCTTGAATTTGAGCTTGTTTAGTGTTGCTCTGTGTTATTTTCCAGGTCTAGTAGTCTTTGTTCTGCTTCCTCCATTCTATGTCTGAGGCCTGTTTCCTTTCCTTTCTTTCTGATTGGATGAGTGTTTTCTATTTCCTTTCCATTTTCATCTTGTGATTTCTGTAGTATTTCCATTTCCTTTTTGGCTTCTCAAGCTTCTTAATCCCTTCTTGGTGCTCCTTACTTCGATGGTTGGCTTCCTTTTTTTAGTGTTTCTACTTACTTTCGGAGTTTGTTGTGTTCCTTCTCATCTTAGTTCTTTCTCTTTCTGGCAGTTTGCCATTCTCTTTCCTACTGATTTCTTTTTCTGAAGTTTTGTCATTGGGATCCCTCTAGGTCCTTTTGAGTTTTTTTCATTCTTTTTCTCTTAGCTCTCGACTTTCCTGATTTTCTTTATGTCTCGGCATAGAGGTCTGCAATTATTCCTCTAGAGTCTGTTTTCCTTGGGTCACATCCAGGGGGTTCCAATTGGAAGCTACTGCACAGGGTTGGTAAAAGCCCTGGGGTGGGCAGATTATCCTCACCAATTCCCATGGTATCCCTTTGCCTGTCCCCTGGCATGAGGGTTCCCTTTTTTTTTTTTTTTGTTTTTTTTTTTTTTTTTTTTTTTTTTTTTTTGCTTGTATTCCAATGCCAATCAATATCTTTTTACTATGTTGTAGGCTTGTTTTTCTTGCCTCCTTCTGATGCTTTTTTTCCTTCTTATTTATGGAATGTTGACTTGTCTAGGTTTCAGGCTTTCAATTTTGTTTATATATTGGATATTGGAAGTCTAAGTCACTCTTCCCTTCCTGTTCTGAGGGTTCTCCAAAAAAATTGGATACTCTGTCCTCAATTCCAGTTGGCTGGGCAGGGGGATGGGGGGCGGCTGACTTACTGTCTGGAGTGGCGCTGGGCTCTTACCTGTGCTTCAGGTGGTCTTAGGAAGCAAGGCCTGAACCTGAGCACCCCACACACGGACTCACTGTCACACCAGAGCCAGAGCCAGAGCCACTGCAGGTTGCAAGGGGAAGAGCGACCCCACCCAGACAGCCACACCCTGCAAGGGTTTAGGGTTTATACCTAATCCCGACCAGCCAACAGCTCCCCTGCCACAAACCAGCAAATCAACTATCCAGCAACCCAAGAGTCAATCTATTCTAATTTCTACCTGTCTGGAGTAGCGCTGGGCTCTTATCTGTGCTTCAGGTGGTCTTAGGAAGCAAGGCCCAAACCTGAGCACCCCACACAACCTGTGAACCCCACACAACCTGAGCACCCCACACACGAACTCACTGTGGTACCAGAGCCAGAGTCAGAACCAGAGCTGCTCCTTTACTTCTTTCTTTCTTTCTTTCCTTCTTTCTTTCCTTCTTTCTTTCTTTCTTTCCTTCTTTCTTTCTTCTTTTATTGTGCTCTTTTGAGATGGGGTTCCCTGCAGCCCCAGCTGGCCTGAAACTCACTATGTAGATGAAATCTCAAAGAGATCTGCCTGCCTCCCGAGTGCTGGGATTAAAGGCATGCTCTTGAGCCATCTCTCAAGGCCCAATTTCATTCTCTTTAAAGAGAAACTCAGAAGGCAGAATAATTTCATAAATTCTGATTACACTCTTTACATATGAAAACTATGAAACTTTGAGGTTAGACATTGAGCTCTATGAAGAATTATCTATGTAGCTCATGGGACAATTCATTTAATCTATTTACACTTAAAAATCCCATCTATGTACATCCTGTTCTCCTTCTGGCCTTGGGCACAGGTCTGCTTTGGCTTTTAGCACTCCAGATCTCTGGACTACACTCTTAGTCCAAGCCTGCCTACTGCATCCTGATCCATTGCACACAGACCAGCTCAAATTTTCAGTCTGGCTTCTCATAGACTTCACAGGTGCTCTCCCCTCCAGCCTTGCCTTTAGACTCCTGAGACCACCAGACTTCTGCCCTGGTGGTCTGATCCTCAACTTGCCTTGGATTTCTGGAACCAGGCTTCTTCCCCACTAAGTCTGATTCTGCTCACTGCACACCAACTCCCCTATAGATTCAGCAACTCAAATTTCCCTGAACCCACACCCTGTTCCTCTTCTAGCCTTGGGCATAGTCTTGCTTTTGCTCTTAGAACCCTAGATATCTGGACTAATCTCTTAACTCTGCCTGCCAGTGGGCTCTCCAAATTGCACCATATGCAGCTCCCTACCTTGGCACCACAACAGCCCCTCCCACTGCTGCAGAGCTAGGTTTCTCTGCCCTTTAGTAGGAGCCCAAACCTTTGTAGACCACCTGAATTCAGTTTCCACCTAGCAACCTTCCCAAATTATGCTGTGCCTCTTTCTTGTCATTTCTTCCTCTTTGTTCCTTCAAGCAGACCATTCATTCTTCAGCATGGTTGCTGAAGCTCAGGCAAGAGCCAGGAGGGGTGAGCCCATACCGGTCAGTAAAGGAACTAACCAGGAAGAGATTCCAAGGGAATGATTCAACTTTACTCACACAACTCTGGGTCTTTATAGCAGACCTTGTGAGGTAGGAATGGGAGTTGGGGGGGCATACAGGAATTTACAGTGTATACAGGGTGTTCTCCATATCACTACAGGAATGTGACAATGTTTTGCCCAAAGCATCAAAGGCAGAACTGCCAGGCATGTTTTATCCATTGGTGAGCAGGAAATCATCAGGGCCCCTGCCTCTGAGGGCTGGGGGTTGCCAGCCTCTCCCTGGGGGTTGTCTGGGGCCTCTGAAGCTGACTTCCTAAACGCTCCAGCCAAACTGAATGCCCACACTTCTTGGCTAGTAGAAGAGCAGGCCTTAAGAGGAAGACTGAGAGTATCTGATTGGCACCTGATTTGGGCCTCTGAGTGAACTCCTGAGTAGCTGGACTAGAGCCATCTGATCCCTCCAATGCAAAATCAAAAGAGAAAACCTGAAGCCTTGACCAATGAGATTTTCTTTTTTTTTCTTCCTCTTCTTTATTTTTTTATTTTTTTAACAATAAGTAATAATTTATGAGTACAAGCATCCTTCATGTAAAACCAATTTGCAAACAGTTGTGCCCAAACTCACAGAGCCCAAGGGTCCCACCATCCAGCTGGGGGGGCCTTGTATGTACAATCAAGTTGATCAAATAAGTGTCCAGTCTATATTGCTGTAGTTCACCATTCACCCCAATCACAGCACCAATGAGATTTTTATGCCCAGTAAGAAAACAACCAAGGCACATCAAGTAAACAAACAGAATCAGAGTTCCACTCAGAAAAGGAAAGATAAACACCAAAAGGAATTAATATGCCAAAATCACAGCAAAAAAAATAATAATAACATGATAAACCTAAATAATATGATCCCACCAAACACCACCAGTCCTGTAGAAGAGTTCTATCATAACCCCTAGAGATAACCCAGGATACAGACTTTAAAAGAACAATCATAAACATGATCAAAGAATCCAATGAATTGAAAGAACAAAAAAGAACTAAAAGAAGAAAAAGAAGATAGGGATAAACTTCTGACTGAATTCAAAAAAGAGAAATATTGAAGAAAACTCTGGCTGAAATGAAGGAGGAAGTGGAACACCCAGTAAGCCAGTTTGAAACTACAGGAGAAAGCCACACCAACAGAATGAATGAAATGAAAAACAGAATATCAAAACTGGACAATAAATTGAAGAATTAGACCTCTCAAGCAAAGATTATGAAAAAATTTTAAAAACACAAGAAAATATCCAGGAAATGTTGGACATCATGAAAAGACTAAATTTACATATCATATGCATAGAGGAAGGAGAAGAACCTCAGGATAGTGATATTGAAGAAATTGTAGAAAAAAAATTCCCAAAATTAAGGAAAGACATGCCCATGCAAACACAAGAAACATATAGTACATCAAATAGAGAGGACCAGAAAAGAAACTCCCCACAGCATATTATAGTAAAAATACTAAACATACAGGGTATTGAAAGCTGCAAAAGAAAAACAAGTCACATATAAAGGAAATCCCATCAGAATTACAGCTGACTTCTCAATGCAAACTATGAAAGTCAGAAGAACCCAGACCAAATTATTCCTAGTTCTAAATGACCATGGATGCCAACCAAGAATAATTTACCCAGCAAAAATGTCTATTAGAGTTGAAGGAGAAAGAAAAATCTTCCACAATATAAATAGGATAGAAGAAATCATGTCCAATAAACATTGCTTCAGAGAATTCTTGAAGGAATACAAAGAGCTAAAGAATGGAACAGCTATACCCAAGGGGCAACAGAAAGAAAATAAATGAAGGTATAAAGGTGAAACACAGAGTTAGGAATGCAAACAAGTTAACATGATGGGAACCAATACACATCTTCCAATAATAACTTTAAATATCAATGAACTGAACTCCCCAGTCAAAAACCACAGAATATCTGAATGGACTAAGAAACAACATCCATTTTTTTGTTGTCTTCGAGAAACCCATCTCATCCTCAAGGACAGGTACTACATTAAGGTAAAAGGATGAAGAAAAATAGTCTAAGCAAATGGCACTAAGAAATAAGCAGGAATTGTAATTCTAATATCTGACAAAATAGACTTCAAATTAAAAGTAATCAGAGGAGATAAAGGAGGTCACTTTATTCTTGTCAAAGGATAACTAATAACCAAGAAGATATTAAAATCATGGATACATATGCACCAATCTCAGAAATAAAATACTACAGGACTTTAAGACACAGGTTAATTCCAACTCACTAATAGGAGGGGACTTCAATATCCCACTGTCTCTATTAGACAGGTCAACCAGACAAAGAATCAACAGGGAAACATCTGAATTAAATAATAACATGTATCATCAACTGGCCCTACAGACATCTACTGCATATTCTACCCCAGCAACAAAGAATTACACTTTCTCTTCAGAACTCCATGGAACATTTTATAATATCAACCACATACTAGGGCACAAAACAGACCTCAACAAATACAAAAAGAATAACCCCATGCACTAGCTAGGCATTATTGATCTCTCCTCCCTCTGTGACTAACTGTGACTTCCCCATTTAAAATGTCCCCATTTTCCTCGTTTCCCCATCAATAATACCAGTTTCTTATGGTTCCACCTCTCTTGAGCTCCTTCTTTCCCTTTACTCCCAAATTTCCTTGTATAATCCTCCCTCCCCCACTTCAATTTAAATACCCTGATTTTATCCATTTCTCCCTTAGTAACAAATGTCTCCTACTATTCTTCTCCCTTGGGTTTCTTCTTTCCATTCACCTCTCTGGTTCTTTTCCATTTTCCTGGTTCCTGAAGTCACATCAGGATACATGCTCACTTGTAAGGATTTGGTGCTAGGATCCTTGTAGAGTCCTACAAGCTCCAGGGAGCCTGCTCATATGAACCTACAGCAATGGTGTCAGCATGCACAAGACCCAAACTAACTCAAGCAGACAAAACCCAGCACAGAACTGGAGAAATGGACAGCAGGCCCCAGTCTAAGCTGAAGAAATATTGGCAGCTGATTACTGCTGGGTGAGGAAGAATTGATCTTCTTAAAGGAAGGGACCTTAGATAGGCCGACTAGACCTCGGTAGATGAACTTGCACTGAGGAATGTCTGGGGACACGAGATTGACAAAGGCCTTAACACAAATGGCAGAATGTGTGAATTCCAGTGAAGAAGACTAGGGGACGGTATCAGTGGGAAAGAGGTACAAAGGTGATTAAGATTGACTTAGATGTTCTGTATGAAACACACAAAAATTCAATTTAAAATTGTAAAATAAATAATGATTGAAATGGGTAAAAAAAAAATCTCATCTATGAAATAAGGAAAATGCATGGGCAGGAAAATTATCAAAGTTCTTTTCATTCCTAAAAATCTATAACCAGGTCTGGCTAGTCTTCATCCGCAGCAGAGCTCCAGGCCGCCACACTCAGTCAAGGGAGAAGAAAGCAGTGAGTTTCTGGAGCCCAGCCTAGCCAGTCCCAACCTTTGCTCCTAAAAGATCATGGCTGCCGAGATCTTCAGGTCTCTGCTCAACCTCCTGCTACTCGGCCTGCGTATCTTTCTGCTGAATAAGATCACGTGGGGACCAGACGGCGACATAGACGAGGACAAGCTGCCCCCACTTCCCAGCCTTAAGCCACACGACTTCACCTCCGCAGAGCTGAGGCATTTTGATGGTGTCCAGGACCCACGCATACTGATCGCCATCAATGGCAAGGTGTTCGGCGTAACCAAAGGCCGCAAGTTCTATGGGCCCGAGGGGCCCTATGGGGTCTTTGCCGGAGGAGATGCATCCAGGGGCCTTGCCACATTTTGCCTGGACAAGAGAGCACTGAAGGATTAGTATGATGACATTTCTGACCTCACTCCTGCCCAGCAGGAGACCCTAAGTGACCGACTCTCAGTTCACTTTCAAGTATCATCATGTGGGCAAAATGCTGAAGGAAGGGGAGGAGCCTACTGTGTACTCAGATGATGAAGAACCAAAGGATGAGAATGCCGGGAAAAATGATTAAAGCATTTGGTAGAAGCATATCTATTTTTGTATTTTACAGAATCATTTGTAACCTTTCAGTTTGTCTTTGTTTTTTTATTATTAATTTTATTTATTTTTGTATGTGTATGAATGTACTGTCTGCATGCAAGTCTGTGCACCCGTGTCGTGCAACGCCGCGGAGGTCAGAAGAGGGTCTCGGATTCCCCTGGAACTGGAGTTCTCCTGGAATTAGAGCTTCAGACGGTTTTCTGCCACCATGTGGGTGCTGGGGATCGAACCCGGGTCCTCTGTAAGAGTGGTCGGCGCTCTTAACCTCTAGGCCATCTCTCCAGCCCTCAGTCTGTCTTTGAAACATGGTGATTTCAATATTTAGAAGTTTTCAACTTGCTGTAAAGTTTTTAATTACCATCACTAGTGACACTGGTAAATTTCATCTGTCTTAGACTGCATGATACCTTTGTGTGTCGCAAATACAGAAAGTGAACTGCAGTGCTATCATGCAAATGTTAACACTGTTTTTCTTCTATCCTTAGTTAGACCAAGCTGGATTTCAGTTTTACTTTCCTGGGAGGTAGGTAAGACTTGAGTATTTCCCCAAACTGGTAAAAATGGTAAATGTGTACTAAGAACAAACGATCACCTTCTAGTCTCAATGTTCTCCAAAAACCAGCCCATTATATTCAATTGACTTTACTTGCATGATTTTGGTTTTATATACCTGTAAAGCAAATCTGCAGTGTTCCAAAGGTTTTCTCATATTGATTAAAGAGAACTGTCCAAGCCTGGAGTGGTGGCGCATGCCTTTAATCCTAGCACTTGGGAAGCAGAGGCAGGCGGATCTTTGTGAGTTCAAGGCCAGCCTGGTCTACAGAGTGAGTTCCAGGAGAGCTGGGGGCTATAGGGAGATCCTGTCTCAAAAAGGCGGAAAAAAAAGAGAGCTGTCCGGTAACAAAATGAAAATTCATTAGTGGGCAAACATATTTACTGGGTTTCTGAACTGCTTTATTGTCCTTGTCCTTATGTGGACAGAAGACACTCTAACCAACACAGTGATCTACAGTTAGGACTGAAACAGCATCTGAACACTCAAAATAGAGGTTTGGAAAAATTCTAATGAACACATAAAAAAAGATCAATTCCCTTGCCCATAGCAGGGCAGTGATTATGTGTTTATCTGACCAAATGTAAAATTCAGGAGGGACATACGGGGAAGGAGCAGGTAACAGATAACAGCTGTGTGCTAGCCTTCATTGTCACTCCGAAGAATGAGAAAACAGTATGAAAACACTACGAGGCACTAGCCAAGTGAATTTTAAAGAATACATTCCTAAGATAACAGACAAATCTTTTCTATGCGAAAGTTGTAAAGTGTCTAGGTGTTGGATAATATTTTTGGTTAATACTAAAACTAGCTTAAGTAGATGCTATAGTTGTATAAACTTGTAAAAGTATTACATGCGGGGCTGGAGAGATGGCCTAGCGGTTAAGAGCGCCGACCGCTCTTACAGAGGACCCGGGTTCGATCCCCAGCACCCACATGGCGGCCGAGAGCCATCTGAAACTCCAATTCCAGGAGAACTCCAGTTCCAGGGGAATCCGAGACCCTCTTCTGACCTCCGCGGCATTGCACGACACGGGTGCACAAACCTGCATGCAGACAGTACATTCATACACATACTGAAATAAAGAAAATTTGTTAAAAAAAATTAAAAAAAAAAGTATTACATGCACAGCTAGTGAAGTTTCAAACTATTGTAATAGTTGTTGTATTTTCTTGTGAGCTGTGTTTAATGGTTTTACGTCAAATCAGAAAACAAAATGAAGTACTTTGGTCAGTTAATAAAATGATTTTACCCAACCCCCCCAAAAAATCTATAACCAATATACTATCAACAAAATCATAACAGCCCATTCAAATGAATTCATAAAAATAAAAAACTCAAGTGGAGTTGAGTTTTCACTAACAGAAGATGTTTAAAAATAGGTGTAAGGGTATCAAAACAGCAGATATAAGAAAGTCTGATATTGGGGGCTAGAGAGAATGCGCTACCAGTTAGAGTGCTGACTGCTCTTGCAGAGGACTGGGGTTTCGAGTCCCCAGCACCCACATGGTGGCTGAGAACGTCTTAACTCAGTTCCAGGAGACTCCAGTTTTCCAGGGGAATCCATCCGACACCCTACTTGACCTCCACGGCATGCACGACATGGGTGCATGGACTTGCTACAGCAGACATTATATTCATACACAAAATAAATTTTTTTTTTTTTTTTTTTAAAGAAAAGAAAAGAAATAGTGCTAAAAAAAAAAAAAAAAAAAAAAACAGAAGGAAGTGCCATGGCCTCAGTCTCACATATTTGACTTTTAAATTTCCACACCTAATTTCCCCACTGTTCACAAATCTTCTGGATATCTCAGGCTCCCCTGGACCTAAGGGTTTGGGTGTTCTGGCCGACACACGCAGGCCTTGGGGATGTTGACCTTCATTCCTGTTTCCCTAGCCTTGGTTTTGTATCGCACAGTTGCCTATCAGATCCCAGGGGATGAGATAGATGCCAAAACCAGCCTCTTGGTTAGAAAAGCAGCATACACGCACAATGCCAACACAGCCAGTCCACACTGGCCAGCCCTAGCTGCACGACTGCTCATTAGGCCTTAGCCCTGCATTTCACTTCCCTTCCCATGGGGCCAAGCTCTCCAGAGCACAGCGGCCCTCAATGCCTGACAGCCTCCTGGACCTTCCTGCATTCTTTACCACCTGCTGAGAACTCTCATTTAGACATGGCTTCAACCTGCAGACTATGCCACCAGCTCATAGGTTATTGGGAGGGAGGAGAAAAAAGAGTAAAATAAGAAAAAAAGTGAGACAGCAGCTAAGCAGGTATGGTAAGTAGGGGGGACAAGTGGAACTGACCCCTAACTAACTTGGGTCAGGGCAGCAAGAGCGCCTGGTGCCACCTGCACAGTGGCCTCCATCGTGGAGTCAGGCAGCGGCTTAGGGGATGCAGGCAGCCCTGGGACGTCATGTGGAATCCCCCTCTACTAGTTCTCCAGGTTATCCCAGGGCAGGGAAGCATGTCAGTTTCTTTTGAGTTTGGTCCAAAAAGAAACCAAACACAGGAAGCTGGAATCCGGCTCTCCCTCCTAGATCTGATGGGACCCCACAAGACTCCACTGCACTCCCCTTCCAACGTTCTCCATGAAGCAGTGTGAGGTGATGGGACGGGAATGAAGCTGGCCCAGCAGGGGATGGAAGGAGATGGAGAGGCAGGGCTGCTGCTGCCCTGAGCAAGAGATGAGGAGGAAAGGGGGACTATAGGGCTGCCCAGCACCCAAGAGCTCACAGAGCCTAGTGGACAACTGGGTAAAAGGAGCCAGTCCAGCATTCAGCCTGTGCCATAGGGGCTGTCAGCTGTGGTTACCCAGGTGTTTAATGAGAACTGGGAACAAACAGAACAGAATAATTTATTAATATACAGTTTCAATGCAATCCCAATTAAAATCCCCAAGAGTTTCTTCACAGACTTGAAAAAAAAAATCCTTTAATTCATGTGGAAAAACAAAAGACCCTAAATAGCCAAAGTGACTCTGAGTGAAAAGTGCAATACAGGGGGATCGCTATACCAGATTTCAAACTATATTACAGGGCTATAGTCATAAAACCAGCCTGGTACTGGCACAAAAACAGACCCATAGGCCAATGGAACAAAACTGATGATCCAAATACAATTTCAGCCACCTCATATTTGACAAAGGGGCAAAAAATCTCAATGGAAGAAAGACAGAATCTTCAGCAAAAAGTGCTGGAAAAACTGGAACACCGTTTGTAGAAGAATGAAATTAAACCCCTACCTCTCACCCTGTACAAAAATCAACTCTAAATGGATCAAGGACCTCAACATGAAACCCAAAACTCTGAAGGTGATAGAAGAAAATGTTGGCAACAACCTATAAGACATAGGTAGAGGAGAAGTCTTTCTCAAACAGCAGCTGTGCAGGAAACCAGGTCAACAGTTGGCAAGTGGGATCTCATTAAACTCAAAAGCTTCTGTACAGCAAAAGAAACAATCAAGGAAGTAAAGAGAAAACCCACACAGTGGGAGGAAACCTTCACCAGTGATACATCTGATAGAGCATTAACATCCAGAATATATAAAATACTCAAAAAGCAAAGACCTAAGAAAACAAATGACCCACTCAAGAGATGGAGTAAAGAGCTGAACAAAGATTTCACAAGTGAGGAAATAAAGATGGCTGAGGAACATTTTAGAAAGTGTTCCACATCATTAATAATTAAAGAAACACAAATTAAAACCCCTTTAAGATATCATCTTACTCCAATAATACTGGCTAAGATCATGAAAGCAAGAGACATCAAACGCTAGAGAGGATGTAGGAAAAGGGGAACACTCATCCACTGCTGGTGGGAATGTAAACTCATACAACTACTATGGAAAGCAATGTGGAGAACCCTTAAAAGAATCAAAATGAGTCTACAACCTGAGCCAGTCATACCACTCCTGGGTATATACCCACATGACTCATCATACTGCAAAGATACATGCACATTTATTTTATTACTGCTCTCTTCACAATAGCAAAGAACTGGAACCAACCCAAATGCCCCTCAACCAATGAATGGATAGAGAAAATGTGGTACATCTACACAATGAAGTTCAATGCAGCAGTAAAAAAAGATGACATCATGAACTTTGCAGATAAATAGATGGAACTAGAAGATATTATGCTAAGTGAAGTAACACAATCCCAGAAAAACAAACAGTGAATGGTATCCATCATCTGTGGTTGCTAGCACCAAATAACTAGAAGTAAAGCAAAATGAGCAATATTTTCTTTTACCTGAAAGCAACTGTACCATTATAATGTGAATACATTAATGAGATCCAGAATTAGCCTACCACTTATCTTGAAGGGGAAAAATGTGAATTCCAAAAATGGTTCCCCTCATGTGTGGATGCTAATATCAAATCTCTACTTGAAAGGCAAGCTGAACAATATTATTGTTATGTTTCTTTTTATATGAAAGCAAATATACTGTCATAATATAAATAAATCTCTTAACAGGTTCTAGAATTGACCTACCACTTATTTTCAGACACTGTAATTACAGTATATGTGTGGAAGGTATGTATTCATATCTTAGAGTAATATAAAATTAAAGGGAAAATGTGAAAGCTTAAACATATTTTGGAATTAACATACAGTTTATTCTTGGAGGTCATAATGTTGCTACATATGTGATGGTTATATAGGCATATTTGGAGCAATACAAAAGGGAAGGAACACAACAATATAAAGACTGGGTCAAAGAACTGACTGATACAGTTAAATTCAGCCTAAAACAACAAGCCTCTGCAGTGAAAAACTTTAGAAAGACTGAGAGAAAGATGCAAGACATGTATGACAGAAGGCATGAACTGGGGTGGGGTAGAGTGCAGGGAGAGGGGAATGTGTCTAAATTGGACTGAAAGATGATGCATGAAATACACAAATCATCAATAAAAAATAAATAAAAAAGAAAAAGGGAATGTGTCTAAATTGGGCTGAGAAATGATGTATGAAATACACAAAACATCAATAAAAATATTGCATTAAAAAAGAACTCTCTTGGGAACTGGATTAGAAGTCATGTGTGTTATGTTCTACCAAAGAACTAGTGTATATTTTGTCTGTGCCCAGAGATTCAATGCAAGGCACTAAAAGAGTTTAGAGGTGGAAGACTAATCTGGAGAAGGAAATTGCAAAGTAGTCTAGCATTCAGCCTGTGCAGTAGGTACTCTTAGCAGTGGTTGCCCAGGTGTTTAATGAGAACTAGGAGCAAACAGAACAGAATAATTTAAAATTTTCAATTTGACGAGAAAGAGAGCCAAGTTGGTTCCAAGTTAAGCACTGGAGAGGCAGGAAGATCTCTGTGAGATCAAGGTGAGCCTGGTCCGCATGGCAAGTTCTAGGCCAGCCTTCTGGTAGACCCTGTCTCAGAAAGAAAAGAAAAAGAAGTGTTTGACATTGGGATTATAGGAAAGATGCCTTGGGGGAATCAGAACAATTGTCCACTACAAGATCAGGGATACAAAGGTATAAGCTCATTTGAAAAACTTTGCCTTGAGGGACTGAAGAGATGGCCTAACAGTTAAGAGCAGCGACTGCTCTTGCAGAGGACCACGGTTCAATCCCCAGCACCCACGTGGAGGCTGAGAACTGTCCATAACTCCGATTCTAGAACTCCAGTTCCAGGAGAATCCAACCCCCTCTTCTGACCTCCACAGCATTGCACAACACAGGTACACAGACCTACATGCAGACAGTACATTCATACACACAAAATAAATAAATAAAAAAATTTTAAAAAGCATTTAAAAAAAAGAAAAACTTTGCCTTGAGAAAGGAACACTAAATAACCAAGCTTTCCATAGGACATTTAAATAGTAACACCCCTCCCCCATCTTCTGGTGTCTTCTTCAATTTCCTTCTTCAAGGATTTAAAATTTTCATTATAGAGATCTTTAGTATCTTTGGTCAAGTTGGTTCCATGATATTTTTTGAGGCTACTGTGAATGGGATGGTCTCCCTGTATTCCTTCTCCAAATGCTTGTTGTTCACATAAAAAAGGCTATGGATTGTTCTAGGTTACTTCTGTAACCTGTCACTTTACTGAAACTGTTAATCAGTTATAAAAGTTTTCTGGTGGAATTATTGGCATCCCTTAGGTATACTTTCATGTTATCTGCAAAAGGGGATCATTTGACCTCCTCTTTTCCAATTGGTATTCCTTTAATTTCCTTTTCTTGTCTTATTGCTCTGGCAGTTGTTTCAAACACTATATTGAAAAGGAGTGGAGATGGAGGCAGCCTTTCCAGGTTCCTGATTTTAAGGGGAATGCTTCTAATTTTTCTCCATTTGGGATGATGTTGGCTGTGGGTTTGTCAAATATGGCTTTAATTATGTTGAGAAATGTTCCCTCCACCCCAATTCCCTCTAGGATTTTAAACATGAAGTTATGTTGAATTTCATCAAAGGTCTTTTCTGCATAAATTGAGATGACCATGTGTTTTTTTGTCTTTCAGTCCGCTTATGTGCTTTATGACATTTATTGATTTACATATGTTGAACCATCCCTGCATCTCTGGGATAAATCTGACTTTGGTCATGGTGGACAACTTTTGTAATGTGTGCCCGTATGCAGTTTGCAAGTATTTTGTTGACAATTTTTGCATCTATAATCATTAAAGAAATGGGTCAATAGGTTTAGTTTTTGGTTGTATCTTTGCTTGGTTTTGGTGTTAGACTGAAGCTGGCTTCATAGAAGGAATTTGGGAGACTTTTCCTCTGTTTCTATTCTTTTGAATAATTTGAATAATAATGGGTATAGGTTTCTTTAAGTGTTTTATAGGATTCTGCTGTAAATCAGTCTGGGCCTGGGCTTTTTTTACTTGGGAGGTGTTGTTACTGTTTCAATTATCTAATATGTTATGGGCCTGTATAAGCTTTTGGTCTCTTCTTGGTTAAGCTTTGGTGATTTCCATGAGTTCACATATTCATCAATTTCTCTTAGGTTTTCAAATTTAATAGAATATAGGTTTTTAAAGTATTCTCATATAATTGTATCTTTTCATTATCTTTTGTGATGTTTCCCTTTCATCTCTAATTTTGTTTATTTGGAATTGCTCTTTCTTTTAGTTAACTGGGCTAGAGGCCTATCCATGTTCATGGATCGGAAGAATTAATATGGTAAAAATAACCATCCTACCCAAAGTAATATATAGATTCAATGCAATCCCAATTCAATTTCCATGACTTTCTTCTTAGATTAGAAAAAGAAATGCTAAAATCCATATAGAAAACAAAAGACCCTGGATAGCCAAAGAAACCCTGAACAAAAAGAATAATACAGGGGGAGGGAGGAGATTACTATACCAGACTTCAAACTATATTACAGGGCTATAGTCATAAAACAGCCTGATATTGGAACAAAAATAGACCTGTAGATCAATGGAATGAAATTGAAGATCGAACCTTGAGCACATGCAATTTCAGCCACCACATATTTGACAAAGGGGCCAAGAAGACCCAATGGAGTAAAGACAGCACCTTCAGCAAATGGTGCTAGTGTGAGGACCAAGCTGACTCCATTTTAGCTTGGTCAGCTCCATCTTGGCCTAGAGTTCACCCCAGAGTTTTAAAAAAAGGACAAACAAAGTCATGGCATAGATAAATCAATCCTTTATTAGTAGAGCAATTTAACTTCTGTCAAAAAGCATACAGTTAAATGCTTTATGAGAACGGAAGGTCCAGACCAGGTAAAATAATAGAACAAAGAGTTCAGAGCAGGTGAATACATATAATAAAAAACTGATTGACCTGTAACCAAGATTCTATCAATCAGAGGAGGAGTCACCATGACTATGATGGAAACCCCTAACTGGAAATAAAAGCTAAGGGAAATTGGGTCTCGAGGCCACTGCCTTCCAGTCCCGCAGGAGTGTGCTCAGCTCGACTCATCATCTGCTCTATCTATTCTGTCTGAGTTGTTGGTTGTTGTGGCTTCTTTTCTGCTTGCTTGTAACTAACCCTCGATTAAACTTATATCTACAACTACTTGTGGCCCCCCAGCATCTTTCTTGCATGAGCATGGAGGATTGAGCCTAACATTCTTGGAGGTTCCACCAAGATCTGCCACCTCCGCCCCCCCCGGGGGGGGGGCTTCTCCCACTTTGCGGGATGCCGGCCAGCCTTGGAGAACAACGCACTTTAAAAGGTACTGAGCTTAAGCTAGTTTGGGTCTTAGGTTTTAGTCATGCCAGGGTTGTTGCCCTAGAGGAAGGTCAGGCGTGACTAGTTCCACTGGACATGAGAGAAGGAGGATGTTCCGATTCTCCAGGAGACGAATCAGAAATTCGTCTCGAACCAGACCTAGGAACAGCTTGGTATTCAGTTTCGGGGCATGGGCAGTGGGCCCAGCCCTTCGATTCTGGTCACAGCTCTGGTTACAGCAGATAGCCCCTGCCGTCTGAATATCTTCTGTGTTTTCTGTATCCTTACCGTGTTTGTCTGATTTGTGGATTTTGTGCTTTTCTCCTCGTTACTGGCTTTGTTTCTGTTCTTCTGTATTTCGAATCTAACATGGGACAATCTACTTCTTCATATCCCCAAACAACTCCCCTTTCTTTGATGCTTAATCACTTTAAGGAATTCAAAAAGGCCGCTGCAGGAATGAAACCATCACTGCTGGAAAACTACGCATATTTTGTGAATTAGAATGGCCTGCTTTTAAGGTTGGATGGTCTTCAGAAGGCTCTTTTGACAAATGTACTGTGGAATTGGTATTTGCTGTAATTTTGGGGGAACTGGGTGCTGTGATTTTGGGGGAACCAGGTCATTCAGACCAGGAGGCATACATTTATGCATGGCAGTCTCTGGTTAGTCAGCCCCCAGACTCGTTGAAGCCTTACCTTCCCCAACTTTCTAAGAAACAGATTCTCCTTGCCCAGACAAAGGCAGGATTAAAGAAGCAAGGATCTCTCCCAGCCATCCTCCCCCCTAGCCAGGAGGAAGACCTCCCACCACCATACAATCTTATGGCTCCTGACCCTGATTCCACCAGGAATTCGCAGGCTCCCCCTGCACCGGACTCCACAAGGGAAGCCCCAGTGGCGGCAGACACTCACCTACTGGTACTCTCTCCCCACCACACTAGGTCAGGAAAAGAGATTACACCAGAGATATTTCCCCTTTGAGTTGTTGCCCCTCCATTACCAGGGCAGGAACAGCCCTTTTTGGTGTACACCCCCTTTACTTCTTCTGATTTATACAATTGGAAAAGACAGACTCCCTCCTTCTCTGAGAAACCCCAGGCCCTGATAGAATTGTTGGATTCAATCTTTTCCACACACCAGCCCACCTGGGAAGATATTCAGCAACTTTTACAGGTTCTATTCACTACTGAGGAGAGGGAAAGAATCTTGTGCCTGGCCAGGAAGGCAAAACCTGGAGAAGATGGCCGACCCAGTGAAGATCCCGATACTACCACCCCTGCTTTCCCCATGACCAGACCACAGTGGGATCCTAACTCGGCAGCAGGTAGGGAGTCACTCCAGGTCTACCGCCAGATTCTGATGGGAGGTCTCTGGGCTGCAGCTAGATGGCCCACAAATTTGTCCAAGGTAGGGCAGGTCCAGCAGGAAGCAAATGAATCTCCTGCCATTTAACTAGAAAGGCTATTGGATGCTTACCACACTTACACTCCAATAGACCCTATGGCTCCTGAAAATCAGAGAGCTATAAACATAGCTTTTGTAAGTCAGGCAGCACCAGATATCAGAAAAAAGATCCAAAAGATTGAAGGATTTGAGGGGAAAAATTTGTCAGAGCTCATGGAAATAGCCATGAGAACATTCAACAATCGAGACTCTCCTGATGAAAGACAAACCAGACGCCTAGCCAAAATCCTACTTGCAACCACTGAGAAACCATGAAGGAGCTTTCGGATGCAGAGATGCGTGGTCACTGCTCGCCCAGGAGTGAGACGGGAGTGGAACCCAGGCAATGGTAAGAAAACAGCTCCCTGTCCCACACAGCTGAAGCTGGGACAAGACCAGTGCACTTATTGCAAGCGAAAAGGGCACTGGAAAAATGAATGTCCATGGAGGTCTAATGACAAAGGAGAGTTGGAGATACTAGGTCTCCAAGAAGATTAGGGGGGTCAGGGCTCTCTACTCCCCCCAGAGCCCAGGCTAACATTGAAAGTAGGGGGGAGGCCTACCAGTTTTATGGTTGACAGTGGCACAAGTCACTCTGACCTTACACGACCAATGGGAGCTACTACAGGCTCAGAAACCTTGATACAAGGGACTACAGGCATCAAGTCATATCCCTGGACCATCAAAAGAGCTGTGGATCTAGGAAATCAGACTGTTACATTCTTTTCTTGTGATGCCTGACTGCCCATATCCACTTCTGGGCCGAGACTTGTTATCAAAAATGAAAGCTAGCATTCACTTTTCAGAAGGCAAGACCTCCGTAAAATGGCCAGTAAGGCCTGTGGTCTGTGTGTTGACCCTGGATGATGAATTCCACCTTTACAAAGAGCCCCGAACTCCTCCTCCAGGATTTAAGAATTCTCCCACCATCTTTGATGAGACTCTCCACCAGGATCTCCATGAGTACAGGCTAACTACCCCTGAAGTGTCTTTGAAACAATATGTGGCTGATTTGCTGTTAGCTGCAGAAGACAATGAAACATGCTGGAGAGGCACTATAAAACTCTTAAAGCTATTGTCTGGACTGGAATATATGTCGACAAGGCAAATGGAGTGGCTAAAGGAGTCCTGACCCAGACTTTGGGGCCCTGGAAGAGACCAGTAGCCACCTCTCCACGAAATTAGACCCAGTGGCCTCTGGATGGCCTAAGTGCTTAAAGATCATAGCAGCAGCATCCCTATTGACTAAGGATGCAGACAAGTTGACTTTGGGCCAACCCCTGACTATTACCACCCCACATGCCATTGAGGGGGTTTTGAAGAGCCCCCTGGACAGATGGATGTCCAATGCTTGACTGACTCACTATCAGTCTCTACTGTTGGACCAACCAAGGGTAAGATTTGCCCCAAGTGCAGCCCTTAACCCAGCTTCCCTGATGCCAACGTCAGACCTAGACCATGAACCTCATGACTGTTCAGAGACAGGATCTCACTGACATCCCTCTACCGAATCCTGACATTATTATGTATACAGATGGGAGCAGCTTCATGCAAAATGGCATCAGGTACATGGGGGCAGCAGTAGTGGATGGGACTAGGACATTGTGGACAAGGGCATTACCCCCAGGCACTTCAGCACAAAGGGCAGAACTTATCACATTCACTGAAGCCCTTCAACTGGGGGCAGGAAAGGCAGCTAACATCTACACTGACAGCCACTATGCCCTTGCCACAGCCCATGTGCATGGGGCAATATACCAGGAAAGAGGCCTCCTCACAGCCGAGGGAAAGACTATTAAAAATAAACAAGAAATATTGGACTTATTGGCAGCCATCTGGTTCCCAACCAAAGTAGATATAATCCACTGCCCAGGACATCAAAAAGCACATTCCCCAGAGGCTGTTGGGAATAGGATGGCGGAAAAAAGGATGGACTTTTACCTCGGATGGATGCCTGTTTGCCCACTGCTTTGGGTCGAACTCTGGTAAAGCAACTACATGAAGGAACTCATCTGGGAATTAAAAAGCTCAAGGCCTTGCTAGCTCCTAGGTATCATATACCCACCTTCATCAGTTAGTGCAAGATGTTGTGATTAGGTGCCAAGCCTGTCAGGCCACACATGCCACCAGTCAATTAACGGCATCCCCAAGAAAAAGAGAAAGAGGAACATCTCCTAGTGTCTATTGGGAAATGGACTTTACAGAAATTAAACCTGGAAAGTTTGGATATAGGTATTTACTGGTTTTTGTAGATACATTTTCAGGATGGATGGAGGCATTTCCCACCAAGAAGGAAACTGCCCTTCTAGTAGCTAAGAATTTATTGGATGAAATCATCCCAAGGTATGGCCTTCCTACTGTTATTAGGTCAGACAATGGGCCTGCATTTATTTTTGTGTGTGTGTGTGTTTAACTTTTTTTTTATTGGTGCTTGTGCATTTCATACATCATTTTCCAATTCAGATCAGGCATATTTCCCTTTCCCTTCCTCCCTATCCCCACCCCATCCCAGATCATGCATTTTGCCATAACTGTCCTGCATCTTTCTCTCAGTTTTTTTTTCATTTTTTAGCTATAAGTGATGATCCATGAGTACAAGCATCCTTCATATGAAACCAATTTGCAGGCTGTTGGGGCCTGCATTTATATCCCAGGTAATTCAAGGTTTATCCAAGATATTGGGGACCAATTGGGAATTACATTGTGCTTATCATCCCCAAAGCTCAGGACAGGTAGAGCAGATGAATCAGACCCTTAAGGAGACTCTGACTAAATTAACCTAGGAAACTGGCAGAGACTGGGTGGCACTCCTTCCCTTTGCCCTTCTAAGGGCAAGAAACACTCCCTATTTACAGGGTTTGACCCCATATGAGATTATGTTTGGAAGACCCCCTCCTCTCTGCCCCAGACTTAAGGCTGATCTCTTAGCAGAGGTCACTAACCAAGATGTCTTGAAGTCCTTACAGGCCCTTCAGAGGGATCAAGAACACCTGTTCCCACTGATCTGGCACATCCACAGCCTGCCTCCAGTGGGCCCTCATCCCTTTCAGCCAGAAGACCCTGTCTGGGTAAAGAGACATCATAAAGAGACCCTAGAGCCGGAGGAAGGGACCGTTCACTGTGATCCTCACCACACCTATGGCTGTGAAGGTAGATGGACTTAAACCTTGGATATGTCATTCACACCTCAAATTAGCGGTTGGTGAACAGGAGACAACTACACAATGGAGAGTCAAAAGGGACAACAAAAACCCACTAAAAATAAGACTCAGCAGAGTCTGAGGGGTGGGTTTGTTTGGACTTATGTTTGTGTTGTCTTCCTTGTCTTAAATGTGATTGGAAATGGGTATCAGGGGAAAAATCCACATGCCCCTCTAAACTTGACTTGGGTTGTTAAGGATGTAAGCACTGGACAAATTCTCCACTCAACTTCCAAGTTGGCACCCCTTAATATGTGGTGGCCTGATCTTACATTTTCCTTTTGTGACCTAACTGCGATAATCACAGGCCCTGGTGATTGTGATGCCTTTACTTATTTTTATGCCTGTCCCCAAGACAAACACAGGTATGGTAATGCTGCATATTATTTCTGCTGCTCCTGGGGATGTGAAACTACTGGATTTACCCGGTGGGAAGCAAAAGGAGGGGACTTGATATCAATATCTTTAAATCATCCACTCAGAATGAGTAAACCCAGTTGGGGACTACCCCTAAAAGAAATAATTAGATTTACTCAGCAAGGAAAGAATAATAAGGGCTGGACAGCTGGAAAAATATGGGGCATTAGAGCAAAAGGTAGATATTAGTCAGACCCAGGGACCCTTGTAATGGTGCAACAATTTATACAATCTGTAAGCAAACTTTCAGTAGGGCCTAACCAAGTTCTAAATCCTCCAAGTTCTAAATACTCCAGCCCCTACAAAGGAAGTGATTAAGGCCCCTATACCCACTAAGCCCAGAGGCCAACTCCTGCCTGCTGCCACTAAGGAAGTTCTTAACTCTGGATCAGATTCATTATGGGACCTTATGTCAGCTACTTACAACTTGTTAAATGCTTCAGACCCAAACATCACCCAAAATTTCTGGCTATGCTATGATGTAAGACCCCCTATTATGAGGCAGTCAGCTTTAATAGTACTAACTATACAGTAGAAGATGCACCTACTAAATGCAGGTGGTAGAATAAACTAAATGGACTAACTCTCCAGAATGTACAAGGACAAGGGGCCTGCATAGGACATGTCCCTAAAATTACCAAAAAATGCGTGACACTATTAGTCCAACACTCAAATTAGATAAATATTATGTGGCCCCACCCCAGGGATGGTGGGCTTGTACTAATGGGCTGACTGCTTGTGCCCATGGACACATCCTGAGCCAAACAGGCTTTTGCATTTTAGTTCACCTCCTCCCTCAAATTTTGTATCATCAAGAGGAGGATATCTATGAAGTTTATAATCTAAATAAGGAACCAATGCTGGGAGAGCTAAAAGAGAGCCTGTCTCTGCCACCACCCTAGCCCTGCTTATGGGAATAGGAATAGTGGGTACTGGAACTGGTATAGCCTCTCTAGTCACCCAGAGCTCTCACTATAGTAACCTGAGAGCTGCTATAGACATAGATATAGAGTGGATAGAAACTTTTATAACCCACCTCCAGGAATCACTGACTTCATTATCAGAAGTAGTTCTACAAAATAGAAGGGGGTTAGACTTATTGTTTATGCAACAAGGAGGACTATGTGTTGCCTTAGGAGAAGAATGTTGTTTTTATGCAGACCATACTGGAATTGTAAAAGATTCCCTGGCAAAGGTTAGAGAAAGTTTAAATCAAAGAAAAAGAGAACGGGAACAAAGACAAAGTTGGTTTGAGTCCTTCTTCCATAGCTCACCATGGCTCACCTCCCTTATATCTGCAATACTAGGGCCCCTGGTCATTCTCTTTCTTTTATTCACCTTTGGGCCATGCATTATTAACAAATTAGTTTGATTTGTTCAACAAAGAATCAAGACTGTACAATTGATGGTTCTAAGGGTCCAGTATGACCCCCTCCCAGCAATGGAAACTGAGGAAGGAGACTAAAGATTTGTCTCTATAAACTACTAAAAGGGGGGAATGTGAGGACCAAGCTGACTCCATTTTAGCTTGGTCAGCTCCATCTTGGCCTAGAATTCACCCCAGAGTTTTAAAAAAAGGACAAACAAAGGCATGGCATAGATAAATCAATCCTTTATTCGTAGAGCGATTTAACTTCTGCCAAAAAGCATACAGTTAAATGCTTTATGAGAACGAAAGGTCCAGACCAGGTAAAACAATAGAACAAAGAGTCCAGAGCAGGTGAATACATATAATAAAAAGTTGATTGATCTGTAACCAAGATCCTATAAATCAGAGGAGGAGACACCATGACTATGATGGAAACTCCTAACTGGGAATAAAAGCTAAGGGAAATTGGGTCTCGAGGCCGCTGCCCTCCAGTCCCATGGGAGTGTGCTTGGCCCGACGCATCATCTGCTCTATCTATTCTGAGTTGTTGGTTGTTGTGGCTTCTTTTCTGCTTGCTTGTAACTAACCCTCGATTAAACTTATATCTACAACTACTTGTGCCCCCCCCCCGGCATCTTTCTTGCGTATGGCAGACTGAGCCTAACACTAGCACAATTGAATCACCACTTGTAGAAGAATAAAACCAAACCCCTACCTTGCATCCTGTACAAAAATCAACTCCAAATGGATCAAAGACCTCAGTGTGAAACATAAAACTCTAAAAATTATAGAAGGAAACATTGGCAGTAACCTACAAGATAGAGGAGTGGGAAAAGACTTTCTTTTTTTATTTTTTATTTTTTTGGTCTTTTCGAGACAGGGTCTCCCTGTAGCCCCAGCTGTCCTGGAACTCACTCTGTAGACCAGGCTGGTCTTGAACTCAACAAAGGTCTACCTGCCTCTGCCTCCCGAGTGCTAGGATTAAAAGCATGCACCACCATGCCCGGCTTGGAAAAGACTTTCTAAATCACCAGGGACAATCTGACAGAAGTTTAACATCCAGATTATATAAATTGCTCAAAAAAAAAAAAAAAAAAAAAAAGGAGAAAGGTAACAAATGACCCAATCAAAAGATGGAGTAACGAGCTGAACAGAAACTTCACAAATGAAGAAGCAAAGATTGCTGAGAAACATCTTAAAAAGTGTTCAACATCACTAAAAATTAAGGAAATTCACATTAAAACAACTTTAAGATTTCATCTTACCCTGGTAAGAGTAGCTACAATCAAGAAAACAAATGATACCAAATGCTAGAGAGGCTGTGGGGAAAGGGGAACACTCATTCACTGCTGGTGGGAATGCAAACTTGTACAACCCCTATACAAGGCATTGTGAAGAGCTATCAAAAAACTCAAAATGAACCTACCACTTGAACCAGTCATATGACTTCTGGGTATATACCCAAAAGATTCATCCTATTGCAGAGATATGTGTATGACCATGTTTATTGCAGCTCTTTTCACAATAGCGAAGAGTTGAAAGTAACCCAAATGTCTCTCAATTGATAAGTAGATAATGAAAATCTGGTACATCTACACAATGGGGCTCTGTGCAGCGATAAAGAAAGATGAGACCATGAAATTTGCAGGTAAATAGATGAAACTGGAGGTTGTTATGGTAAGTGAAGTAACACAGTCACAGAAAAATAAATGACCTATGGTGTCCCTCATTTGTGGATCCTAGCACCAAATCCCTATATACTCTGTCATTTTGGTAGATGTGTGGAGTCTATATATTCATATTTTGGAGTAATATAAAATTAAAGGGAATAACAACAAAAGACTTGTTCAAAGATCTGACCAAAACAGTAAACTGCTACACCAAAAAAAAAGTTTAAAAAGACTAAGAAAATGACAGAAGACAGGACTTAACATATATGGCAGAAAGCATGAGCTCTGGTGATAGGATGCATGGATGGGGAAATAGGTCTAAATTTGGTTGGGAAAGGTTGTATGAAATGCACAAAACTCAATTAAAATTTTTTAAAGTAATCCCCCCTCATTCAACCCTCCAGATACTTAAAGACCCTTTCATCCATGATCCAAGGAGACACAGTGACTTTTGAAGCTGCCAACAGAACTTGGTCTCATCCATAGGATGTGAGTTTTTCAGACATACAGAATACAAGACAGGTCACACAGGCTTCCCTCCAGAATTCAGAGGAAAGCCTGGGTAAGCAATGTGTGTCACAGTGAAGATTCCATTGGGTAGCCCCAGAGAGGGTAATGCATAAAGTTGGGAAAGTAAAGCTGAAATTTCAATTTAGACTCCAGGAAATTAGAGATCCCTGGAATGTGGAACATCTTCCAAGGAAAGCCAAAGGGAGCAAGCAAAGCCAGTCTAAGAAAGAGGCCCAGATGCCCAAAACAGAGCTATGGGCTCTGTTTCCTATGCTGAGTTTCTTGTTTTGTTAGAATCCTTTCCTTTTACACTCTCATTTATAGAGGCATAAAAGAATTAAGAATGAGCCATGAGTCTCATAGGAGAATTTGGACTTTTGAGAAATAGTACAAATGTTGAAATTTGGAGAACTCCTTGAAATGGACTAAATCCATAGTTCATTATGACATGGGCATACTTCTTTGGGACAGATTTTTCAGGGTAGAGAGTTGTGCTTTGGGTATGAAACATCTTCCACATGCTTATCTGTTGAAGGTTTGGTCCCTAGTTGGTGGCTCTGCTGAAAGGTGACTGCATCATGAGAGCTCTAACTTTATCAATGGGTTAATCCATTGATGAGATCAGAACTGAATGGACTATTAGAAGGTGGGGTTTATCTGGAGAAAGTGGATCACTAGTTGCAGGCCTTTCAAAGACATATTATGTCCTATTCTCTCTCTCTCTCTCTCTCTCTCTCTCTCTCTCTCTCTCTCTCTCTCCCTCCTGCCCCCTAGGAAATCTTTCAGCTCTGCTCTATGCACTCCCATGGAGAATTGACCACTGTGTCTGAGGTTTGAGAAAATGAAATTAATGTGGCAATTAAAGGAGAGGAATTAGAGAAAATTTCAGTTTCTGTTAAGGCCACTCGGTAGATAGTGAAGGTAGTAACTGGCACTACTTCAGTATCAGAATGGCTAGCATAGCTGGTTAAAATACACCCTTAGCCCATCAGTCAGGTTTCTGAAGTAGTGGTTCTAAGTAGAACACCACTGTGAAGAACCTAAGGATGGCAAGTTGAAGAGCAGGTTCTAGGAAGTGATAATACAGTTAAATTATTCAGTAACAAAGGAATAAGCACTCTGAATCCCTTAAGTAAAGGAGTTCTGTAAGTTTAAGTTTTTATCTTTAAAAGAAAGCTTCTCTATAAAATCAACCAGGATTATACTAATTGACTTTGCATTATCTAAGAAACTTATCCAAAAATAGTATTGAGTAGAATCTAGTAGCTATTTCAAACACACAGGTTATATGGGACAACCTACTATTATTATTCTGCTAAATAGACATCATATTAAACTGACTCCCAGATTAGTGCATGATTAGTGCATCTTTCAGCTCTCACAAAAGAAGCTTCCTTTTGCAACAGATTATGAATAACACAGAGATACAATTGGTCAAGTGTTAAGCCCTAAATGGGACACCTATATCACACCCTCTTTTTCCAAACCTCAGGGATCATTGCAGAAAAGACAGAAAGATTGTAAGAGCCGCAGGTGATAGGCAAATATAAGGAAACCATATTGTCTAGATACCACAGAGTACTTGTATATATGAACTCTTCTTCTGACCTCTATGGACATTGCATTATATTGGCACTCTTACATGTGAGTCTGCAATATACTCATACACATAAATAAAATATTTTTAAAAGAGCAGAATAGATTGAATAAGGCTGTGAGAAGACATAGCAGCTTCTGATACTGTTGGAGCTAGTCCTCAGGGAGGAGGCTTCCAGGTCAGTTTTAGGTCAATTCTTCCAAGTCCTGTGTGCAAAGTATATATAAGCATAGGGTCTTCCTTCAAGGTCTGGGAGGCAACCGAGGGTGATAGCAATAGCCTATATTGTTTTTGGAGTCCTTTTGACTACTGTAGCCAGCAGCTCAAAGGGAGGTTTCCCAGCCTAGCACTGGGGGTTTTGGTAGAGAGTATAAGGCTATACACAAGCACATAGATGTGTGTATAGAAACATCATTTTATAATATATATAACATATGTTAAGTAAGCTTATAAAATAATAAGTTTACATATGGCTTTCTCAGACATCTTTAGTACTATTCATCTCTCCTTCTTCTTTCTGTCTTGCCTTCTCTACTCTCTCCTCAGTTAAAATCCCACCTTCACCTCCAAATTTTTCCATTTCCCCTTTGATAGCACCTGTGCCCTACTAGCATCTCCAGAGCTTCTTCTCCCAAGCTCCCTAATGATCTCTACTTTCCTAGCTTCTGCTATTACTTCAGGTTATAAATACACTTCTAAAGACTCAGAACTAGGATAAACAAATAAGAACACACATTTGACTTTCTGGGTATGGTATATCTCTCCCAGTAGAATGTTTTCCAGTTCCATCCACTTACCTGAAAATTTCATGATTTCATTTTTCCTTATAGCTGAATAGACTTCCATTGTGTATATGTACCACATTTTCATTATCCATTCATCAGTTGAAGGACACTGAGGTTTTTTTTTTCCATTTCTGAGCTATTGCAAAAGGAGCAGCAATGAATAAAGTTGAACAGTATCTCTGTAGTAGGATAGCATGTCCTTTGGATATATGCCAAAAAATGGTATAGCTGGATCACATAAGAGGTCTACTTTGAGCTTGTTGAGAATTCTCCATACTGATTTCCATAGTGACTGCACCAGCTTGCAATCCCAACCAGTAGTAAATGAGGGATGGATATCATTATAGAGATCCACAACTCATCAAAATGCAGAGAATAAATAACTTCTGGGAGCCCAGCCCCAACTGGCTCATCTATGATGCAATCCCTATACATATAGCTCAGGGAGCGTTGTGGAAGATTGTAAGAACCAGAGGAGCAGGTTCTGTATTCTAGATATAATAAGGAGACCAGATTCATGAAATCACAACAGTATTGTTTCCTAAACAAGATCTGTTAAATGACAACAACAACTGACATGCCAGTATGGTTGAGGAAATTTTACAAGGTGCCCTTCTAGGTGGAGAGCTACAGGCTATCAATGGTGAGAGTGGGAGAATCAGCTTTCTCCAGGGATGAGAGGTTATCCAATCCCAAATGCTCAGTCTTCAGGCCTAAACAAATGTACATATGACATAGCTAAATGAACTCAGTAGGTTGTGTGTATGTGTGCGTGAATAGACAGATAGGTAGGTCATAGATAGATAGATAGATAGATAGATAGATAGATAGATAGATAGATAACAGATAGATAGATGGCAAATAAAACATGATAAAGAAAAGATCATGAAATTGAGAGCCAATGGTCTGAGGGAAGAGGTAGAAGGGGAAGAGGAAGGAGTGATAATAATATAAATACAGTGCTCATATATGAAAATCTCAAAAATAAAAGATTTCAAAATGGAAAACATTGATCTATAAAACCCTGATGTATATTAGTTGTATCAGTAATTTTTAGCTTTACTGATATAACTAACATAAAATGATAATATATAACACAGAATACAATGTGTGTATATTGTAAACATGCATATCTACTTAGTAACTTGCAAGTATACAATGTAGTTTATTAATGGAGCCTATGTAGGGAATTATCATCCTTCAGAATTGAAACTTTACAGCCTTTCACACCTTTACATGTCTCTTAAATTCCTGGCCCCTGCTAACTAACATTCTATTCTCTCCATGTAAGAGTTTAACTTATTTCACACCAGGAAGTTAAAAACAGAAAATGGATGAAGGATCTTTTCCCATGCCCCAATGAACTGAAACTTTTAAAAGGTGCCCTAAAGTTCTATCAATTCTCTTTTAACACATTGGACTTCGGGGGATTTCCAAGACCCAAACTAGAGCAACTTGGTCCACATAAGTGGACCTGCTGGCTAGGATCATGAAGGCCAGTCTTGTGCTGGGTTAGACCTAGAACTTAAGTCTAGAGAGACCAAACTAGCATCAGAGTTCTCTTGGATGGGCTTAGTCCAGGGTCATGGTAAAGGGTGGTACCCACTTCCCTCTACTTTCCCAGCATAAAGAGAGAATATCTTTCCCCTTGTTATTCTGTGGGGGCTAGGGAAGGCTAGAGCAGGTATGTCAAAATCATTCTTCTTATCCACTTTAATGTCTTTTTTTTTCATTTCTATGTTTTACTCAGGTGCCATAATCACTCATGTGGAATCCTTTGCTCTTATGAATGTGTTTTTGCTCATGGATCGATGTACAGTTGATAGTTCTACAAAGAGACAAGTGATAGGCCTTCCAACATCTAACATCACTCTTCCTGGTAGTTTTGCATTCATTCCTCCTCCTATTAATATCCCAGACTAGGTTTGTGGTTGTTACTAAGTAGCCATACCTATGTCAAGAAGAAAAGTAAAAGGAGTTCGCCCCACCACAGAGTGTTTAAAAGGAAACTAAACCACTTTCTTATAGTAAGTTGGTCAATCAAAGGAAGGTCAAGTTCAAAGCACAACCTCCTCCATACTGTAGGTCCAGAGTCATTGCAAGGCCTCTGGCCAAATCATCAGAGGCGGCCTGACAGGAGCTAATACATTTTACATTTGTCTGCCATGAGCATTCTACTCTTACTTCTTACTGTTTCCACAGATAGTGTAAACAGGAGGCCACCAGCATCTTATCAGCTTGTATTGAGCTGCTTTTCTAGCCCCAGTAAAGAATCAGAATCAGTGTTTGCGTACACTCTCAGCTGAACTGATAGCATAATGTTACAGTTGACAGAATTTAAGAATAAATTTTGCGGTGATGGAGGACGGTTTTTCAATGTAAAACTCACCAAAATCAAATTTATGTCAGAGCATCTTGCTACTCAATGTGAAGTCCGGCAGCATTAGCACTTCTCCAGAGATTGTTAGAGATGCAGGATTTCGGGCCCAAACACAGACCTGTGGAACTGAAATCAGCAATTTAAGATGTGAGGTGATTCATATGCATGTTAAATTTTAAGAAGCATTGTCCTAGATCACAGAGCACTAGGCAGAACTTCAAGCTGCAGAGTGACAAGTGAGTTATAGTTGTGCAGACTTAACTATTTCCTCAGATCTCAACAGAGCTAGTTATATCATTATAGCCCAAATCACTCAAAGTCAATGGACCAATCTCCTTCTTGTATTTCCCTGTCCACCTTCACATATGTCATAAAAACACAGGCTTGAATTTCCTATGTGCAATGATCACATAGAAAAGGATATCTGTATTTCATTCAGTATTCACTTGAAAACAACAGGAGACAATAAAACTAAACAGGAACAAGAATTAGAAACATTAATTCATTTTTATAAAGCTGACTATGGCTTTAAACGTGTCATATAAGCATCAAGTGATTCCACCAGAATTCTAGACATAGCATAGCTATGTCTGTTTTGAAGAGTTACTACTTAATCTATCAGAAGGCAACATGATACTCTGATCAACTGCTTTCTGAAAGTGGTTTTTAGAATAGGTTGTGACATCTATTTCTATCTGATGGGAAGCAAAAGCCACTTTATTGAATTAAAAGATGATAGCATACTCCAAGAATGAGAGAAAGGCAGGTTTATAAACTAGATCCTTATATTTTGCTATACAAAATCCACATCCTACTTCTCTAGAAAGATTTTATTTTACATGCTGGGTGAAAAAAGAACATCACTAAAAATAAAAACATGTCAGATGCATTAATCAGGTTCTTTGTAATGCTAGGCATTCTGCAAGGAAAGATTTGATGTGCTCAGCCATTATCATTTCAGCAAAACCTATATCCTCTCAGCCTATGTAAAGCAATCTAATATAGTAGGCACCAGCCATGTGTGCCTATTTAAATTTAAGCATTAATTAGTTGACATTTAAATACAAATTCATTAAAAGTAATCAAAATTTATAAATTAGCTCACAATTTGCATTTCCTACAGTTTAAGTGTTCACATACCACATATCATTAAGTAGCTGACATAATGCTGAAAGAAAATATTTTAATTTCCACAGAATGTCTTTTGGAAAAGTACAACTATATTTTCCTGAAGAAAAAAGAAGGTATTACTGGTCAACATTACTGTTCTTTCTTTAAATATCTAGCACAAACCCTGTTAGTTATGTTTGTCATATTACTGTGTTTAACACAGTTCAGTTAGGCTTGCAAGATCAGTGAGCCAAGGTCTCATTTGTCTCAAGAGTCTCCTCCTTTCCCCAGTTTCCAGGTTTGGAGTGAAACTCCTCTACAACACAGGGAGGTCATAGACCCAGAGTATATTCCAGAAGGAAATACCATTAGACATGTTTAACCATAACCTGCTCTCTCTCTCTCTCTCTCTCTCTCTCTCTCTCTCTCTCTCTCTCTCTGTAGAGCCTCAAAGCTTGCCCACTCCAGTCCTGTATCACCATAATGCCCATCAGTAAGAAGAATTAAACTATGTCTGTTAGATTATTCATTCAGTTCTCACAAATATTGACATTCATGAAGTCGTCCATTCTATGAACATCTATTGAATGACACCAAAGACATTGTGATAGATAGGACAGACATGGTCTCTTTCCTCGTAGCACTTGTGGTCTCGTGGAAGATAATGAGAAAGTGTTTATTTATATCATAGCTACAAGACAAGAGAAATAGCCAATAATAAAACAAGAAAGCCTAAGGTAGTTTCCTAAGTTAGAGAAGATTCTGAGAAAGTGATAGTTGGAGTGATATTTGAAAGATAAGATCATTTTTTTTTAATTTTAAAAGGGGGATATCATTTCCAAATAGTAATATAATCATAGGCTAAGCTTTCAAGTTAAAAAGAACAAAGCAAGAATTAAAAGGCTGATTCATAAGGATTGGGCAGAGAGGGGCAAAGACCAAAGAGTAAGGTCACAGTGCCACCACCTGATCTGCATTTTTAAAGGTTACTCTGATGGCAGAGGATTCACAGACAGGAACAAAGAATGGATTTACAGCAAATATTTCAATGGTTTTATATAGCGTCATGTGTTACAAAATGAGGCAGAATAAGACTTAGAGGCAGAGAAAGAACAGGCCCTTGGATCCAATAGCTACAAGCTTTACGGAGTGTAAAAACTGAGCAAGAGAAGAGCTTTAAAAATGACTCAGATTTCTAGTTTTAGAATAAACTGAATAATAAACTGGAGAACACTGGGGAAAGTGGGTTTCAGGGAACCCGGCTTTAAAGTTAACTTAGAGACTAGCAGAATTAACCATGTCTATGAAATGTACTAAAACAGACACACTGTGTAAGCAGCATAAATCTGTGGATCCTCATCACAATAAAGATGAGAGTGAAGTCACAGGGTCAGTGAGATCACCCCCAGGAGAGAATGTGGAGCAAGAAGAAGCACACATTCAATGCAGCCTCACACCCTGCCCTAGAAAGAGCTGTAGGTATGTCCACCTTCAAGACCTCTACAACCCAGTAGAAAAATGACCCATTCAGAATCACCCTGGATTCAGTCGAAGCAATCGACTGAAGCAACCACTTGTGGTTGGCAAAAGTTATTTTTCCCAAGATTTCCTGCAGATTTGCACATTTTCAAATCTTTTCAAAACAGGTTTCTCTGGTTTTGAGCATTTGCTAGATGGTCCTTGGTTCTGAGCCAGCAGCTCCTCGGCCGGCCTTGCCATTCCTTGCTGCATGCTGCCATCTGGTGACCATCACTCAGCAGAAGTGCTCTGCTACCTTCTCTTTGTGTTGATAGGAAATACACTATTTAGGTTGTCTCCTGACCAAACGAAGCTATTTTTAGTCTTTTTTTTTTTATGGTATCAATGACCATCAGGTATAATTCAGCAGGAAAGTCAAGTTATAAAATGAAATCAAACACTCGCATGTCTTCTTTCTTCAAATACTGTTTGATGCAAATATCAAAACATACAGGCATTATTAACAGAGGCAAGAAATATGTAGATCATAAAAATTCTCATAACCACATAGACACACTCCTCTGTTGACATTAAAAACTAATTTATAGAATTCAATTTTTGATTAGATATTTTTCCCCAGACATAAAACAAATTTGTGCTAAAATTTTATTTAGTGATCGATAAAATAAACGAAAACTGTTGTTTTATTCAGGGTTTCAATGTCAGTCACAATATTTTGAATGTAAAATAAATATTAGGAAAAATATGAAACTAACTCAAAGTATTTTCTATTCATTTCTACATTTCTCTTCTTGTAGATAAGAAATTTATTTTGTGCTTTAAATGATCAGCTAGAACATACATCATTTTTTTAATTTTATTTATTTCTGTATGTGTATGAATGTACTGTCTGCATGCAGGTCTGTACACCCGTGTCGTGCAATGCTGCGGAGGTCAGAAGAGGGTGTCAGATTCCCCCGGAACTGGAGTTCTCCTGGAGAGATGGCCTAGTGGTTAAGAGTGCCAAATGCTCTTACAGAGGACCCGGGTTCGATCCCCAGCACATACATGGTGGCTGAGAACCATCTGTAACATACATCATTTTATGCTGTATAACCCTAGTCAACTGAACATGTTCCAATTAAGGCTAAATTACAACCAAAGAAACAAACTAAGATGGGATAAGGTTCAGAAATTAATAGTATTATTATCACTTATTGGTACTCTGGAAACCATGAAAAGGATCTAGAGACACTGTTTTTATTTTGGTTGAAACTTCCTAATTGCATACCACAAAATAAATCTAAGTTGTATCTTCTAATATTTCTATCTGGTATGAGATGAAGCACCCTTGAATGACATTGAGTACTTCAGTTGTTGTTAGAGAAGATTAAAAGCCAAAGCTAAAAACCAAAGCAAAATCTAACAAATGACAAAATTATGATGCAAAAGAAATAACAAAATTATGAAGCAAAACCAATCTTCCAACATAGAATCACATGCTCTCTTAATCACCTAAGTCTCCTACAGCTCAGATGCTTAAACAAACATCTCTATGAATTATGCTTGGCCTTTTGCTAAAAAGAGACGTGGAATTCCCTATTCTTTATATGCTTGCTTCAGTCTTTCAGTACAATCCATGTATTCATGAATGAATCACTGAGGAATAAATGTGAATGGTGCTGGGCACTAAGAAGTGAATTAAATAAAACAGTTGCTGCCCTTGTAATAACTTAAAACTTGATGCAGCCATTGTGTAAATAAAATAAGACAGAAGATGGGAAAGGACTTGGAAAATCATAGATCATCCAAGGAAAGAGTCACTGGTCTTGTACTAAAGGAGAGTTATAACCCACATATCATTGCAGAGGAGAGCTCCATAACAACAAGTAGGAACAATCTACCAGGTAGATAAAATTAATTAGATGAAGAAATCCACAGCAAAAGTTAGAAAGTTATGGCAACTGTGAAGTGAGAACTCGGCTTTGACACTTCCCACTAATTTCTAGTTTGAGAATTCACTGAAGTCTCTTGTCCTGGTGTGTATATGTGGATGGTCACTATAATTCTCTGGTTTTCTTCCTATCTTAATCCCCAGAATAATATGAAGTCTCAACCAAGCTAACAAAAGAAGGCCAGATTGCCAGCAGCACCCCTCTAAACACAGGTCTGGTCTACAGTGAGCAGTAACATGTGTCCAGCAAATTCAGGTAGTAAATTACTTGAAGTATCTATCCCCAAGTGCCCCATGTTACTAGATAGGGAAGGGTGCAGTGCACATCTAAGGAATATCTGGGTGCTCAAGAAGCTTTAAGCAAAGTCCAAGCCAAATCCCTCCACAGTTGATAATCTTAAATCAAAATTGAGATGCCACAAGCTTGATTGATGAACCTATAAAGCCCTGTAAATCCTGACACAGACACGTTCTTGAATCCCCAATAATTCTTCTCTTGCTCTTTTCTCTAATGCATCAGCTTCCTTCAGTCATCTTTATGTCCCAGCAGTTCACACAAAAAGCAGGATTTCCAGAGAAGTTAAAAATCCTTTGTTAGAGTACCTTTCTTCAAAGCACCTGAACATTCCTTGGTATATAATCATATTAGCCCCCAGTCCTCTGCCAAAGACATACTGTCTTGCTTCGCTATTTTTGTGAGAAAAGCTTGGAGATAACCCAGAATAGCAAACAACCTAGAAAGATTGATATTGCCTTTTCATGGCAAATGGCTACTACACGTGACCATCATGTCTGCCTAATTTAACTCTATGTCAGTCTGGTTGAGCTGCCACAACAAAATGCCATAGACTGAATGTCTTAAACAACAGAAATCCTCTCAGTTTTGGAGCCTAGAAGTCCAAGGTCAAGGTGGCAATAATGCTCATCCAGTATGGCTTCTGTTCTGGACTTGCACATAATTCATAGCAACTTTTAGTTCCACGTGGCTTTCTCCCTATGCTTACTCTCCTGGCATTTCTTCTTACAAGAGCGTTAATCCTATTGGATTAGAGTCCCACCCTTTAACCTCACTTGACCTTAATTATCTCCTTAAAGGACCTGTCTACAAATACCTTTAGGATTTGGACTTCAACATATGAATGTGTCAATACCCAATTCAGACTATAACAAACCAGTATGTATGAGAACTGGACAAGAGGAAAATATGGTGCTACAGCCAGGGAATACAGAAATGGATAAAGCATCATCCCTGACCTCAAAGAGTACATATTTTAATACAGGAAGCTTTATATATGTACAAATAGCTAAGGTGTAAGTCATCTGTGAAAAATGGAAATATTATTATCAGAGAGAGAAAAAAGATAAATCAGAGAACATCAATAGATAAACTCAAACAAATGGTAAAATAAGGTAATGTGTCCTTAGTGTCCTTAGAATAATCATGACGATGCAGAAGATGAACTAGAATAACAAGTGAAAAATTAATAAACTCTGATTAACCCAGAAGATAGAGGAAAATAAACTTGAGCTAAAACTATGAGAATATTGTTGAAGACAAAGAGACTGATTTGAGTGACATTCTAGAAACAAGAATAAGGGGCTGGAGAGATGGCTCAGTGGTTAAGAGAAATGGTTGCTCTGGCAAAGACCTGTGTTCAATTCCCAGAACCCACATGGTACTAACGACTGTCTGTAGCTGCAGCTCCAGGGAGTCTGGCACCCTCTTCTGACCCTGAGCACTGCACAACACAGGTGTGCTTACACACAGCAGGCAGTATACCTGCACACATAAAACTTAAAATAACATATAAGAAAGAAAAATAAAAAGAAATAATAGCAAGGGTATTTAGGGAAATTGATTATTTTTATCACCAAGAATATTTTCTAGAACTTTTTTCACTTCATTCATTCAATTACTATTTCCACACCTTCCTGATTAATATCTCTGTCAATATAAGCAGTAAAATATCTTTCATCCAATCCAGTTTGCCTCCTAAAATATTCAAACAACTTTTCCCACATTTATTCAAAAATATATTCTAATTTTACAAAATTGAACATGTAAGATTTGTGAGTAGATCCCAAGAGGAGGGATCTATTCATTCACAAATTCCCAATGGCCTTAGTGACTAATATAGTTCTTAGTACATATGTAGAAATTACATCTCAGAATCAACCTGCAAATGCTAAATTGATATCCCTCTCAAAACCAAATTGGCTGGCCCTCCTTCGTCTCTCCCTTCATGTCCGTAACAGCATGATTAAATCTGTTCTTTAGATTCTAAAGGTTAAAGTGTTTATAGTGTTCAGTCTTCAACATGGCAATAAGTGAATAAATTATAAGCAAATAAAATGTCTATAATAACTGCTTTTTTGAATTTCTAGACCTCGTCTTCAGTGCCACCAGAATTCATCCAATCGAATCTAGACAAGCTTTCCAAAGACATGAGTCCATCTAGGTCCTCAGTTGTAAGCCCACTCCTTGCTGCTTTGGGCATAGTAAGCAACTTACTAGCTGCTCTATCTTAATTACAAAAATTTTTCTTTCCCTCTAGTTAGAATGTGAGATCTTCAAGAGTCGTATCCTGTTCAGCCATCCCCACACCATATTGCTTCAGAACTTGTAAGTACTCTATATTTGACAAATTAATTAAGAAGGTCTTTGTGCTAACAGATTATACATTAATGAGCCATTAACAGCATAGCTGCATGAATACAGGCTGTTTCTCCTACTCACAGGTGAAAATTTTGAGTGCTGGGCCAGGATTATGAAATTTCCTTACTTCTTAGAGAACTTAGTGTGGTAAACCTGATATCTATGCTTGGTGTACACACTATCTACTCATGGCTGCACCAAATGGAACTAGACCAGAGCCAAAAAATATTTCCCTCATACATTAATAAGGCTTATCCATAAAATAATTTAAGGTGATCATTTTCTCAGAGTCTTCTCCAAAATCTTTTCAACCAACAAGAAGAATTAACTACAGTCTGAAACAGACAGGAAGTCCACTTTAATTTTGTTAGAGAGAAAAAAAGTGAAAGGGGGAATATAGTCATTACTGGACCAGAAAATAAACTTTAAAACTGAGTTTTGTAGACAAGTCTGAGTATTTATTACATTCTTGTCTTCTTTGAAATGCTGTCTTGCCCAGGCTTCTAAAAAGCTATGTCATCAGCTAACTGCCTACTGCCAAGTCACCCGATTATTTCACATCCAAATAGTTCAGCTACAGAAGTAAAATATAAGCTCTGTCCTCACCCCATTCCTAGTCCTTTTTTTCTGAACTGAAAATGTTTTTTTTCTACAAGTCACATTGCTGAAGGAGGCACAAACCACAGGGAACAATAATAAAACAACCGTAGTATTTTATAGGTTGGCTGTGCATTGAGAGAAGTCATATTTTTTTTTAACTCGGTACTGTTGCAAATATCACACTAAGTTCACATGCAGCAAATTAGAGCATATGGAATGTTTGATGTATCCAAATGGCTAGTTCATAATAGTGATAAAGAACTTTATTAAGCATGCCTCCTCCCATATCTCAGGAACTTTGCTGAGCACTGTGTATGACTGTCTATCATATCTGCATATTCTATCTTTTAAATCTCATGACAATCTTTTGTGGTCACAATTATTCCTATTTATGAATGAGGAAAAAAATGGGACTGAAGGAGGTTCAGTATCATGCCAAGATGTCACAACTGACGTAGCTAAGCTGAAGCCAGTTCTGATTCTAATCACCTTAACCGCTACTCCTACCCAAGCTCAAATGTGAGGTGAGATTGTGTATGTGGCCAGGAAAACTCAGTGATGTAAGATAAACAATCTTCATCTTTTGGGATCAATTGTACTCAGTGACTAAATAATTAAGTGCATTGTAATAATATAGTAAGAGAAACAAAGAATGCAAACATCAAACATACTTTTTCCAATAAAATAGAAGTCACAGAAAATTGTGGGGTTTTAAGGTGGGACTGATTCTGCCTCCTCCTTCCCCTTCTTCTCCCTCTCACTCCCAGGGGAATACACTTTGTAAATAAGGCTCAGATGGGACCCACATAATCACTCACATCAGGACATAGGCCTATGAGTAAGACAGAATTAGCTGGTGTATTTAGATAGGCTGTTCATGTTCATAAGAGTGTCCCCCACAAGGAGGAGATGGAGGGCCTCGGATCAGGGCTTCCATAGTAGGTGGCCTTCCAGGCAAGGACCAGAGAAGGAGAATCCTGAGCAGTTGAAAACAGAAGAGAACACAGCTAAAGAATCCAAATGTGGAAGCATAGCAACCATTCACCCGGCAGGTTCCAGATTCAGGATACGATGAACAGTGAAGGTAACATAAGGGTAAAGAGACCAGAGAGAGGGGAAGAAGAGCGAAAGGTGTGAGAAATGAAGAAGGGACCCGAGGTAGTAGTTATTCCTACCCTTTATGGGTGACCACTGAATTATGGGTGACCACGCTGAATTTCATTTTTCCATTATAGTCCATTATGGGTGCCTTGACCAGCATCTAAATCCATTTCCTATTTGATGGATTCTCCACCACAGAAGCTGGAAATGCCAGACCCTTGAAGAGAGGACCTCGACACTGCTGATCAGACACAGCTCTGCAAAGGCGATGCTGCCTTTCCTGGTCCTGTCAGGACTCCCTGGACATTTGGGGCTGGAACGATCTGAAAGTGAGAGTGGAGCCCAGCAGCACATCCAGCTGGAAAACATGGCAACATAGTGAGGTGAAGCAGGAGCTGCTCTTGGACAGCAGTGGAGGAATGGAATTTTTGTACAAAAGTCAAAGGCCTTATAATATACTTATGCCTCAAGCCAGTGTTTTCCCCTGGTGTTTGAAGGTATGAAATCCATAAATTCTATCTGTGGATCTTCCCTAAAGACAGATGGGCTTAGCTTCTATGCCGCGCAACATGATTAACAGCCCATCGTGATTTTTTTTTCTGTGTTCCTCTATCTCCATCTAGTGGATAGAGTGTCAACTGCAGCCTTATTTTCCCCACAATCTGTAACTAGTAGCATTTTCCTGGGTCTGTTGAATGGAAGGGTAACGGAATGTAAACTAGGATTGAGTTTGCCTGTCTTATGGACTTAGTTTACTCTCTCTCACATGTCAAGGTATCCACGTATCTGTTGAAAATCAGTATATTAGAATATCCATTTTTCTCAGGCAAAAACTGCACACATTCTGAGCTTCATTTTGTAGTTTTATATTCATGTTTTTGTTTTGGCTTAATTTGGTTTGGTTTCTTGTTACTTAAAACTCTACCTTTAGAGTATTTTTCATAACATCAGGAACTTTTGATGCACAAAATTATAATAATAAAGAAATGTCAGTGTCAACAAATAAAAGCTACTATTCACAAATGTGGTTCCAAGTTACCTTTGGAATCTAACTTGCACTGGGTCAAAGAGGACATGGCAATAGAAAAGCAAAGGAAATCTCAATGGCTGTTGGACAAAAATAGCAAAAACAAGGGCAGAGGAAAGATATGAGCTACTCCTGAGGAAGTCATTTCCACCCCATTAGCAATGAGGATCACCTGAACGAGTTCCTTACTTAGTCTGTCACAATCTCTTACAAGCTTTGGGATCTTGGTTTAACCATCATGAGCCCCGTAGGTTATAAAGATTAACATCGGGAATAAAGTGTATCCTTGCAAACCAGCTGCAGACACTATGTGCTGAAAAGTATGCTTTCTTTTACCTTGGATTAATAATTGATAAAAAGCCCTACCATCAGATTTTGCATGTAAAAAAAAAAGAGAGAGAGAGATTTACATTCAGCATGTTCGAGGTCTCATTTCTGGAATGGAGATTACCATCTAGTGGATGAAGTAGAAACCGCAATGCCTGAATTGCAGAATTTCTCATTCGTCTTTCCCATAAGACAGACTCCTGAATTTTGATTTGGAGACGTGATTACTTTCTTCATCATATTGTCCTTCTAGTTTGCATAGATAAAAATGTCATTGATGCTAATCAAATTAATTCTCTTAAAATAATTGCGTCCCATGGCAATCAATTACACACATCTACAGATGGCACATGAAGTGTGTGTTGAATGGGAAGGTAAAGGAATGTAAACTAGGATTGAGTTTACCTGTCTTACAGCTCCTGGCTTGGTTTACTCAGGAGACAACATACTGCCACAATTTGGTCTATAGGTTGCGTTTTCATCTTTTGATTTTAATCAGTCTTCTTCAACACTGATTCAGAGAGAACACATGTTGTAGAACTCATAACTCCTCCATAGTTGGTAAAGCTGTCTAACAACTTGATAGCAATGATCCATTGAAGTGTCACTGGAAATTGTGCTTAGAGACTCATAAGCTAAAGGCTGAACCCTGATTGTCATATAGCTAGATGTGACCTTCAAAAAATCAGTTTGAGCAGCATAGGGTTTAAAAGATTAATTTCTATGCCTTCAAGTATGCAAACATTAGCTACTCCCAGGGTAGTGCCTAACATTCTGCTTATTGTACTGGTGGACACGAGATATATCTGTGAACTGCCAGCTCCCTAAGGATTTTCTCTAAGGAATTAGCTGACATCTGAGGGGAGGAAGTGAATAAAGAAATGCTGTTATTTACTGATTCTTGAAAACATTTCCTTCCTGCATCAAAACATTGCTACATTCTGTGGACATTGCTACATACAATGGCCTTCACCCTACAGTGTGCCTCCTTTCTCAGTGTTCCCAGTTCAAATCAAGCTCTCTTTTACAGGCTCTAACAACTAACTGATTTTGTGAATATTACAGGAAAATTATAAAAATATCTAGGTCTTTTCATAAAATGAGAGAAGTATAATTAGAAGGTCTGCAAAAGCTTTTTTAAAATAATTTCTGCCAGTCTGTGTTTTGATAATTTGCTTGTTGGAAAAGGTAACTATTACCAATGGGAAAAAATGCCATAATAAATTTGGGGATGGAGGCAAGGTAGGTAGGCATGTGTACTGACCTTGAAAGAAGGTGAGAGGAGACAGGGCGTCAGCACTCAGCTACTGCTCCGTCCACATCCTAATCGCTTGAACCTGTGAATGTTACTTTACATAGCACAAGGGACAATGTGGTTAAGAATTCTGAAGTGGAATTCAAGGGTGATTGTTAATACTATCCAGATTTTTCTTATGTGCAATCAGAATTCTAACTTACATGTGCTCATACCTGAAGCCTGCCATCTTTCCAGCATTTTATACTACCTGTGATTTCATTAAAGATGCTGGAATTGAGTATACAAAGTCACACCTTATCCCAGTTCGAACAAGACTGGTGATGAAGTACTAAATTTTTCAATAAACTTGATGGTCTAATCCAATCATTAAAATCATACTACTTACTGATGTCTGTCAGGATAGTTATAAACAATTGATTTCAAGGAAAATACATCTCAGATAATCACCATTTATTTGTACATTCACAAGTTAGGTATTTTGGTCTCAGATAATTCTCAAAATATACTCAGATAAAACATTCTGATACAAAGTCAAAATTGCTTTAATGTCTTTGACTAATGGCATCAAAAAACATTAATTTTATACATCTAAAATTACAATTTTTGTATTTACATATTGATTTTTCTCTGATGGCATTATTGTTAACAGCACAGAAATCTAAAAACCCAAATTCTATTAGTAATGTTCCCCACAATAAGCTCCTCATCTTTGATCAAATCATCCAATGTGGCCTCAATTTCCTCATCTGTAAAATATACTGGTGATAGTTTCTTCCAGAATGAAAATGAAGTAATGGTTGGAGTCCCACAGAAAATCTTCAAAGTGGAATTCAAGTGTGCTCATTAATGCAAAATGCCACTAGAGGTCAAATTAGGATTAGTAATTCTATGTAATCCCAGAATGCCTGTGGAGCATAAGCTGAAGTTTACCTTACTTAGTCTAACGTCCTGCCTAGCACCCCTGCACCCACCCCTTCCAGAGCTGACTGACTGCTGACCCCAAATGTTTTAGTATTAAATGGGGGAAATGTCTGAAATCAGAAATTACATTCATTAATCTATAATTGGCAATTGCCTAGTACCTGAATGCTTATCTTTCTTTTCGTGCTTGAACAGCATTAATTAAATGTGTCACCGGAAGCTCTTCTGCTTCATGTTTGCTCATGTTACTGTGCTAATCAATCAGTCACACAAAATTGGAAACCACCAAAGACTAAAAATGTTGCCTGCAAACACTTTGTGCGTTTAGGTGGAACTCTGTAAAGAACATGTGATTGTATGAATAACATTTGTCTAGCGGCACAAATTCACAGTGACATGAGCAATCTGGAGCCGGAACAGCAGGGAATGCAAGGGCTTGTGGTGAAGGCCTTTTTTTCTTACCCCATCACTTCTCTAGTATCAAATGTGGGGGAAGGACCAGAAGAGGGAGTAGGTATTCTAGATGTCATACCAAGAATGATTGCACAAGGTCCAGATCTGACTGCCGGTCTAAGACACCTATAATTTCTGGGGCTGGAGAGATAGATCAGCAGTTAAAAGCACCAGCCTTTACAGAGGACCCAGGTTCAATTCCCAGCACCCACATGGCAGCCAACAGCTGTCCCTATCCCCAGTTCCAGGGGAATCTGATGCCTTCTTCTGGCCTCAGTGGCATTTCACAACACGAGTTCACTTACACACATGCAGGCAATACACTCATACACATAAAATAAAAAGAATAAATAATTTTTAAAAGAGACATAATTTCCAGATAGTTCTGTGCTATGAAAACAAAATATCCTAACATTTGTTCCTTAATAAGATCAGAGCAAAGCAGAATTGAAAGCTTCAAGGAGCTCTAAACTCCAAAGGCAACCATGTGCTACCAAACAAGTCACGGATTTGACAAACCTGCTCAGTTTCCTCTTTGTAGGATCACTAGCACAGACATGTCTACCCTAAAATATAGTTGCCAAGGCATCTATTCAATTCTCTTTGGCATTTATATTCCAAATAACCAGAAGTAAATTCCTTAAGACTTGGAAGTTTACAGAGTAATTGAGAAAAACTCCCCTATCTTGTGATGCAAAATATTATTATACATACGTGAATATTTCAAGAGCTTTTGGAGTTGATAGAATATTTGCTCCAACCTCACCTCCATATCTCATTGTCAAGATAATGCCTGGTGTTTCCCAAACAAACCCTTCCTTCCCCACCACCCTCCTTTCACTACCCCACAGTTTTGACAGTGATGAAACTGAGAATCACACAAGTTGGGCAACCCTCTCAAAAGCAGAAGATATTCAAGTGGAGAGATGGTCACAAAGCAGCTTCGTGAATCTTCCTCATTCTATTAAACTTCTGAACTCTCCCTTTCTCTCCACATGCTCTATTTTTCTATTATCTCTGAACCCTTCTTAAAACTGTCCTGAATTCCTTCATGTCCCATTTTATGGTCCATTTCACCCATCTTCTTTACTCCCATATTTCAAATATTATTTATAACACACCAATCTTCAAAGGTATATCTCTCAGCCACACACATCTCTTTTTCCTTCAACTCCTAAAAGTTACGTTGGTAAATATGCTTTAGAAAATCGTGGTCCATCCTATCACATTGGAATGAAGAGCTGTGTCCAGGAATCCAGTAGACAATTCTGAAGGAAGAAGATCTCTGTCTACCTCGACTCATGGATGCTGTCATGAGCACAAGACTTATAGTCAACCAGTTCATTAGGCTTAAACCACAGGCAATCTCTCCTTCAGTGCTTTTTACTGAACCATATAGCTTGTATGCAAAGTCCTCATGAGTGATGACTGCTTAGAATTAGCTGGCTGGTCTCCCAAGCGTCATTTGACCAGTCTTCACCACATTCATCCCCTTCCACACGCCCTTAGTTCATGTACTTCACCAACCCTGGGGAAGTCACGTCCTACTTCAAATGTTCCTCTGTGGCCCAAAAGAGCTTCCCAATCACCATAAGCCTTCTGCTCCAAGACTTGATAATCTCACATAACAAGACAGCCAGATGGTGATGAAGGTGGCTCTTGAGGCTGGCCATAGGCCACTGAAGACCAACAAGGACCAGATGTAGCTAGTCGTGCGTTGGGGTCCACATGCCCCTTTTAAGTTTCAGATTTATTTATATAAACCTTAATGAGTCATTTCCACAGTTGAACTCATTCTCCCCACTGAAATAAAATCAACTGAAATAAATACATGAGAAATACCTTAACTCCAAATTAAAATGCATTCTTTTGTCAGAAAATACTGTTGGGAGATAGAAAAGCATTGTAGACTTGAAGAAATTAGCACTACCTAGTGTAGGAAATTTTCCATGTGGTTGAATGAAAACAACTGTTTTCCACATGTTGGTGCTCATGCATATGGCATATATTTTAAAAACATTTAGGCTGGGGAGATGACTCAGTTGGTAAAGAGCTTGCCACATAAGCTTCAAGGTCTGAGTTCAACCAGCAAAGTCCATGTCAAAATTCTAGGAGTGGCTGTGGTGCAATTCTAATCCTGGCATTGCAGAAGTACAGACAGACAGGACGATCTTTAGAGCTCAACTGGCTAGCCATCCTAACCTATTTGGTGATCTCTAAGCCAGTGGAATCTGTTTCAAAAACAAGATGAGGGGCTGGAGAGATAGCCTAGCGGTTAAGAGCACTGACTGCTCTTGCAAAGGACCTGGGGTCGATCCCCAGCACTCACATGGAGGCTAAGAACCATCTGTAACTCCAATTCCAGGAGAACTCCAGTTCCAGGGGAATCAGAGACTCTCTTCTGACCTCCAAGGCATTGCACGACACAGGTGCACAAACCTACATGCAGACAATACATTCATACACATACAAAAATAAATAAAAAAGAAAAAAATTTAAAAAACAACAAGATGAATGATTCCCAAGGAGCAATACCAGAGGTTATCCTCTAGCTTCCACATGCATGTACATATGCACATGCATGTACACGTGCACATGTGCACATGCACCTACACACATGTGCACCCACACACATGAAAACACATAACATATTTTTTGGTCTTTTTGAGCATTATATTTTACAGGTCTCCCTGTAGCCCCCAGCTGTCCTGGAACTCACTCTGTAGATCAAGCTGGCCTTGAACTCACAAAGATCTGCCTGCCTCTGCCTCCCAAGTGCTATGATTAAAGGCATGCACCACCATGCTCTGAAACATAATATTATATTACATTGCATTAATTTTCTTGAGTGTAACCACCAGAAAAGAATATTTGAAGATTTATCCTATTCATAAATTCTTCTCTAATGTGAATATGCTGTGTGTATAAAGGTAGTTTAAGGTAACTGTTGATGGAGTGGCAGCTTTAGCGACAATAAAAAGTAAAAATGGTTTCCAGAGTAAGTCTTAGAGAAAGCAAAACACACAGAATTTATATATTCCATTATGCAAAGTCAAGCAATTATAACAAAACAGATGGAAAAGACATGCACAAAGTGCTACGGAATGTCATCGATGTAATTGATTTTATAAAAACAAGCTCTCAACACTAGTTTGTAATGACATGGAATGTAACCATAGAAGTTTTTTGTACCTCATGAAATTCCCCTTATTCTGACAAAGTACTTAAAAGACACCATACTCGAGAGCTAGAGAGATGGCTCAGTAATTAAGAGCACTGACTGCTCTTGCAGAGGACCCAGGTTCAAATCTCAGCACCCATATGGTGCCTAACAACCATCTGTAACTCCAGAAGATAGAAGACTTCTCACTTCCCTGTGCATGGCACAACACAGGTACACTTAAGGCAATGCACTCATACACATAAAATAAAAATAATAAAAAGTTTTAAACAAAAGATACCATACTTATTGATAAAATACTTATTTTTCTTTTCCAGAAAGACAAGTGATCACAATTTGCTGACTTTAATGGCATTTATGCCTATCAGTGGAATGCATCCTTGCATACAGATTTAAATAATAAATGAAATCTGTTGCTTCAAGTTAAAAGCAATATTTATCTTTTGTGTATATGTTTATCTTCCTAATAGTCATCCTAATCAATATAAACTGATCTCTCATTGTGACTTCAATTTGCATTTCTGTGATAATTAATAATGTAAGAGACAGTGTTATGTATCTGTTGACTTTAGAAAAAATGATTATTCAAAAAAACCCCAGAAAAACATACATTATTCAGACCCTTTGTGTTATCAAATTGCAGAAATTCACTGTACATTTGGATATTAACTCCATCAGATATATGGTTTGCAATGAATTGTATTACAGCCAGCCAGCTGATACTTCACAAACATGCCATAAACACACAAGTACTTGGACACCTTAACATGAAGACAGCATTTTCAACAATGGACCTCCACCTGCAGAAGAATGGAAATGGACCTCCTCAAAAGTCAACTCCAAATGGATCAAAGACCTCAATGGGAGGCCTGAAACACTGAAACTGTAAGAATATATAGCAGTACCATTGATACAGTTTCAGAAAGAAAAGATACAGCTTTGCACTGTGTAGGATGTACCAGGAAGTGCCAACAGAAAGGTTGGCCCATCTGAACATTGAAAGGAAGAAAAGCCTCAGATTGCTACAGACATCAAACCCCTTGGTGGATCCTATGTGTAACAACTATTTATAATGAGTCCTAATGAAACTTACCTTCTAGGTGCCGCAAGGTTTTAATACAAGAGACTTTCTTACGTTCCCCCCCCCATAGAACAAGGAGAAATATGATGATGATGAGGTCATTCTCTAACTGTAAATTGGAGCCAACTGCTATAGAGGTAACCTCTTATAAAATCGGTAAAACTGCCTTCTTTAATTGACTAATAGACATAGGAACTGTGAAAAGGATTATTCTCTATCCAGATCCAAATATAATACTAAAGTCTCCTTAAGCTGTGCACTTAAGCAAAATATATTAATACAGGAGAGCTCTGATATCAGCAATAGATTATTCTACCAAGTAGATGTTGGCCAAGAGATCCAAGCCCCTCCAAAAGGTAAAGGCTTCTTTCCTGGAAACTGGGATACCTGCAAGAAGAGAGGTAATAAGTCCCTGCTGTCAAAGACCTGATGTAAGCATGGGAAAGATGCATTGAGACTGCACTTGCAAGTGTACAGTTGGTCTCTGGAATACCAGAGAGTGTTACCAAAGGCCACTAAACCAATAAAGCAAATATATGTCTCCTTGAGTCAAGCAAGACTCCTCCATCAGCAGCAGCTACACCTCACTTGCCTGGAAATACCATGCAGCAGTGGCAGCTATATGCCTGTATATCCCAAATCTAATTGGCTATTAGCTCTCTCCTTGGAGGAATAACCCATGGCTTATTCCACAAGCTTACATACTCTAGTGGTTAGGAGATGTTATAAGCCACAGTAAGACCCTGTCATATCTAACAGAAAAAAACGTAACTCATGGATTAACATACCATCCAAACATTTGTGTCTATACCAAAGTAACCTACCATAACAATTAGCACTATTTAAATACCTATATATCTAATTGTTTGTGCTTCATTAGTAGGATTGAAAGGTTATTCATGGACAAACTGTTAGCCCATGAAAGGAAACAGCCAGAATTGACCAGAGTCCAAGACAACAGCTCCAGAGAAAGTAGACTGTTTTGCTTCCCGTCCACCTGTGCCCCTTTTCTAAGCCTAGGGAACAATCTGTGGAAGAGGGGGCATGATAGAATGTAAGGACTGCGATTTTGGTGAATGGCGAAACTACAGCAATATAGTCTGGATACTCATTTGATCAACTTGATTGAACATACAAGCCCCCCCTCCCCAGCTGGATGGTGGGACCCAATGGGCTGTGTGGGATTGGGCACAACTGCTTGCAAATTGGTTTTACATGAAGGATGCTTGTACTCATAAATTATTACTTATTGTTAAAAAAATGAAAAAAATAAAGTAATTAAAAAGAATATATAGCAGTACCTTATAAGATCGAGGAGCAGGAAAAGAACTTCTAAATCAGACATCGGTCACTCAGGAATTAAGGTCAACAATTGAAAAATGGGACCTCATTGAATTAAAAAGCTTCTGTACATCAAAGAAAACAGCTAATCAAATGAAGAGAAACCCCCAGAGTGAGGGGAAAAAATCTTTACCAACTACACATCTGAGAGGTACATGGTTTGCAAATACTTTCTTCATTGCACAGGCTTCTTTTTCATTCTGATGTTTGCTTCTTTTGCTGTTCAGAAGCTTTGAAGTCTTGTTATCCTCCTGTCCCCTTGTTGCTTGTTCTTTTGATACTGTATCCAAGAAATCATTGCCTATGCCAATGTCTTGAAGCTTTTCTTGTATGCCTTCTTCTAGGTGTTTTATACATTCAGGAAATAGAAAATACAGAGCCTGAGGAGCAATTAGAACCCTTGAGCATTTAGAGTAAGAATGCAAACTGGTACAACCAGCATAGAAAACAGACAGTATGGCAATTCTTAAAAAATTAAAAATAGAACTACTAATAAATGATTGAACAATCCACTTCAGGATACATAAAGTTTGAAATCAAGATATCAAAGAAACATGCCAAGCATTACGGTACACACCTTCACTCCCCACCCTTGAGCAGCAGAGGCTGGTGGCTCTCTGTGAGATGGAGGCCAACCTGGTCTCCAAAGCATGTAGTAAAGAAGTAACGGTAGATACATACAATGAATTGTAGAAGGTGGAAATTCTGACACATGACTATATTGCTGGATTTTTTTTAGAACACTGTGCTGTTAAATTGGCAACTCAGAAAAAATAGCACACAATTCCATTAATACAAGATATGTTTTAAGTAATATTTTATTATTTGAGAATTTCATATCCTTCCCTCCTCCTCCATCTCCTCACAGAACCACCCCCACCTCCTTACCCATTTGGCCATCCCATATACTCTTGAATGTATGACCATGCACTGGAGAGTGGTTCACCTAGATACATGCACAGCTATGTTTATTGCAGCTCTCTTCACAATAGCAAAGAGCTGGAACCAACCCAAATGCCCCTCAACTGATGACTGGATAACAAAAATGTGGTACATCTACACAATGGAGTTCTACGCAGCAATAAAGAAAGATGACATCATGGGATTTGCAGTTAAATGGATGGAACTCAAAGCAATTATACTAAGTAAAGTAACACAGTCCCAGAAAAAAAGGCAAATGGTTTCCCTCATTTGTGGATGCTAACACCAAATCCCCAGTTGGCAGGCAAGCTGAGCAACTTTATTATTATATTTCATTGTATCTGAAAGCAACTGTGCTATTCCAATGTGAATCTCTAAATGGGCTCTAGAATTGTCCTTCCACTTATATTCACACATTGTAATTACCACATATAGATGGAGGATATGTAGTCATATTCTAAAAAAAGAATGTAAAGTTACACATCTTTATACCTGCATGCAAATTTACTGTTAAAATGTGAATTTCTAAATGTGTTTAGGAATCAACCTATAGTTTATTTTCAGAATTTGTAATTTTGACTTATGTGTGGAGTGTATATATGCATATTTTAGAATAATATAAAATAAAAATAAAATTACAAAAAAGAAAACTGACTTTTCCTTTCCCAGGAGCTATCTATTGCGAATAAGTACTCAGCTAGAAATAAACTTTATGTTCACCTCCCCAGTCCATGCTGGGATTGTGTCTGGCTTGAGCTTGTGCAAGTCTTATGCATGCTGTAATATGTGCAATTGCCCTGTCATTTCCAGAAAATACTGTTTCCTTGTAGCCATCTTCAGCCTCTGCCTCTTACAATCTTCTGCCCCCTGTTCTACAACGATCCCAGATTGAGCCTTCTTCAGGCACTTATTCTCTGCTCCTTGATCAGTTGTGGGTCTCTGTAATATAAGACATCTAATATAGTCATTTTCATAGAAATGGAAAGAAAAACAGAAGTTTCATGAAGTGTCTGGAGGAAGAGAGATGTGTGTTCAAGGATGCAGTTTCAAATAAACAAATCCTACAAGTCTACTGAACCTATAGTTAAGAACATTACAGCATGCATTTAAAAACTGATTAGAGGGTAAATCTCATTTTATACACTTTGCCACAAATTTTTTAAATATGACTCATTGTGGAGTGAGGATATAGCTGATTTTTCAAAAGAAATTATGAAAGGAATATTCTGAAAATGAAGGGTGAGGCATGTCATAATGAGCTTGTGTTTTTATGTATGATGTGTGTCACATATAAAACCATTAATTTCTACATATTTAGGAACATGGACTCAAAGTTGTACAACCAAGTATAAAATCCTACAGAAGACTGGTTGTCATAAAGGAAGATATAGACCACAAACTTAATTTCAACAAAATTTAGCATTATTGGTATATGAGACTTATGAACAGGTGCAATATAAAGTAAAAACATCAAATGTTAAATTTTTCATTTGGATCTGTATGTTGATATAAGGTATCTTTTTTCTCTCATAATATTTTGCCACTGAAAGAAGTATGGAAGTGAATTATGCTTGGAAGTCTACCTTTAATTCTCAGTATCACATTGATTTTGAAACAATTAGTTGTTACTATTGACAAAAGAATTGTTTCTATCATTTAAGACTGACTTATTTTATCTACTTCTAATTCACATTTTATCTATATTTTGAAATAGATATCATAATTATATCTTCATTTTAAAATAAGCATCTATTGGGGGGGAAAGTTGGCTAATTTACCTGATGGACTGCCTCTAGGCTTCAAGTTGGAATGAAAGCATAAGATAGCCTCCTGTTCTACCTGAAATAGTCAGACCTTCTTTCTTTTATCAGTAGAAATGAAAACAAGTTATACTGAGTTGAAAGGACAGCCTTAGGGTGACAAGCAATAAAAGGAGTCATGAAGGTTCAACATATAAAGTATGTTTGAGGTGGCCAGAATGTAATCTTTGATGAGCTCTGAGAGAGGTGGGATGAGGAGATCTCACTTGATCGAAGAAAGAGTTCTCAACAGTGAAATCTTCCCAACTGTGTTCATGGTACATGCCACGAACAATCTTTTTTTAATGTACAATAAAGAAGAATCAGAAAAGCTCTTATTGTTCAAGGTAGGTTTTGTTGTTGAGAATGGGTCACGATTAGATCAATTTGGGACATTGACTAGATGACAGTTATCTTCTTCAATCTTCCGGTAATGGAAAATTCCTCCAAGCAAAGCAATGAAGAACCTTCTCCAAAGCAAAGGATTAGAGGAAGCAATCCATTCACCCAATAAATATGTCACTTAAGAATCATTTCTGTTAACTACTGAAACAAAAATTTCTCCAGCACAGGGGCTTTCTAATTTTTAATTGAGGGTTCACAAGAAGAAATACATTTTACATCCTATCCCAATTCACAAAATAATTTCCCCTCATTATATATAATACATCTATTCCATTTTTTTTAAATTCTGACCATGACTTACTTGATTGATCTCTCTTTCCACTAACAAACCTGCAGTTTGAAGGACACTGCTTTAGCAGCTGTAGCCCAGCTAGCGTGCCCTGCCTACAGCATTAATCTACATAGCTGCAAGTAATAACATTGCTGTTCTTCTTTTTCAATCGTATTAATATTTCATATACTTGTTACTTTGGACAAGTTGTCCTTACAAATGAATATGTTTATAAAGCTTACAAAATTTCACTCCCCCTAGAATCTTTGATGTGGCCAAGATTTTGTCCTCAGAGGACAGAGGGTACAGATATGCACATGAGACCAGGAGGCAGCATAATATCAAAGCTTCCTTACTCTGTGAGAAACACAACAGCATGAACTGATGAAGAAGGAGCACCTGAAGCACTTGCCATGCGCGAGGCTCCACTCTACAGACTTTTCATACATCCTCATTTATTTCTCTGATAACTCAGCGAGGTAAGGACTACCATCAACCCAATTTTACAGATAAGAAAGTGAGAGGTATTCTGTTCAGCCCACTCTTTTATGGCAATATGTTAGTAAGCTAAGAGTCTGAGCTATGGCTTCCTAGCTCTATGAGCTATAAAGACTACCTCCAGACCTGAAATAAAATCCTTCCTATTATTAAAAGAACAGTCTTTTTTAATTTACATGCAAGTCTAATCAAACTTGCCCAGGGTTAAATATGGCCCTTGAACTGACAATCTACAAGCTCTCAGTATAACAGAAGGAAAGAGAGCTCAGCACAGGAAAGTACTAGCCAGGTATCAGAGGCAGCGGTTCTTCTCTGTCTCTGTCTTGCAGTGAACCTTGAACAAATCATGTGATTTCTCTGAGCTTCGGCGTCTTTATCTTCAAATTAGATTCTTGAGGAAGAAGGTCTTTAAACCCTTGCTACCTCCACAATTCAAAAAGTTTAAACTGCTCAGGAGAAAAGGAAGGAGAGCAATAGAAATGAGATGTCTAACCCAGGAAGCACCAAAGAGGTAGGAACAGAGGAGAGTAAGAATTGGGGAAAGAGGAGTGAAGAACGAGGAGACTCAGAACGAGGAGACTCAGAATGAGGAAACTCAGAATGAGGAAAGGCTCTTGTGTGATGGGATTGGATGAGTCTGCTTGCTAGGATGCTATTAAAGAAAGTAAAATATTGCAAGTATGATTGTGACTGAATAAATTTCACAGGATATTATTCTTCAAAATAAAGATAAGGAAGTGAGACAACAAAACCAATCAGACTATCAGACAATTAAAGACCCAGTATGTGTGTAGGCCAAGTAATGCTAAAAGTAACTGCTGGTTTACTGAGGAAATGTGAAGGAGGGGACAGGACTTTCCATGTGGAGCTTGCAATATGTGAAACAAGAATCCACAGGGAAGAGAAGAAGCATCTCCTCTAACCCCAAGTCAGGATCCAAGCAGGCTTCCCAGAGCCAGAATATCTGCTGTCACTAGGCCATCTCATTCCAAATCACTCAGTGTTTCCTCAGAAACATTTTAACGTGATAGGGATGGAATTGTTGGCTGCAAAATCAGCCACAGAGTGCCCAGAAAGGAATTAATTCTCAGAATTAATTACTTTTTGAAATCCGTCTGTCTGGAAACTGGAAGTGCATCAGATGCTTCCCGACATCCCTCACGATTCAGCAGGCCCAGATGCTGTGAAAATGAATGCCCTAAATTTGTACATAAATTAGACCAGTTTTCTTTAACTGGGTCTCTTATTGAAGACAACTGCAGAGCAAAGAGGCTAAATTAAATCACGGGTCAAAGGCCCCACCCTCTGAGGAAAGGAGTCTGTATTCTTAGCAACTTCAGGTTTGTTGTAAGCAGAAGTTTCTGGTCAGGTCCTCTGCAGATTCTTGGGGGTTAACCTGGGGCCTGACGTACCTGGAACATTTTATTGTAATAAGCTATGATCTGCCTACATATTTAGCAAATGGAATGCTCCAACCTGAGAGGATATTTTCCACATCCGAGACACATCCTTTTCTCTGTGTTACACAATGATGTCTACACTGGTCATAATGTTTTCCTTTCAGTCATCTGTTAAGATGGTGCTTCCCGCTCTCTGAGTTGCAGGAACTATTATTGTTTGTAGCCTGTTGTATGGCTTATTCCTCATCAGGAGCTTTTCTGCCAAGTTTTCTGACACATGGGTACTGTGAAACCTGCCCTTATGTGGTCGCTAATGCCTCTTCCTCAATCCTCCTGAGGAGATGAAGAACGTGGAAAATGAGGAGCAAAGTCCACACCAGATTTTGCTATGTGCCCTCATCAGCAAGGGAGCTGCTAAGCTTGAGGCCTTAAGGTTGGGGAACAAGAATTGAAACAACAGGCACTATAGAGGCTGCAGGAGTGTGCCTAGGTTTTACTCAGACACCACTGTTTATACCACTTATTCAAGTTGCTTACATACTGTGTACCTCAGTTTCCTCAAGTGAAAAAAAAAAAAAAAAAAAGACCATAGTATTCCCCACATAGACTTGTTTGGAGAATTGAAAGAGCGTTGGACTACCCAGGCTGTATCATGGAGACCAGTACAGGAAGATTAAGACAGGAGGCAGTGATTACTGGACCTCATTTGACCATGGGAAGGGAAAACCCCAGTGTGCAGCAAAAGGGCAGAATTAATGGTTATTTGGTCTTGCCAAGTAGAAGCCTTCAATCATGATATCTTTCAGCCTAATAAAGAAAAAAAATCAATCATAAGCTGAAGATGCTAAAACCTATGATATATGTGGCATGCATATATGCATATTTTGGAGTGATGCAAATTGGAAAGAACAACAACCAAAAAAAAAAAAAAAAAGACTGGGTCAAAGAACTAACTGAAACGGGGAATTTCTGCTCAAAACACTAAACTTCTGCATAAAAAATGTTAAAAGAGACTGAGAAAAAGATGAAAAACATGTTTGGTAGAATGCATGAGCTCTGGTTGGGGGGGCAAGGAAGGGGGTCATGGGTCTAGGTTTGATTGGAAATTTTGTATGAAATGCATAAAGCTTCAATAAAAACTGGCTTTGAAAAAAAAAAAAAAGAAAGCTCACACTGTGTTTCTTTGTCAAATACAGTAATCACTAAGAAATGTTACCATTTTTAAAGATTTCCTTTCCTTTTTTATGCCTATGCATTTGTGCCTTCCACATGTGTTCTAGTGACCACTGAGGCCAGAAGAGAGTGTCAGATCCCCTGGAGCTGGAATTACAGGTGGTTGTAAGCCATTCAACATGGGTGCTGGGAACCAAGCTCAGGTCTTCTGGAAAAGTAACAAGTGCTCTTAACTGCTGATCCATCTCGTGAGCCCTTATTTATTATTTTTAAATACATTTTAATGGAATTTTGTGGATTTTATACAATATATTTTAATCATATTTAGCGCCCCTTCTCCATCTGCAACCCCCCCCCGTCGCCTGCCCACAAGACTTCGTGCATTTTGTCATACATGTCAAGACCTATTGAGTCAAGCCTGTGCACTCAGATGTCCCTCAGCATGAGTTCATCCACTGGATCCTAGTAAGCTTATCTAGAGTCTCTTCCTTAAAGCCCTCTCTCACCCAGCAGTGATGGCCAGAGTTGTGGCCTCCTGCCCATTTCCCTGATTCTATGCCAGTTTTGTCTGATGAGTTTGCATGGGTCTTATGCATGCAGTAATCACTGCTCTAAGTTCCTATGAGCAAGGTCCTGGGAGCCTGGAAAACTCTCTCTCCTTATGGTCATGCACCTCCTCCCCTGGATCTTACAATCTTTCCCACAATGGGCCCTAAGACCTGGGTGAGTGAAGTCTATTTGTGTTTTAATTGCATGTTTTCTGGGACCAGGAGACAATAAGTAGAGGCTTTTCCAGACAAACTGCTACTAGGCGACCTCAGCCAGGCAGAAAGCAGACACAGTGCATGTCATAAATGCTCCACTCTGAGGGAAGACCTGCTTCTGTCTCATATCCAACCTCTTCCTCCTCTAAACAAGTGTCATAGCATCATTGTAGACAGAAAAGAAAGATGAACTCAGAAACTAACAAAAATAAAGTCTGCCTATTTTTATTCTAGCTCATGTGCTTTTATTTATTTATTTATTTTGTCTTTTTGAGACAGGGTCTCCCTGTAGCTCCAGCTGTCCTGGAACTCGCTATGTAGACCAGGCTGGCCTTGAACTCGCAGAGATCTGCCTGCCTCTACCTCCCAAGTGCTAAGATTAAAGGTGTGTGCCACCACACCTGGCTGCTTTTAATATTGTTTATTCCTATTAAGAATAGGTAATCTGGGGCTGGAGATATGGCCTAGTGATTAAGAGCGCCAACCGCTCTTACAGAGGACCCGGGTTCGATCCCCAGCACCCATATGGCGGCCGAGAACCGTCTGAAACTCCAGTTCCAGGAGAACTCCAGTTCCAGGGGAATCCGAGACCCTCTTCTGACCGCTGCGGCATTGCACGACACGGGTGCACAGACTTGCATGCAGACAGTACATTCATACACATACAGAAATAAATAAAATTTTTAAAAATTAAAAAAAAATTAACTAATTAAAAAAAAAGAATAGGTAATCTGAGGCTAGACAGATGGCTCAGCAGTTAAGGGCACTGGCTGTTCTTGCAGAGGACCAGGCTTCAATTACCAGCATACATGGTGGCTAATGACCATCTGTAACTCCAGTTCCAGGAGATACAACACCCTTTTCTGACCTCTTCAAGCATTGCACAACATGGGTGCATTTATATCTGTGCAGCTAATCCAGTACATATAAAACAAAAATAACAAATTTTAAAAAGGTAATCTGAGCCCAGTGTGGTGGCACACGCCTTTAATCCTAGCACTTGGGAGGCAGAGGTAGGTTGATCTCTGTGAGTTCAAGGCCAGCCTGGTCTACATAGTGAGCTCCTGGCCAGCTGGGACTAAAGGGAGACCCTGTCTCAAATAGACAAAAATAAGAGGTAATCTGAATAGAGCATGTGGTAAAACACCTATCGAATACGTACTAGACCCTGGGTTCAATCTCCAGCTACACACACACACACACACACACACAAACACACTCCACATGCACATACACAAAAAATAATACGTCTTAAGGTTTCATTCTGTACTCAACACTTTGACAAATGCTTTATATGAAATGAATTCATTTACCCTTATCGTATGAATTACATGTGACTAGCATTTCTGCTTCATTTATGAGAAACCTAAGGACTGGCAAGGTTAAGAAACTTCTCAGGATCTCACAAATATCTGGACATCTGGCTCTGCCACAAGCTATATTGTCATTCAGTACTTGCTTATAATTTGTGTACTGGTTGGGTTTTGTCAGAATGACACAAACTAGAGGCAAAGGGGTATTTATTGGTTTGAGGAACTTCCTCCATCAGAGGCCATGTCTGTGGAAGATTTTCTTGATCGCTATCTTCTGTGGGAGGGCCCAGCCCATCATGGGCGGCACCACCTCTGGGCAGGAGGGTCTAGGCTGTATAAGGCGGTTTTGCTGAGGAAGCAGTAAGCAGTGTTCCTCTCTGGTCTCTATGTCAGTTCCTGTCTTCGGGTTCCTGCCTTGAGTTTCTTCTTTGCTATTTGTCAACAATGGCCTGTAATCTGTAAACTGACATAAGCCCTTTCTTCCCCAAAGTTTGCTTTGGTCAATGTTTTATCATAGCAACAGAGAAGCACATTAGAACAGTTGTCTCTAAAATTAACTAAGTGCAATATCTAACTAAAGTCATTCAGTAGTGGCTTATCGAGCACCTCTTCTATCTCAGGCACTGCCTTACTACTGGCAACGCAAAAATCCACTCCTGTGGAACTTCTGTACAATTTAGAGAAGGTGGACAGTAAACATGAAAACATAGCATATCTAGAATGTTCAGAGGTGATTATTTTAGTGGGGAAAATGATGAAAGACACAGAACAGGGTGAAAGGGGAACAAAGACGGCATCACACCTACGTTAGGTGAAGGTGAGATTGGAAGAAAGTAAGAGATTCATTTGACAATGGAGATAACTAGTGCAAAGATCCTAAAGTTAAAATGTACTTGATTTTTCAGGAAATCACTCAGAAGCACAGGGTGGCTAGAACAGGCACTAAGGTTGGCATTATGACAAGGAACATCTGGCCAAGATCATAGAGAGTTGTCATACCATTGTAAGGATGGATTTTACTCTTAGTAAAATGAAGAGTTATTAGAGAGTCTTGGATTAAAGTGATATAATTGGCTTGATTTTCTAAAGAACTTATGTGCATGCTGTATTGAAAAAAAATCATCAACTAAAAGCTGAAGTTAGAAGACCAAAAAAAGGTGTTGTGCTAATTATGATAAGGGATGATTAGAGACGGAGTTGATGGAAGCGGTGAAGGTAAGAAAATATTTTGTGTCCTAGATATATTTTCTATGTATTAGATCCACATATGTTTATTGATAAATTTTAAACTGGATGTAGGAGAAACAGAAGCATAGAAAAATTCCAAAGTTTTGGACCTGAGCAGCTGGACAGGTGGTACTGCTATTAACTACAAAGTCAGTGACTATGTGGAAGCCAGTTTTGGTTGTGATCCATTTGCACAAGATCTGGAGAAGATAAAGGATGGAACTTGCTACACTAAGTTTAAGGTGTCTATTAAATATCCATGTAGACATATCAAATAGGCAGATGGATTTATAAGTCTGAAACTCAAGGAGGTCCAAGTTAGAGATGTGAATTGGGTGTGGATTTATAATCATATCCTTGTGTCTAAACGGGATCAAGCAAGTGTGGAAGATAAAATGTGACCAGAGACAGGAATGATGTCATACACCTGTAATCTCAGCACTAGAGAAGCTGAGGCAGGAGGATCACCCATTGGAGACCAGCCTGGGTTGCACAGTAAAACCTTATGAAAGAAAAACAAAAGAAAAAATCATCAAAGAAAATGACCAGAGAGTCTGGAGCTTCTTAGGGAATTAACAGAACACTCATATTGATTTTGGTGGGCTCCAGACAGTTAAGGATCCTAAGAGGCAAATGCCCAAGTTTTGTGTTTTTTTTTTTTTTTAGCATTAATGTGAAAAAAGGCCTAAACACCTACAATGCCATGGAAGATGAGGCTAAAGAATGTGCCAGAAACATGATGGAAAGAAAATGAAAGGAAAGGGGAAAGAGAAAAAAGGGGGGAAGGAGGAGGGAGGAGAGAAAAGAAAGAAGGACATCTAGAAAAAGACACCAGGCACAACTTGCTCTGCAAGTTCAGATACGATATAAGGTTTATGGATGTTTTGTTTTGCTTTGCTTTGCTTTGTTTAGTTTTGTTTTATCTCTTTCTTGGGATCTTGGGGTAGCAGAAATGTAGTTTAATATCAAGAAAGTTTTTAATTTCTTCTAAATTGAGGAATTTTGCCTGATGCTAAGGTATGTATATATGTATATATCACTGATATATATAATAGTACCTCATATGTGAGGGTGTGTGTGTGTGTGTATGTGTGTGTGTTTGTGTATACATGTGTGAACAAAAATATTTTCCCCCAAACTCATGGCTAACTTTTTCTCTCACGGACAAGCTTAAAATATCACTAGTTTTCAAAAACAGAAAACTCTCTAATCAGTGCTTTAAGAAGAAAAGCTTTGTGTTTCATTGACTGTAGCTGTTATCTGGTTGAGTAAAAGAAACCAGGACATGACTCAGCATGGGAAAGTGGGAAGTGAGTCTGTGGGAACGCATTCCTACAATAACCGTAGAAGACTCCAGTTGTGCTGGGGCTTCAATTTGCTAATCAGTGAAGACTTATGCAGGAAGTTTTATGCCTTCATCAGAGAACTCCCCAGAGTAGTGTTGCTGTCCAACCTCCTTCTGAAGGCTGACATGGGTACACTCCTCAGTTGAGTTATATGGGTGGAATATGTTCCTCCAGCAACCTCATAACTGCTCAGTCTTCGGAAAGCACCAAAAATCAGGCACCAGAAGTAGAATTCGGCCATCAAATTTAGAGCAGCAGATAAGAAATGAACCAGAGGCAAGGTCTAAATGTCAGAGCTAACTGGTGACTTTGCTCACGGTCAGCAAATGGTATTGTCAAATAATGTATGATCCTTTAAATGACATCACCAAAGATGCTAAAAGTCTCATCATTATGTTTACTAAAAATGGTTCAGAGGAAGTATATGCCTTGTGGTCTTATCTTTTTCCTCAGTGCATCATGAGTATAGCTTGGGTTGAAACCACAGCTGCTCCATGGCCTGCCCTGACAAAAGGAAATCAGCAATACTATAAGTGTGAGATCTAATGGCCTCCCCTTACCCTGGCTCACTATCATCCTCCTTAGCCAAGCTTTCTAAACAGTCAGATATCTCTTCTAGACAGAATTTTTTTGCCCACTTCTACCTACTTCCTCCTACTTTCTCTCATAATTAATTTTCTCTGGTAAAATTTAAAGACACACACACACACTACAGAGAGAGAGAGAACCTCTGGAAACATCGCTATTTTTTCCTTTTATCTTCTTTTTAAAATTCATTCTGTTTTTCATTAACACAAATGGAACATATTCATGAAGCACAAAGTGTCAGGTTGTTAGATCCAGAAGCCCATTGGAATTCAGAGACACCTAAGACCGGAGATCCTAGAACCTGCTCTACCAGGCTAGTCTTTGGCTATGCTAAAAGCAGGCCACCACCAATTACTCAGGAATCTTCTGCCTCACCCATCGCCCTTCGGAAGCCAGATTCCGACCCACCCCACTCTCACTGAATCCCACTCCCACCTTATCCCTTAAATTCCCAAGCCAGACTCCATTCTGTGCTTGGCTCTAGCCCCGGCTACCCTGAATTAAACTTTGCTCCGAAGAACTTGGACCTCATGGCCTTTCATTCTGGGGGGAGCGTGCCATAACCTTACACTAAGTACCCAACATTTTTACTCCAAATATGAGTACAGGCATGTGTTAACTTGCTTTCATTGTTATATGGAACTTTTTAATTTGATTTAATGCCATTTGCTTATTTTTCCTATGGTTTAGGGATATATTCATTCTCTCTCTCTCTCTCTCTCTCTCTCTCTCTCTCCTCAAAGTATGGCTATTTTGATAATATTGATCCTTCCAATCCACAATTATGGGATATCTTCACATTTTGTGTCCTTTTCAGTATTTTTTATTAATGTTTATAATTTTATTACCTTTTTGGTTCAATTTATTCCTTTGTAACATTTATAGCTATTGTGAGATTGCTTTTGTGATTTCCATGTGACATGTAGCAATACTACTGATTCTTTTATGTTGCTTTTGTATCCTGTAACTTTCCTGAATGAAATTATTTGAATCCTTTTGGCAGTCTTTTGGGTTATACATTATCATGTCATGCACACACAGCAACAGTGCAACATTCTCCTCTCATTTGAATGAATTTCCTTTCTTTCTCTTGCTGATTGCTCTGGCTGTGGTTTCCAATGCTATTTTAAACTAAAGAAGTGAAAGTAGGCATCTTGGTCTTATTCCAGAAATAAAAAAGCAAGTTCTATTTTTCCTCATTCAGCCCGTGTTACCCATTGATTTTGCTTTGTCAGGAGTATGTTTTTCCTTTACCAAATTTATTCAAGCTTTTATTAAAAGGGCAAAAAAATACTACATTTTTTTGCTCTGTTGAGATTATCATGTGGGTTTTGTCTTTCCTTCTTTTTATGTGCTGTATAATGCACTTATGTTCTGGCATCCCTTGAAGTGAATCCCACTGAATCCTGGTGAACAGTGTTCCCATGTACTGTTATTTCTGTTCCCTCCTGTTTTGTCAAGAACTGTTGTCTTTCTGTTCATCAAGGACATTTGCTTCATTGTAGTTTGCAGTCGTGGTTGATATGTCCTCATCTAGTTTTTACTATCAGAGTTAACATTGGCCTTGTAGAATGAGTTTGGAAGAATTCTCTTCTTTTTAATTTTTTGGATTATGATTTAGGAAGATCATCTGACATTAGTTTCTTAAATGTCATAGAAGTCTGCCAGAGCTCTCTTGTTCTGTGAGGCTTATCCATGAGTCAATCTAATTGCGTGCTATGTTCTGCTCTGCTTAGGAATTTGTCCATTTCTTCAGGGTTATCAAGTCTGTCACATAATTATGTATGAGCCTGTAATAGTCCTCGGTATGTCTGTGTTATCATTGTAAAGTATTGTTCTTCTGTACTTACTTTGTCCAGATTTTTTGCCCTGAAGGGATGTTCGGTCTCATCTCTGATGTTTGCTATTTGAGCTGTCTCTCTTTGTCTTTATTCTAAAAATCTGCCTATGTTTCTGCTGTGTCAAAGAACTAGCTCTTTGTTTTATTGACCTTTTGTATTGTGATTTAGTTTCCATTTAAGTTATTTGTACTCTGATATTACTTCTTGCCTTCCACTAATTTTAGATTTGGCTTATTCTTGTGGGTTTGTTGTTTGTTTTGTTGGATGTTTATTTTTATGTTTAGGGGTTCTTTAGCTTGGAGGTATTTTTGAAAGGGTTTAGGATTTTTGTCTTTTTAGTTCTTTGAGGAATGAGAGGTTGTTTATTTGGAATTTTTTCTGCATTTGTGATATAGACATTTGTTTAGGCTTGGATGTAAAATGTTGCCAAGACTCATACATGTTGAACTTTGGTCATTAGCTAGAGCCTGGATCATGATAATAATGGAACAATGGATTGATCTTTCATGTGATAGTAATAGGTTCAGGTCAAAGCTGAATGGGCTATTAGGAAGAAGAGCCTACTTAGAGGAGGTAGATCGTTAGGGCATCCCTTTGCAGGGACGGTCTTGTCCCAGGCCTCTTCCTCTCCCTCTTTCTGCTCCTGGCTGCCATGAGGAAGGAGGTTTGCTCCACCATGCCTTCTGCCGTGATACACCTCCTCATCAAAGGCTCAAAGGCAGGGGGGGATACAACCATGTTTTGGAAGCCGTGAGCCAAAACAAAGTTTTCCTCCTTAAGTTGTTTTTCCAAATACTATGTCACAGCAAGAAAAAAAAAATGAACACATCAATTGCTATGAATTTCCCTTTTAGTGCTTCTTTTCTATATCCCTAGATCTCCATTTTTATATGTCTGAAGGAGTTCTTATTTAGTTTTTAATTTCCTCTCTTCCTTGATACATTGGTAGTACAGAAATGTGCTATCTGAGTTCTACTTAATTGTATAATGTTTCAAGGCTTTTCTTATTACTGATTTCTACTTTTATTGCACTTTGTTTGGAAAGGGTACTCAATAATTTTAATTGCATTTAATTTGTTGAGACTTCTTTTGGGGCCTACCATATAATCTATCCAAATAATAAATATCCTATGTGCTGGTGAAAAGAATGTGATTCTTCAGCTGTTGGATGGAGTTTTCTATAAATATCTGTTAGGGTCATTTTCTCTAGGGTTCCGTTTAATACTCATGTTTCTTTATGGGTTTTCTGTCTAAAGGATCTGTCTATTGTTAAAAGTTGATCGTTAAGTCCTTTACTATTATTGTCTTGGAGCCTCTCTCTCCATTTAGGCCAATTAATATTTGCTTTATTTACCTTGGTGCTCTGAATTAAACACATAAACACTAATAATCATTTTCTCTCACTGATTCCTTTATCATTAATTAATGACTTTCCTTGCTTCTTTGTATTACCTTTGGCTTAAAGTTTGTTATGCCTGGTATAAAAATTGCTACAACTGTTTTCTTTTAGATTCCATTTGCATGGAATATGTTTTTCCAACTCTTCACTTTCAGTCTGTGGGGAGGAGGGCTTAGAAGGGAAGTAAATTTCTTCAAAATGACATATAATTGACACTTTTATAGTCAGTTCAGTTACTTGAGCTTTCATTTGGAGAATTAATATCATTTACATTTAAAATAATTGTTGTTAGATAAAGTCTCATAGTACTGCTACTTTGGAACTAGTTTTCTAACTTTTTACAGTACTTTTCCTTCTGTATTACTTTCTTATGGACTTCCTTTTTCTTCAGGCATGTGTTTCGACTTTTGCTTATTATTACTGGTTTGTTTATTCTAGATCTCTATGGTTTCATTGAAACTTATTTTAAGTTAACTTATTTTAAGAAACTTAAAATAAGTTTCAATGAAAAAGTCCTGATTATAATAAGCTAATTTGGAGTGATAGTAATTTAACAATCTAAATACAGAAAGAGAAACAAAAAAATATATAGAAAAAAAGCAACAAAACACTCTATACATGCAGTCCATTCCTGTGTACAATTTGAATTTTTCTGTCCAGTTTCATATTTTTTGTATTGCCTGTATGGTAACATACATACCTGGTTATTTGTAGCCTCCTCTTGGTTTGGGGAGTGATGTGGTATGATCTCTTTGAATAATCTTTATACACTTTTTTACCACCTGGATCATCATAGCCTGAATATTGCTTCTCTTAATACTAACCCAAAACTCTTATAAGCTTTCTTCATTCCTCTTCATTCTTTTATTTTCTTTCTTTTCTGACTGTGTAACTTCAAACCACTCATCATAGTTTCTTCTGTTGTGTCTGTTGATAACCTTCCACTCCATTTTTTTTTTCATTTTGCTTAAGGTATTTTTCAGCTCAAGGATTTCTGTTTTAGATGTAGTTACTTTACTCACTCTAAGTTTCACTGAGGAGATACTGGATTGTTGTCGCTGAGTTGCCTTGGACCTCACTAACTTTTCTCTTTTTTTGTTTTCAAAAGAAAATTGCTCTTTAATGCAATACTTAAAAAATATCAAACTGATGTAAAAAGAACATTACAAATGAACAAAGAAAAGTTTACTAAGAAAGGGCCCTGTATGGCACTCCTGCCTCTCTTGACTCACCCCAGTCCCAACCTTTCGCCTCCCTTCCAAGTATCCCCAATCGTCTGAGTGATCTTCCTGAAACTTAGTAAAATATCAACAATCCTCCGGCTTTGTACCTCAGAGCAAAGGCCAAGTTGACAGGGTGTTCGTGATCTGATCAGCCATTTTCCTCCCTGACCTCAACTTCTATTACTCTTCTCATTAATTGGGCCTCACCCTCTATCACACTGGCCTTGTCCATTTTTCCTCAACAACCTCTTCCACTGCCCTTGCCTGGCCCCTACCTTAAAGCTCCCTCACACCCATTCTTTGCTTCACCAGGCCTCTTTCCAAATTCACTGTAGTGGGACTATATTTTCCACCTGTTCAGTCCAACATGGGCACATTCTTCATACTTTCCGTTTTTCCTTCCTTGCTCTTTGGAAATTGACATAAACACAGTACATTTTACTTACCAATCTTATTTATTTTTATATTATTATCTTAGATCATTTATTCTCTCTCATACCCTTTCTAAAACTATATAACATGTTTGGGAAGAAAGTGCATTTTCTTTTCTGCTAAATCCCCAGTGTCTTGAAAATCCTTGGGAAATAGATGTTTAACATTTTTAAAATTAATGCATGATAAACACATATGAGTAATTTTCTTGAGGTATAAGGGTTTTAATGCTTACTATCTAAAGGTTTTAGATTCTATTGCTTCAATATATTGAAAACTATATTTTTGAAATGATATGGTTTTTATCTGAAGAATTTATATGGTGAATTTAAAAATGTAAAACTTTCATTTCAAATTGATAAAGCCTTTTTTTGTTTAGGAATTCACATTTTTCCCTTTTAATATTATACTACTCTAAAACATGAATACATACCTTCCGCCCATATACAGTAATTACAGGATCTGAAAATAAGTGGTAGGTCAATTCTAGAGCCCATTAAGAGATTTACATTATATCAACACAGTTGCTTTCATATAAAAAGAAATATAACAATAATGTTGTACAGCTTGTCTTTCAACTAGGAATTTGGTGTTAGCATCCACAAATGAGGGAAATCATTCACCAGTTGTTTTCCTGGGACTGTGTTACTTCACTTAGCATAAGGGCTTCCAGTTCCATCCATTTACCTGCAAAGTTCATGATGTCATTTTTCTTTACCACTGAATAGAACTCCATTGTGTAGATGTACCACATTTTGGGTATCCACTTGTAGGAAGCTTTCTTTTTATGCCGAATAGGACCACATGGCCCTGCTAAGGGAAGGGGAACACAGTGTCCACTTTGCGGACACTGTGGGGAGCTGACCCCTTGGTGCAGAACACATCCGGCTACTTCCCATAGACCGGCCTGTGTGGTACTTCCAACTCAGGCCCTTAGCCTGGACCCACAAGACACGTGTCCCACTCTTGGCCATGACTTCCTTCCTGCCCAGAGACTGATGAACCCTGGACAGGCTGATGGAAGATGGCCTATCTTCAGCCTATGTCCACTCACAACACCAGCTACCCAGATTGGTAGTCCACAAGGGGAACCTTTTTCCAACCCACTGGCCACCCAAATGAAATGCAGGCCTACCTTGGGCTGTATGTGGGCAATAATTAATAAAAATAATGACCAGGAATTCCACGATGATGTTACTATGAAATTCAAATGTATTCCTTGCTACCGACTGCTTTTATAAACTAAATGATGTCAGTTTCCAGGACCAATCATAAGTCCCCCAACTCTCCGCCACTACACACCATTGCCCCACCCAGCATCACGCACCTAGGCCACATTGTTTGCTCCTCCTTGAGGTGGGGTCAGACCCTTGGCCACGCGGTGCCCTGAAGCATGGTAGCTGAAAGCTAGCCTGCAATTTAAACTGATTTAAACTGGATCTTCCCACATCCACTCATCAGTTGAGGGGCATTTGTGTTGGTTCCAGCTCTTTGCTATTGTGAAGAGTGCTGCAATAAACATAGATGAGCATGTATCTTTGCAGTAGGATGAGTCTTGTGGGCATATACCAAGGAGTGGTATGGCTGGGTCAGGTGGTAGGCTCATTTTGAGTCTTTTAAGGGTTCTCCACACTGCTTTCCATAATGGTTATACAAGTTTGTATTCCCACCAGCAGTAGATGAGTGTTCCCCTTTCCCCACAACCTCTCCAGCATTTGGTGTCTTTTGTTTTCTTGACCTTAGCCAGACTTATTGGAGTGAGATGATATCTGAGAGTGGTTTTAATTTGCATTTCCTTAATTATTAACAATGTTGAACACTTTTTAAGATGTTTCTCAGCCATCTTTACTTCCTCACTTGTGCAGTCTTTGTTTAGCTCTTTACTCCATCTTTTGAGTAGGTCATTTGTTTTCTTCTTTGTTTTTTGAGTAGACTATATATTCTGGATGTATGTGTAGTACACTCTATATGTAGTAGACTATATATGCTCTGTCAGATGTAGCACTGGTGAAGATTTCCTCCCACTCTGTGGGTTTTCTCTTCACTTCCTTGATTGTTCTTTCACTGTACAGAAGCTTTCGAGTTTGATGAGGTCCCATTTGTCAACTGTTGACCTTATTTCCTGTGCAGCTGCTGTCTGATTTAGAAAGTCTTTTCCTATGCCTATGTCTTATAGGTTGGTGCCAAATTTTTCTTCTATCACCTTCAGGATTTCAAGTTTCATGTTGAGATCCAGTTTGATCCATGTGGAGTTGATTTTTGTACAGGGTGAGAGGTAGGGGGTTAATTTTGTTCTACAAATGGTGGTCCAGGTTTTCCAGCACCATCTGCTGAAGATGCCATCCTTCCTCCACTGAGGGTTTTTGTCCCTTTGTCAAATATAAGGTGGCTGAAATTGTGTGAGCTCAAGTTTGGATCTTCAGTTTTGTTCCATTGGTTCTGTTTTTGTGCCAGTACCAGGCTGTCTTTATGACTATAGCCCTGTAATATAGCTTGAAGTCCTGTAATATAGCTTGAAGTCTGGTAAAGCAAGGCCCCCCTGTATTGCACTTTTCACCCAGGGATGCTTTTGCTATTCAGGATCTTTTGATTTTCCATATGAATTTAAGGATTTTTTTTTCAAAGTCTGTGAAGAAACTGATGGGGATTTGGATTGGAATTGCATTGAATCCATATATCAATTTGGGTAGAACAGACATTTTTACTATATTAATTTTTCCAATCCATGAGCATGGGAGGTCTTTCCATCTTTTGATGTCATCTTCGATCTCCTTCGGGTGTTTAACATTTTTGTTGTAGAGATCTTTGGTGTCTTTGGTGTTTTCTTTCCCAGGTATTTTTTGAGGCTATTGTAAGTGGGAAGGTCTTATATTCCTTCTCCATTTGTTTATTGTTGGTATAAAGATGGCCTAGCGCTTAAGAGTGCCAACCGCTCTTGCAGAGGACCTGGGTTCGATCCCCAGCACCCACATGGCATCTGAGAACCGTCTGTAACTCCAATTCCAGGAGAACTCCAATTCCAGGGAAATCTGATGCCCTCTTCTGACCTCCGCAGCATTGCACGACATGGGTGCACAAACCTACATGCAGACAGTACATTCATACACATAAAATAAATAAATAAATAAATAAATAAATAAATAAATAAATAAATAAATAAAATTTAAAAAAATAATTCACATTTTAAAAAAAAAGGCTACTGATTTTTGTAGGTTAATTTAGTATCCTGCCACTTTACTGAAACTCTTAATCATTTCTAGGAGGTTTCTGGTGGAGTTTTTAGCATCCCTTAGGTAAACTCTCATATCATCTGCAAAAAGGGATAATTTCTGTTCTAGTTTGTCTTCCATTGCTGTGACAAAACACTCTGACCAACACCAACTTGGGGAGGAAAAGGTTTATTCAGCTTACATCTCCTGGGTCACAGTCCATCACTCAGGGAGCCCAAGGCAGGAACTCAGGGCAGGAACCTGGAGGCAGGAGCTGAAGCACAGGCCATGGAGGAATGCTGTTCACTGGCTTGCTCCCCTAGCTCATGCCCAGCCTGCCTTCCTATATGGTACACAACAACCTGCCCAGGGTGGCACCACTCATTGTGGGCTGGACCCTCCCACACTGCTCAACAATCAAGACAATTCTCCACAGATGTGGCCACAGGCCAATCCAATGGAGCCAATTTCCCCAATTGAGGCTCCCTCAACCCAGGTGTGTCAAGTTGACACTAAAGCTATCCATCACAGTTTAGTTTCCTCTTATCTGATTAGTACTCCTTTAATTTCCTTTTCTTGTCTTATTACCTAGATGCTAACCCAGACTACTATATCCAGAAAAAAATGTCAATTATAGTTGAGGAGAAAGAAAAATATTTCATGACAAAAACAAGATGAAAGAATACATGTCTAAAAAACTAACACTTCAGAAAATACTCGAAGCAATCCAGAGAACAGAGGAAAGGAGCAACTATTCCTAAGCAATTAAAGAGAGAAATTAAAATCATAACAAAGTAAATTCAAACCTATACCAAGAATGCAAACAAAAAAATAAGTGGAAAGGAAGTACACACATCTCTCAATAATAACCTTAAATATTAATGGTCTAAACTCCCCAATCAAAAGACATAAACGGGGAGACTGGATTAGGAAACAGAATCCTTCTATATGCTGTCTACAAGAAACCCATCTCACCCTCAAGGACAGACAACATGTTAGAATAAAAGGATGGAAAAAATATTCCAAGCATATGGTACCTAGAAACAAGCAGGAGTGGCTATTCTAATACCAGACAAAATAGACCTCAGAGTAAAATTAATCAGAAGAGACAAAGAGAGCCATTACATCCTTATAAAAGCAACAATTAACCATGAAGACTTCACAATCCTAAATGTTTGTGCACCAAACTCTTTTACACCTAACTTTATAAACACTACTCTGCAGGACCTCAAGACACAGATTAATCCCAGCAGACTAATACTGGGGGACTTCAATACCCCACCGAGTCCCTTGGATAGATCAACAGGACAAAAAATAAACAGAGAGACATTGGAATTGAACAATACAATACACCAAATGTACCTCACAGATATCTACAGAATATTCCACCCAAACACCAGAGAATATACTTTCTACTCAGCACCTCTTGGAATATTCTCCAAAATCGGCCACATACTGGGACACAAAAGAAATCTCAACAAATACAAAAGGATTGAAATCATTTCATGCATTCTATCAGACCACAGTGCAATAAAGCTCAATATGAACACCAGAATAAGCCCTACTAGCTACAAGAACACATGGAGACTAAACAACACAATCCTGAATAATGAATGGGTCAGGGAAGAAATAAAGAGTGAAATAAAAGTATTTATGGAACTGAACAAAAAAGACAATACAACACAACAAAACCTGTGGGATACTTTAAAAAGCAGTCTTAAGATGGAAGTCCTAAGTGCCCACATCAAAAAAACAGAAAGGGAATAAACAAATGATCTAACACCACAGCTAAAAACACTTCAGAGACAACAACAAACGAACCCTAAAGCCAACAGACAGCAAAAAATAACAAAAATCAGAGCAGAAATCAATGAAATAGAAACAAAGAAAACAATACAAAGAATCAATGACAGCGTGCACAGAGAGGGGGGCCCACACGCTGAGAGTCCAGGCTCCTCGCGGAGGTGGGAGACATGGCGAGGGGATCATTAATCTTTGGCATACCTATTGCCCACTTCTGAAATCCTGGAGAAGCTCGGTACTAAAGAAGATCAAATAGCAGACTTTTCCAATTAGAGGATGGACCATCTGGGTTCCTTTAGCATTTTGTTTCTTAAATTGCAGATATAGATGAATTCCTACAAGAGAAATTGCTAATTGAAAGAAAAAGTGATCCCTCTGATAAGACACCTTTCAGAGGCTGCTCCTCTTACCTCATGGAACCTTATATCAAGTGTGCTGAATGTGGGCCACCTCCTTTTTTCCTCTGTTTGCAGTGTTTCACTCGAGGATTTGAGTACAAGAAACATCAGAGTGATCATACTTATGAAATAATGACCTCAGACTTTCCCGTTCTTGATCCCATCCGGACTGCTCAAGAAGAAGAAATGGCTCTTTTGGAAGCTGTAATGGACTGTGGCTTTGGAAACTGGCAGGATGTAGCTAATCAGATGTGCACCAAGACGCTGGAGGAGTGTGAGAAGCACTACATGAAGCATTTCATCAATAACCCTCTGTTTGCATCCACCCTGCTAAACCTGAAACAAGCTGAGGAGGCCAAAACTGCTGACACAGCCATTCCGTTTCACTCTACAGATGAGCCTCCCCGGCCTGCCTTCGACTCTTTGCTTTCCCGGGACATGGCAGGGTATATGCCGGCTCCAGCAGATTTCATTGAGGAATTTGATAATTATGCAGAATGGGACTTAAGAGACATCGATTTTGTTGAAGATGACGCAGACATTTTACATGCTCTGAAGATGGCTGTGGTAGATATCTATCATTCCAGGTTAAAGGAGAGACAGAGATGAAAAAAAATTATATGAGATCATGGATTAATCAACCTTAGAAAGTTTCAATTAATGGAGAGGCGGTATCCCAAGGAGGTCCAAGATCTTTATGAATCAATGAGGCGCTTTGCAAGGATTGTGGGGCCAGTGGAACATGACAAGTTCATTGAAAGCCATGCGTTAGAATTTGAACTCCGAAGGGAAATCAAGAGGCTCCAGGAATATAGATCCGCAGGCATCACCAATTTTTGTAGTGCCAGGACATATGATCACCTAAAGAAGATTCAACTCATGAGGAGGAACGTCTTAAGCGCACCATGCTCTCGGAAGTGCTCCAGTACATCCAGGAAGTAGCTTGTGCCAGCAGAGGCTCCGTCAGCAGGCTGACATTGATTCTGGACTGAGTCCTTCCATTCTGATGGCTTCAAACTCAGGAAGACGAAGTGCACCACCCTTGATTCTTACTGGCCTTCCTGGTACAGAGATACTGAATGAAAAAGAAAAGGAGCTCTGTCAGATGGTCAGGTTGGTCCCTGGAGCCTATTTAGAATATAAATCTGCTCTGCTGAATGAATGTAACAAGCAAGGAGGCTTGAGACTGGCACAGGCATGAGCACTCATCAAGATAGATGTGAACAAAACCCGGAAAATCTACGATTTCCTCATCCAAGAAGGGTATATCACTAAGGCCTGAGTCTCTGTGTCCTTGGCAGCGGAGGTCAAAAATTTGATGGCCTAGCGGTTAAGAGCACAGACTGCTCTTGCAGAGGACCCAGGTTCAATCCCCAGCACCCACATGGCGGCTAAAAACTGTCTGTAACTCCAATTCCAGGAAAACTCCAGTTCCAGGGGAATCCGACACCCTCTTCTGACCTCCGCGGCATTGCACGACACGGGTGCACAAACCTGCATGCAGACAGTACATTCATACACATAAAAAATAAATAAAATAAAATAAAAATAAAAATAAATAAATAAAATGTTTTTTAAAAAATTGAAATATGGTGGGTCAAAGGACAGTGTGAGCAATCTAGAGTTGAATTCTTATATTGTGGAAAGAAGGAAAAACTCCACAGAAAATCTTGGGTCGTGTTAGTGTCTCTCTCTTCTCTGTGCTGTTTTGAACCATTCGTGTTATTGGTATAGTGCTGCAGAGTTGTGTGCTTGCTAAGCTATTATTAAATGTGAGTGGGTATTCATTCCTAACACCTCTTGTAACTAAAACAAGAACCATAGTACTTCACTTCATAGTTTTGGTGAAAATAGAAACAAATCAAGCCACAGCGTTTTATCCCAGGAGTCCGGCTCAGATCCTTGCACTTGAGAACTAAGTTGGCTCATTCTCTGTTCTGCTGCCAGATGTTGCAGATGGATTTTAAATGAATAAGAAAGGGTTTTAGAACAAAAGAAACTTTCTCTTCTAAAGCTTAAAAAAAGCTGACAATGTATGCTTGTGAGCTGAAGAGGTGGAAAGACAGGACCCATGATGGTCCTGTCTCAAACTGCATTTTTAACTTTAATGTTGGCTTCATACTTCACAATCAGACTGTCTGATCCACAGCAGACTCCCGAGGAGGTGGCACCGGATATAAATTTTTTTAAATAAAAAAAAAAAGAATCAATGACTCCAAAAGCTGGTTCTTTGAAAAGATAAACAAAATAGACAGACCTCTAGCCCAGTTAACCAAAAGAAAGAAAGAGCAATTCCAAATCAATAGTATTCATGATGAAAGGGGAAACATCACAACAAAGAAAAGATCTAGACAATCATATGAGAATATTTCAAAAACCTATACTCTAGCTGGGAGTGGTGGAGCATGCTTTTAATCCTAGCACTCAGAAGGCAGAGGCAGGCAGATCTTTGTGAGTTCAAGGGCAGCCTGGTCTACAGAGCAAGTCCCAGTATGGCTGGGGCTACAGGGAGACCCTGTCTCAAAAAGACAAAAAAGAAAAAACAAACCTAGACTCTACTAAATTTGAAAACCTAAGAGAAATGGATGGATATCTGAAATCCTAGGAACCAACAAAGCTTAACTTGACAGTTTAAACAGACCCATAATATTTGAGGAAATTGAAGATGTAATAAAAAAAAAAACTCTCAACCAAAAAAAGCCCAGGCCCAGATGGTTTCACAGTAGAATTCTATAAAACATTTAAAGAGGTCTTACACCATTACTACTGAAACTATTCAAAAGGATACAGAGAGAATTCTCCCAAATTCCTTCTATAAAGCCAGCATCACACTAATACCTAAACCAGGCAAAGATAAAACCAAAAAAGAAAACCATAGATCCATCTCATTAATGAACGTAGATGCAAAAATTCTCAACAAAATACTTGCAAATCGCATACAGAACCACATCCAAAAGATCATCCATCATGATCAGGTTGGATTAATACCAGAGATGCAGGGATGGTTCAACATGTGAAAATCAACAAATATCATAAAACACATAAATGGACTGAAAGACAAAAACCACATGTTCATCTCAATTGATGCAAAAAAACCATTTGACAAGATCCAGGACCCCTTCATGTTTAAAGTTCTAGAGGGAATTGGACTAAAGGGAACATTCCTCAACATGATCAAACCCATATATAGCAAACCATATATAGCCAACATCATCCTAAGTGGAGAAAAATTGGAAGCATTCCCCTTAAAGGCAGGAACCCGGCAAGGCTGCCACTTATCACCACTGCTCTTCAACATAGTGCTTAAAATGCTTGCTATGGCACTAAGTTTTCTTAAAACAAATATTTCTCTGTCCATGAGTCTGTACATATTAGTTGCTATGTGATCATTTTCTGGTGTTTAATTTTTGTCTATTAGGCAAGGTCAAAGATTCCTGAAAGTTGTTGATGGCTGCCAGAGATTAATGATGTCTTCAGGGTGAAGGAATATTTATTCTAGTCTTCATAATCTGGCTTTATTTGTACCCATTCTTCCAGAAGTTCTAAACAGTCTTCCTGTTTTATCTGAACCTGTGGTCACTGCTGTGGTTTCAGCACTAGATGACACTCTAAGTCCAGGTTTGCTACCAGTCCATGATTGGTGTGTAATCACTATTTCAGCTCTAAAGCTATACATTCCATTTTTGTTCTTAATTCTACAATTGATATGCTGTCCAGAAAAGGATAATCAAGCTCAATAAGGCTTCAGTCGTCCTGGATTCTTCACTGTAGTCAACAGCCCATTAGATACCACAGATCTTGCCTGGCACTATGGTGCATCTAGCCATAGGCTCCAAAGCAGGAACTTGGCACCTATCTCCTTCTCTCAAGAGGACAATGATTCTCCATATTGGACTGCGTAGGGTTGGAGAAATGATGGAGTGGACAATCATGGGGCTAGAAACACAGTGTAGTGTTGCTCCGGTGCCCACAGTCCAATGAGTACAATGCAAAAATACAGCAGTACAAGGCACTTAATGCTATTGGCTACCAATGGCTAAACAAGCTTGTGGCCTAAGACCACTGGACCTATTTAGAGTGATGCTGGCTATAACACAAGTTTATTCAACTGGAGCTGTTTTATTTGGCACTTAGGGGAGGACCAGGGGCTCCATTCTTGTGCAGTGACCTGGAGACGAGGCTGATAGGATGTGCTTGGTATTGAGTTTCACTGGCTTAGCACTAAGCTGTAAGTCAAAGTCTGGTGTTTACTTCCCTGTCCTAGAGCTGAGGGAAGGGTTTGGAGGAAGTTCCTTGACCATTATGCTAACAATAGGCTCTATGTACACTGGCCTAAAAACAAAGGCCATGGGCTCTTCCTGATTAAGATTTACCATGCCATTCTGGTACTGAAACTAAAGTATAAAGCTTAATCCCTCTTCCTTCCCCAGTTGGAAGACATCTCTCCATATTGTGTTTCTTTGAGTTGGAGGAGAGCTAACACAGAGAACTTTTTCCTTCATTTTTCTTTTATTATGTTAAAGGCCAAGTACTGCAATGTCTCAGACGTTTTCCTTAGTTCTTATGGAGTTTGTTATGTGCACAGCTGTTCCAGCTGTTTTCTGTAGCTTTCAATCCCCTTGCTCCACCCACTTTCTATTTTAAACACTCTTCTTGAGCATTCTCTATTACCTATCACCTCTGTGTTTTAGCAAATTAAAATCTTCAGCCTTCCCCTGCCTCTTGAACTAGACCCTTAGCTATAATTCAGCATACTTTCCACTCATTGATTTAACAAATGTGCTCCAAGCAGAACTTACCATCTCCTCTTTCTTCTCAGACAAAAATCCTCACAGGAAAATTTTTTCATCTTATAAATACCTGTAAACACACAGCAAATATTTATTGAACTCCAATGTTGTGTGCTATAGTTTAGATGTGGTTTTCTTCCCAGGCATTCCCATGTTGGAGGGTTAGCCTTGGTGTGGCACTAGTAAGAGATTGTGGAACCTTTAGGTGGGGACTAAGAGAAAATATTTAGGATACTAGGATCAATGACTCCAGCCCAGCTCTCTTTGGATTCTAGTTAGTTCCCAAGAGTAAGTCTGATCCTCCTCTGTGCTCTGGCTTCCTGTCTCAGCGGTGTTCCTTCCAGTGTTACAACATTTTCTTTTTTTAATAAAATATTTTTATTGGTGGTTTGTGTGTTTCATACATCATTTCTCAGTCTAATTTAGACACACTCCCTTTTCTATGCCCCCCACTCCACCCCAGTTCATGCATTCTGCCATACATGCCTTGCATCTTTTCCTCAGTCTTTTTAAACTTTTTCTCTGCAGAGGTTTGTTGTTTGGGCAGAGGTTAACTGTTTCAGTCAGTTCTTTGACACAGTCTTTTTGTCGTTGTTGTTCCCACCCATTTGTATGGCTCGAAAATATGCCTATATATACAGCATATATATACACCAAAATTATGACCTTTGAAAATAAACTGCATGCTAATTCCAAAATATATTTACTTCATAGTTTCCCTTTAATTTTATATTACGCTAATATATGAATACATACCCTCCATACATATCTGAAAATAAGTGGTCAGTTAATTCTAGAACCTGTTAAGGAATTCACATTATAACAGCATAGTCACCTTCAGATAAAAAGAAATATAACATTAACTTTTCTCAGCTTGCTTTTCAACTGGGGACTTGGTGCTAGCACCCACAAATGAGGGATACCATTTGTTGTTTGTTTTTCTGGGACTGTGTTACTTCATTTAGCAGAATGGCTTCAAGTTCCATCCATTTAGCTGAAAAGTTCATGATATCATCCTTCTTTACCACTGCATAGAATTTCATTGTGTAGATGAACCACATTTTCTCTATCCACTCACCAGTTGAGGGACACTTGGGTTGGTTCCAGCTCTTTGCTATTGTGAAGAGAGCTGCAATAAACATAGATGTGCATGTATCTGTGATAGGATGAGTCAAGAGCTTCTGTACAGCAAAAGAAACAATCAATGAAGTGAAGAGAAAAACACACGGAGTGGGAGGAAAACTTCACCAGTGATACATCTGATAGAGCATTAGCATCCAAAGTGTATAAACTACTCACAAAACAAAGGAGGAAGAAAACAAATGACCTACTCAAAAGATGGAATAAAGAGCTGAAGAGAGGCTTCACAAATAAAGACATAAAGATGGCTGAGAAACATCTTAAAAAGTGTTCAACTGGAGTTGGGGATTTAGTTCAGTGGCAGAGCACTTGTCTAGCAAGTGCAAGGCTCTGGGTTCGGTCCTCAGCTCTGAGAAAAAAAAAGACAAAAAGTGTTCAACATGGCTAATAATTAAGGAAATGCAAATTAAAACCACCTTAAGATTTCATCTTACTCCAGTAAGACTAGTTATGATCCAGAAAACAAATGATACCAAATGTTGGAGAGGTTGTGGGGAAATGGGAACACTCATCCACTGCTGGTGGGAATGCAAACTCATGCAACCCCTATGGAAAGCAGTGTAGAGAACTCTGAAGAAACTGAAAATGAGCCTACCACCTGACCCAGTCATACCACTCCTGAGAATATACACACAAGACAGTATCTTCTGTTATGATTCACCAACCCTAAGGCCCTCACCAGAAGCCTAACAAATGAGTCCACCCAATCTTGGACTTTCAGCCTTCAAAATTGTAATCTAAAGAATCCTCTTTAATTTATACATTTAAATACACATTTAAATTTAAATGTGCCCACCCTTGGGCATATTTAAATTTTTATAGATATTATCTCATTTAATCCTCAATATATCTATTAGGTAAGTACCATCATCCTTCCTTTACATTAAAGAAACTAAAATGTAAGAAGACAAAGACATTCAAAGTTTCCCAGCAGGTGATAGAACCATAAGCTTGTGATAGCTCACCATACTCCTAGCTCTATAAACATTTATGAAAAGATTTAGCAAGTCTGTGATTTTGCAAAACGCCTACTTGTCGAAATGCAAGTAAAGAAAGAAAGGAAAAGGCACATGTATAAATTGTTTAAGATGCAAAGTACATATTATTTGTTCAATTATCACAGTATCTACCTGAATCAACATAGGTGACTCAGGTTGGCCCTTAATCCTGATTCATTTTTTACATAATCCTAACTTGACTGACAGATCAGATCCAGAAGGCTATTTCCAAGGGAGATCCGGCTTCCAGGTCCTATGGAAATCTTCAACTTAGTATAATTTATCCTTACTCCTCAAGCTAGAGATCCCTTTTGTTCTGAATTGATGCTATGAGTCTAACCCTATGCCTGCAATTTAAAAAAAAAAAAAAACACGATTCCCTGGGGCTAGAGAGGTGGCTCTGTGGTTAAGAGTACCAGCTGCTCTTCCAGAGGACCCTGGATTATTCCCAGCACCCACATGGCCCCTAACAACTATCCATTACTCCAGTTTCAGGGTATCAGAAGCCAACTTTTGACCTTCTCAGGCATTGCACAACACAGCTACAATTACACGCATGCGCTGAAGAAAAAAATGATTCCCTTACCTTAAAATTAAGCTTTAGACCACTCTGAGAGTACTTTCTCCTTTCTCCAGATGTCTCAAGCCCTGCATCTTCTAGTGCTTCCACAACCCATTCCTGTGCTACTTGGTACTAGATATATTTCACAAAATGGCTTCTGGGGCTGGTAAGTCCCTCTAGAAAAGACCACAGATACCTACCTGCCACAACTCGGGTTGTTATCCGGCTCTGTGGCCAAAATTTCATCATCCTTGGAGCCATTGGGCTTTTGCAGCTCCTCATCTCTAGCTCTACTCCCAAACCCATCCTCAAAGTCCAGATGAAGCTTTTTTAATTTCATTTTAAATGTTTTATTTAAATTTTTATTTTATGTGTATGAGTGTATCGCCTGCATGTACATAAGTGCACCCATTTCATGAAATTCCTGCTAAAGTCAGAAGATCCGATCCCCTGGAACCGGAGGTACAGAAGGTTGTCAGCCACCAGGTGGGTGCTGGGAATCAAACCCAGGTCCCCTGGAAGAGTAGCCAGTGCTCCTAACCACCAAGCCATCTCTCCAGTTTTTAAGTCACTGTTCTTCCTCTGGACTTTCACAGGATATCTTCATGGTACATTTGCATGGATGTAATCTGCAGAGTTTGATCTGTGTCTTTTTTGTGTGTGACCACTCATCAAAGAAGCTTCCTTTGATCTGTACCTCTTTAATAATCTACAATTAATCCAACCACTGTACTTGGATACTGTGATAAAGTGACAATGAGAATTGATTCTTGCCACCAAGGAAAGATTTGACTTGGAGAACTGGTAAGCATTCAAATTATGCATTCAAGTGAAACCAAATGGTCAACAAAGTCTGAGAACAGAGCTTCAAGACAATTTACTGATCTTTAGGGCAGAAGTCCTGGCATACTATATTTGTAGTGTTTCTGAGGGCAGGGAAGGAAAGTTGTACATTATTCTATCTTGGCTTCTAGAAAATACATTAGTAGGCACAACTATTGCCTAGCAAACACATTAAATTCCAACTGTGCTGAGTTATACTATTCAAGTATAACAGAGCTAGACTAAGTAAACAGAAATACTCTTAAACTGTATCCCAGCAGAGTGGTGCAGGAGAAAGAATTCCAATGTCTGGCTAGTCCTAAGATCAGTGAAGCATCTCGGGCCTTGGGGGCAGCTCCACCTGCCCACACAGCTTATCTCAACACATCTGATAAATCTTCAAGTTCACCAGGAAGTTGGAATTTTTATGCATTCTTTGTGTAGGCTGTTTGTAAACACCCAGACGCAGAAGACTCACTTCTTAGTAAGTTCATCACAACTCAGACAAATTTGGAAATCCATTTCAATAAGATAAAGTCTTTCTTTTTAAAATATACCATTCTGGGGCGGACCCACCGATATCGCCTCGGCTGCGCGCTGAACGGCAGGTAGGGAGGCCGAAGCAGGGCCAGTGACCTGCTACAACCTGAAGAGCCCGGCCGTTAAACGATTAATGAAAGAAGCAGCAGAATTGAAAGATCCAACAGACCATTACCACGCACAGCCTCCAGAGGATAACCTTTTTGAATGGCACTTCACAGTTCGAGGACCCACAGATTCTGGTTTTTATGAAGGAGTTTGTCATGGACGAATAGTACTGCCACCAGAGTATCCCATGAAGCCACCAAGCATTATTCTCCTAACAGCTAATGGACGATTTGAAGTAGGCAAGAAGATCTGTTTAAGCATCTCAGGACATCATCCTGAAACTTGGCAGCCTTCATGGAGTATAAGAACAGCATTACTGGCCATCATTGGGTTTATTCCAACAAAAGGAGAGGGAGCCATAGGCTCTCTGGATTTACACACCCGAGGAGAGAAGAGCACTTGCCAAAAAATCACAGGGTTTCTGTTGTGAAGGTTGTGGCTCTGCCATGAAGGATGTTCTGTTGCCTTTAAAATCTGGAAGTTATTCGAGCCAAGCTGACCAAGAAGCCAAGGAACTGGCTAGACAAATTAGTTTTAAGGCCGAAGTCAATTCATCTGGCAAGACTACTGCTGAAACAGACTTAAGCCACTCTTTTTCACTAAATGATTTACAAGAAGATATATCCACAACATTCCAGGGTGCTACAGCCAGCACATCGTATGGAGTCCAGAATCCGGCTGGTGTATCTTTGCAACAACCTACCCAACCAGCAGCTAAGAATACCTCCATGAGCCCCTGACAGCGCCGGGCCCAGCAGCAGAGTCAAAGAAGGTCGTCCACTTCTCCCGATGCAATCCAGGGCCAGCAACCAAGGGACAACCACACAGACCATGGCGGCTCAGCCGTGTTGTCATCCTGACTCTGACGTTGGCAGCTCTTATATTCTGGCGAATCTATCTGGCCAATGAGTACATATTTGACTTTGAGTTATAATACTGTTTGTGACTTAAGAGCTGTGACTCAGTTGCTTCATTAAACATTTTGCATTGGGTATAACCTAAAAAATAAAAAATAAAAAAAAACAAAATATACCATTCTGAATGTTCCCAGTCTAGTCTAAAATATTTATCCTTTTGCCCTGGATTTGAACTCTTGGTATAAAGAAAAAATAAAATGCTTCTTCCAAAGAATAGGCACATAGGTATTTGAAATTTGAATCTCACTAAATCTTTACTGGGGTTATCTAAAATGTTTTCAATGTCACCAACTATTCCTCACTTTTTGAGTCTCCTCATTGCCCTAACTAAGTCTCCATTTAATGTATTCAGCTGTTTACATTTGTTTTCCCTTAGTTATCCAGAATAGAAGTTCAGTATTACCTGATCAATGTGATCAAGACAAGACAGATATAATCCATTCTCCAGGATAGCTTTAGTAATATGGCCTACTATTGTATAAAAATTTTTACCCCAGTCTAGCCCACTACTGATATATGTTGTATTATGTTCAACTAAATTTTTCATATAAGATATTGCCAAGTTGTATCTCCCTACCTGAATACACTGTATAATAAGTATTTGGACCCTAGGGCAAAGTTTTTCCATTTTACCTATGAAGGGTAGGCTTCATACATTCAGCTTAAATTCCAACAAATATCCTGAATCTTAGTTCTATTATTGAATGACTTCAATATTATCCCAAGTTTAGATATAGCCATTTTGTAATTTAAAATACATAATTGACGGGCTGGAGAGATGGCTAAGTGGTTAAGAGCACTGGATCCTCTTGCAAAGGACCCAGATTCTGTTCCCGGCACCCCATGATGGCTCACAACCATCTGCAATTCCAGTTCCAGAGGATCTGACATCCTCTTCTGGACTCCATGGGTAGCAGTCATGTGTATGGTACACATACACACATACAGACAAACACTTATACACACAAAATAAAACCTATACTCTACTAAGTTTGAAAACCTAGAAGAAATGGACGAATATCTGAAATCCTGGGAATCACCAAAGCTTAACCAAGAAGAGATCCAACAGCTTAAACAGACCCATAATACATTAAGAAATTGAAAATGTAATAAGAAACCTCCCAACTAAAATAAGCCCAGGCCCAGATGGTTTCACAGCAGAATTCTATAAAACATTTCAAAAAGACTTACAACCATTATTACTCAACTTGATCAGAGAGATATAAGCAGAGGGAAATCTCACAAATTCTTTCTATGAAGCCAGAATCACTTTAATACCAAAACCAGGCAAAGATACAACCAAAAAGGAGAGCTATAGACCCATCTCATTAATGAACACAGATGCAAAAACTCTCAATAAAATATTTGCAAACTGCATACAGACCCACATCAAAAAGATCATCATGACCAAATTGGATTCATACCAGAGATGCAGGGATGGTTCAACATACTAAAATCAATAGTAGAATGTAATTGTTTAATTTATTGGCCAGTAAGTGAAAGAGAGGAGAAGGTTGGAGTTCCATTAGCCTCTTCAAGAATACACTCTTATTAACCTAAAACCTCCCAGGAAGCCCCAAGTCCTAAAGATCCACAGACTGGAAACCGAGTACATGGATACTTATCGAAACAAAGAGGCATTGCATCACAGGAAGTGAGCAAATTCTCCAGACCCTGATGGAGAGTGCAAAGGCTCATAGTGTATTATAAAAATGTTAGTGGGGGGGGGGGGCTGGAGAGATGGCCTAGCAGTTAAGAGCGCCCACCGCTCTTACAGAGGACCTGGGTTCGATCCCCAGCACCCACATGGCGGCTGAGAACCGTCTGTAACTCCAATTCCAGGAGAACTCCAGTTCCAGGGGAATCCGAGACCCTCTTCTGACCTCCGCGGCATCGCACGACACGGGTGCACAAACTTGCATGCAGACAGTACATTCATATACAGAAATAAATAAAATTTTTAAAAAATGTTAGTAAGATTAATGAATAATTTCTCTTCCAGGAGCACGCACAGTGCCTTTCAGCACTATGAAAGCTAGCTAGTAGAGATGAAGCTTTGAGTCAATGCCAGCTTGATTTCTCCTTATTTGTTCTATAGCTCATAGTGTCTTAGGCAACAGGGTCTTACCATGAAGTTCTGCTGGGTAACTAAGAGCAGGGGAAATGGTCAGTAATGCTGAGGGTATATGGGACACCTGGTCAACACCTTTAAAAGAGGGAGTCCATGGGGCTGGAGAGATGGCTCACTGGTTAAGATCACTGGTTGCTGTTGCAGAGGACCTGAGTTCAATTCTCAGCACCCACATGCTGGCTAACAATCTGGTGTAACTCCAGTTCTAGGCATGCAATGCCATCTTCTTACCTCTAGGGGCATTCCATGACACCAGTGCACCCACCTACATAAGACATATAATGCTCATACAACATAAAATAAAATAATTTTCAAAAGTGGGAGTCCTGGGGCTGGAGAGATGGCCTAGTGGTTAAGAGCACCGAGTGCTCTTGCAGAGGACCCAGGTTCGATCCCCAGCACCCACATGGCAGCTAAGAACTGTCTGTAACTCCCCAGTTCCAGGGGAATCTGAGACCCTCTTCTGACCTCTGCGGCATTGCATGACACGGGTGCACAAACCTACATGCAGACAGTACATTCATCTACATACAAAAATTAGAAAAAAATTGGGAGTCCTTTCCTAACACCGTGCTTTAGCCTACGGTGGCTGGTAGAGGCAATGCTCTCCTGTGATAAGGCAATTCCTTTTCATTTCTTTTTATAATACATAAGACATTTCTCTCTCTCTCTCTCTCTCTCTCTCTCTCTCTCTCTCTCTCTCTCTCCCTCTCTATATATATATATATATATATATATGTGTGTGTGTGTGTGTGTGTGTGTGTGCATGTGTGTGTAATACATATATATATTTAAGAATCATATAGTGTTATGTTTCTATAATGGCTTCTTCTAAGATCTTTAGTATTACTTATCCCTCCCCATACTTCCTCCTCTGTCCTGCCTTTCCATTTAACCCCTTCTTCTCTAACAGTCCCCTTTCCTCCTTTATGTCACTACCTACCCTCCCACAAAGCCTCCCCAACCACCACCATTGTTTATTAGTTTCCTGACCTCTCTGGATTTTCAAGTTGAAACATGTATATCTAACCTGTGAATCCTACAAGCCACAGCAATAACTGGCCTGGCAAGATAAGACCACCAGTACAATAGTGGCACAAATATAATGAGAACAACCACTCACTTTCTAATTAGATTTAAGGTCCAATTCATAACATGGAACCCATACCTAACATTAATATCAAGCCTAGGAACCCGAAACTAGACAGGTCTCAGGCTATAGAGGAGAGACTAATACTTAATGCTGATATTATTCTGATAAATAGATATAATATTAAACTGACTCCTAATGATTTATTGTATGCCCATAGATTTGTGCATCTGTCAACCCTCACCAGAGAAAGCTCCTTATGTAGCAGATAGAGATCAACACCGAGAACCACACCTGCCCAACATGCAGAGAACAAAAGGCTTATCCCTGAAAAGACGCCTATACCAAGCCTCTGCCTCTCAAACCTATGGGATCATTGCAAAAGAAGGGGTACAAAGATGGTAATAGCCAAAACCAGTAGATGGACTTTTCCAGACAGCTCAGCAGTAACTCATATGAATTCAGAGCAATGGTGACAGCGTGCACAAGGGCTTCATAAGCTCAATCCAAACAAAATCTCATCATGGACATAGGGAAGCAGCTAAGAAATCCCAACACTCCCTGAGGAACTATTGGCAACTGAGGACTGCTGGGAGGGGGAAGAGCCAGTCTCATTTAAGGGTGAGACTCTTGGTAATTCGATCAGGCTCCACTGGGTGAGCGCACACTGAAGGATATTTGGAGATACAAATTTAACCCTATAGGCATATAGATGATAGATGATAGATAGATAGAGATAGATAGATAGATAGATAGATAGATAGATAATAGATAGATAGATAGATAGATAGATAGATAGATAGATAGATAGATGATAGGAAATGTAAAGGGTAAAGGAGGTGCAGGTGCAGATAGGGGAGGGACTCTACACACGATCAAAATATGTTGTTTGAAATTTGCAAAAATTCAGTTAAAAACAAAAGAATATCTGACTAGACTTCAGAGGATAAAACTGTACCAAGGGACATCTGGGTTCAAAAGCGTAACTCAATAGGCCTTAACATACACGACAGAATGCATGAAGTCCAATTGGAGGGTACCGCTGAGGGGTGCGGATGGGGGAGGGGCTCTAAATATGATTAAGATGTTTTCTATGAAATGCACAAAGTTCAGTAAAAATATACATTTAAAAAGAGTGTTAGTAAGGAGCTGGAGAGATGGCTCAGTGGTTAAGAGTTCTTGCAGAGGACCCAAGTTCAGTTATCAATACCTATGTCACACATAGTGACTCACAACTGCTTATAACTCCAGCCCCAGAGCATCTGACACCTCCAGCCTCCAAGGACACCTGCACACAGCACATACCCACACACAGTCATACATACGCAGAGTTTTTAAAAAGAAAGAAAAATCTTAAAATAAAAGAATGTTAATAGCAAGAGTGATAGCAGTAGTGACCATATATGCACAAAGTACTTTGCATGTATATTTTTACTTCATATATGCAACAGTTCTGTTGTCATCATAATTTAACAAAGTAAGTATAAGGAACGCTCTCTTCTCGGGACTGGAAAGACTTCAGAGCCAGATAATTCTATCACTAGAATAGAAAGGCCCTTTCCCCCCCATGCCTCACCCATAGGTGACTACCTTCCCTTTCCTCAGATTTCATTGTATCAACCAGATTCAATCAAGTGATTTCATATAGTTTTCAGCAGTAGGATAAATTATTATTAAAATGGTCTGTTATCTTTACCTATTGACAAAGCCCACAATATTTCATTTGCAGAGTTTTCCATTGGAATAAGACTCCTTTTGTTTTAATTCTTTTCTATAAGAGATACTTCCTCAAACACATTGGTAAAATGACCTTCCTTGATGAAGCCTTCACAAGGACAGATTTGTACTAAAATAAAGCCCAAATCATCTGGGAATAAAACCACAGTATAGTATGAGAATTTAGTCTCCAGGTACCAAAGGCAGGATTACCCTGAGGATATAGCCACAAGCCAGACACCACATGGAACACACCCTTGTCAAACCCTTTCATGAATTAGTAGCTCTCATGAGAAGCAGACCTGTGGTGTTTCATTATTGTTTGTGCTTTTACATAGCGGTTTACAGTAAATAGTACTCTGTCAGTGTATCAACCCTGTTGTTTATTACCAAGTAAGAAAGTATTCCTGGTATTAACAAGAGAATTAAGAGAATGTTCCTTAAGAAGGAAAAAAAATGAATAAAAAGAAGGCAGGGGAAACCTGTTCAAGAAAGATTCTTGTCTTGAGTCACATTTACCCCAGAAATTGGTTTCTGTCTTTTGTCTCCTTATAAGGGTTGAGCTCTGAAAGTCATTGTTGCACAGTATGTTTAAGAGGCTGAAAATGTGAAAGCAGAGGGACGACAAAGCAAGCTGCCACTTTTTGTTCCACTGTTCACATTAGCTATACGAGGTAGGCACCTCCAAGGTGAAATACTAACCAATATTTTAATAGCTGAAGATTCCCTCAAGGCTTTGTCAATCACCAACTCTTCAAAGGCAGGAACTTTATTCATCTTTCTCTTCCTCAAGCCTATCACAGTGCCTGACAGCCTAAGAAGAAAGAAAAATTTTAAATTAATTTACTTGCATCAAAATTAACAAGTGGGGGCTAAAGAGATGGCTCAGCAGTTAAGAGCATTTGCTGCTATTTCAGAGGACCAGGGTTCAGTTCCCAGCACCCACATGGCAGCAAATGGTTGTTCTTGCCTCCACAGGTATTGTATGACATGGATGCACTTACATAATGCAGGCAAAATACTCATACATAAAATTTAAAAACAAATAAATAAAACAAAATTAGCACATCCAACTGGTGACCTAGTCCAGAAAAAGACATTTTGTGGAGTATTAAAAATGCCCAAGCTGTAATAGACTCAGAATTTTCAGGTTCTTCCCAAGCTTCAGAAGCAGGGTATTGGTAATTAATAAATTCAAACATGACATAATTCCTTTTCTAAACAAGGAGAAATCATTTTGATGCATTTTCATTTTATAATTCTTTTTTCTTTTTTAATATAATACTTTTATTGATGTATTTCATACATCATTTTTTCAGTTCAATTTAGACACATTCCCTTTCCCTTCCACCTACCCCACCCCAGTTCATGCATTCTGCCATACATGTCCTGCATCTTTCTCTCAGTCTTTTTAAAGTTTTTCTCTGCAGAAGCTTATTGTTTTGGGCAGAATCTAACTATCAATCCATTCTTTAACCCAGTCCTTATGTTGTTGTTCCCTCCCATTTATGTTGCTCCAAAATGTGCTTCATATAAATGTCAAAATAAATGTCATATAAATCACCTTTTAAAAAAAATCTGAAAGTAGAAAAATTAGAGTTGAGTCAAATAGTAACATCTTAGTAAGAAAATATATAGGACAGTTGTCACATAAGATTTTAATGGAGCTAAAATTATTTTGCATCTACTAACAGCATAGGTCTTACAGCATCATAACACAATACATTACTCTCATCACTATGGCTATGCTGGTATAAAAAAACTTACTGTGCTGCCGGTTGTACAGAAGGATAACAAAATTATGTATATTATATAATACCTGCTAATAACAACTAACAAATTGCCTTATAATATTTCAGAGCACTTTTCAACATAGTTAAAAAATTTATAGCTATACAGTTGATATGTTATGTCCACCATAGCTTCATAAATCTCATGTTTACTTCTCTTGATTACATCATTTTCTCTTATGCTCAGATTTAATCTAATATTGCTTTGTTCAGCATGACCCTGGAAGCAAAAGGTGTGTATTCATATAGCCTACGTCAGTAATAGATTGTGCACCTAGGTTTGCAGGAGTCCATAGTATTACATAGTCACAAAATTGCCTAATGATGCATTTCTTGGAATGTATTCTGTCAATAAGCAATACAATATTATAATTCAAACAATCTTGCATGCATCACCACAAGGTTAACAGTTAAGCACTTTGTTACTAAACACCAGCTATTATAGAAATACAGTGTAAACACACAAAGTCAACATGCAGTTTTGTTACTAATTTTTTCAGAACTGGTCCAAATAGAAATTAGCAAGATCTTTGCAACATGGAAAACTTATTTTTATGTTTCAGAAGATCTGGTATTGTGGATTTAGTTGTTTCACTCTTTGTTTTAAAGACTGCAATTTTCACAATTACCAACAATGACAGTTAATTGAAAAAAAAAATATTCCTGATAAAAATGAGGGCTCAATTTTCCTCTGCAAGCCTTCCAGTTTAAGGATAACATGTGTTGACATCATATGCCTTCTCTCAACCTCCTTTGCTTAATAGTAACACACTTTCAAGGCCTTTCATGTGGTTGTGCTAAGGAGCAGAACCTTGCAACATTCAACCTGCATGCTGATAGCTGAGTCAGCAGAACTGAGCGCCCTTCTTGCTTCAAGTCTCAGACTATAAACAAATGTCTTTTGTGTGTGCCATGGCGTTTTTGTCTCGTGATTTCACTACTTAAGATGATCTTTAATCAGAGTGTTGTAGTATTGCTTTAGTGCTGGTAGCTGAAAAATGGTAATATTCTGTAGGAATAAAATGTAAGGATTAGATAAGCCCCAATCAGGAATGAAACTATAGTTTTTCTGTCTATGAATTCAATATTAATCAATCAAGAATATATATTAAATAAGGTCCTTTCAAGTAAAAACACTCTTAAAACATGGGTATGCATTAATCTAGTAAAGAAATTGCTATCTAAGGCTACCAGAACATAACCCTGTATTTCTCTTATAAGCAGTGGTTCAGCATTTGCTAACTAAATGCTGCTAGTGACTCAGGAGAACATAGCTACTATGAATAATTTCACTTCACTAAAACTTGCTTGTAACTGTTTCTCGGAGACCTTAATAATCTGGTAACACTATACTTAGTACCTTAGTCCTTCTCCCTCTCAGCAGGAAACATCCATTCTAACCACCTTGGCCTGACCAAGCCATGCATCTGTAGTCTGTGCCTCCCTTAGTGTACATCAAGGTTGTACCTTCTCATGAAATCTTCCCTACAGACTTAAACCTAGTTAATTGATTCATCTTTGAATTTTTATTGAAACTGACCTTGCCATATCATAAAAATCACCACATTATTATAAAACTTAGAGCTATAGGGTTTTTTACTCTTCTGCCCCACCCTCTGTTTTTACATATGAGAACACCAAGAACTAAAAAGTGATTTGTACAAGGAAATGACATCTTTATGTTTGAAGCATAAAAATGGGCCACGACTCCCTATATCATGCAGTCTCCTTTGCTCTAGACCAGCTATAATGAAACTCCTGCTGACATTTCTTTTTATGTAAGCCTATATCTATAAAAATGAAAAAGTAAGAAATACAGGTATGTTGTACTTTATTTCACTCTAGAATTGGTCATATTCAATGGCTATGTAAGCAAGCTGGAGGATTAGGGGATTAGCAGCTACCTGCTTCATCAGAGATGCCTCTCCCCACATCCTAACCCTGTCACATTGGCTATTAACTTTCAATGAACCAATGTTAGGAAGGAGATAGTCAAATAGTGCCACATGCTTGATTCTCTGAGTCTTAATTCCAAACCACTGGTTAAACAGGAATACCAGATAAATTGATTACTCATTTTAACAGAATCAACTTTCTGGAATGTTATTGTGGATCATACAAGAATATTTTATACAAGCACATAGAACAGAGAGTCTATGGAAGAAGTTGAAGAAAGTGAGTTGGCACTGCAAGTGCTTTGTTATAAATATTTATTGAATCAATATCTGTGTGGTGGCAATTTTTGAAATGAGGCAAGTTTATGAATAATGGCTGTCATTTCTCTCAATCATCTTTGCACATAGGATCACCAGATCTACACCCATTTCATTATGCTTGATTTCCCCACTGCAGAAGAACTCAGTGAACTTCCCCCAGCCTTCAAGAGTAACTGCACAGCAGATACCACCCCTAATTATTATTAATACAGTTGCCTTGAACATGACAGGGCATGAGAATGTGGAGAAAAGAACTGTGAGAGGGAGTGTGTGTGTGTGTGTGTGTGTGTGTGTATGTGTTTGTGTGTGTGTGTGTTAACTTCTGTCATAGGTTTATTAGGAGAATTAAATCAGATAATTATGCTGACATGGTGCCTAGCATAAAACCAATACATGGAGTATGTTAGTTGAAAATGCATTTCTAGCTCATGTTTGGATTGACAGAAGACACCTTCTCTCTGGCACCATAAAGCATATGGCCTGGTCTTAGATACTGGACCAACTGCACATGAACAAATTTTCTGTGACTCAATGAAGAACAAAACACAGCAAACTCAGAGTAGCAATACTACTTATTTGAATTTATTCTCTAGCTTGTCAGATGACAACAGCTACAAGCCTGTATCTGGGATAAAAGCAATTTGGATAAGTCAATAAAATTTAGGTTAAAATCTCAACCATTAAGAAAATAAAATGAAAAAAATGTCATATGAGATTACTGAGTGAACTAGCAAAGAAGAATCTAGCTCCATACCAAAGGCATTACTTAATGGAATTTGACTTTCTCAAACTTTCTGATGATACCGAGAATTTCCAACCACAAGGTTAAATTTGGAGGTAAAATATTGGATTAATTATTATATCTCTTTGGACTGGATGCCTTGAATAGTCAGTCATCAGTTTTCTTGATTGGTTACTTATTAATAGTCATTGTCTTGACATCCTGAGCCTGCTACCTGATTAATGGTTCCTGGCAGGAGCTGATATGAGTTACTGGAATAGCTGTTTACTGGGTTATTGTATAATAGCTACACCTAGCTGTGTGGCGTGGCTAGTCACAGTATTGCATGATGTTTGGCCTGAAGGGAACGCCATGTCCACCAGACTGCCATCATTATTTGCTCCCAGGGCTTGACTGCCCTACTTCTCTACCTTTGTTCACTCCTCCTAACTTCTTTCTCGCCTACTATTCAAATTCTACAATTATTTTAAGTTCCAAGTTAAGTAGCCTTTGAACGAACATCATTTTCACCGAAGATGATTTGCTTTTGAATTCTCACTGCTCTTTATTGAATTTTTCCTAACATGCTTTTTGCATCATACCCTGTGCTTTTCTATAATGCAATGCTTTGGGCACAATAGACACTAAGCTTACTAAAGGCATGAACTTGCAACTGGTTACAACTGAAACTACTACAGATTACTTGAAAATGCAAACAAAGTTATTTTCATGGAAAGTAAGCTTGTTACTCCTTAAAAGGGAGTTCTGCTTTGTAACCAGCAGCTAAAGTCACTTCCTGCTTATGTACTTTCCAAAGGACTTAGAAAGCTGACTCTACTCAGAAAAGATCTAGGATTTTGGATTAGTATCACCACCAAAATAGCTTGAAGTGGGTCTCTCCTATTCTCACTGCTCTATAATAGTGGCATTTGAGTTCAAAAATGGAGGAATTTGGAAATGAAGGTTTAAGTTGATGCTTTGCATTGAAGAAAGAGCAAAAAATCAATTTCACTGGCCCCTTTATGGATCTGTTCACTACTAGACATGAGGGTCCAATCTGGGCCAAAATGGATAAGAAGAGGGCCAAGGTACACATTAGGGAGAAAGGGAGGATATTTGATATTAGAGGACATTGAGGAGTAGTCTCAATTTTATCAGATTGAGTAATGGCATAGTTATGAAGTAAGAAAACCCTCTCTAACTTGGGTTGCATGCTCCAAAATGATACAATTCCTGGTATTAGCTTTGAAATACTCAAGAGAAAAAGAAGTAATGAAGAGAAATCACAGGACTGGCAAAATATTAACTCTTTAAAGTGACTGAATAGCATGAATGAGCATATGAAGCTCATTGTGTCATTCTAGCATTTTTATTTTATGCATTAAAACATGTCTTCACATACACACATACACACACAATTTTTTAAATGTATTTATTATTTTTTATGTGTTTGAGTATACTGTCTGCATGTAGGTTGGTGCACCCGTATTGTGCGATGCCGTGGAGGTCAGAAGAGGGCGTCAGATTCCCCTGGAACTGAAGTTAAAGACAGTTCTTAGCTGCCATGTGGGTGCTGGGAATCGAACCCAGGTCCTCTGCAAGAGCAGTCGGCACTCTTAACCACTGAACCATCTCTCCACCCCACCACACACAATTTTTTTTAAATAATCTTTTAAGGTTACATATGTCTTCAGGTATGAGGATAATTCCAAACAAGAATATTCGTCTCTAAAAGTTTTGATCCCCAAACAAGACTTTTATCTCAAATGACAATAGGAGGAGGGGTATTTTTATGTTTAGTTTGACAGTCCATGCTACTTCATTTAATTCCAGAAACTCCAAAACACTACTGTGATATGGGCTCTGTGAAGCAAATCAGAAAGCCTTATGTATGTACAGCATGACCTAGAGAAAATAGCTATGCTTTGTGACTTCAAACACACTGAAAATCACTTACATTTTTGTGCTTGGTCAAGATTTCGGCCTTAATCCAGCTTGTCAAGTTCTTGGGTATTTGTTTATCTGTGGGAGCTGGTGGAGAAAACAGTAGGTCTGATGATAGAGCCTCTGTAAGTCCCCTTACCCACTGCTACTTGTGTAGAAAGAATTTTATGGGCTTGGGGAACTAACAGCACATGTACAGATCTAGGCTTTAAGAAGTCACCTAACTCAGCATTTCCTGCATGTTTATAGAACTGAAATATTTGCAGTGTGAATATTTTCAAAAAGATTTAATTAACACAAAATATGTGTAATGTGTTTATGAACACATATGTTTAATCTATAATGGCCTAATCCAGGCAATTAACATTTTCATCTCCTCAAAAATGTATCATCTCTATGTATTGAGAAACTTTGTACTTTTCTGCTTGTTTTGAAATACACCATAAATTGTTGGAGAATAGAGTCACTCCAGTGCGCTGTGGAACAGTGGAGCATGTTCCTCCTATCTGACTTCATTTTGGTACCCAGTATCTAACTTCTCTCTGACCTCCTTCCTCCTTAGTGTCTACAGACCACTATTCTCTTCTTCAACATTTCAAAAGCCTCTACAATTACAAATCATTTTCTGAAAAAAATCTTTAAGGTCAAATGAAGTTGGGGGGATTCTGGGTCAATAAAGGGCAAATTCATTTTCCTGTGGAACTTTTTAAAGTCACTAATATGACAATATGTATTATTCATCTTCAAGGAAGAAACTGCTGGAGGGTTCTAGCAATGTTCAGAGATCATCTTGCAAAACTAATGCTCAAAAACTATAAAATATTCATGGCATGAAAATACAAGGAGGAACACACAACATGAACACGCTGGAAGACATTTGTGGACCATTTCTTCACAGGATCAACAAGTCTAAAATGTGTGTTAATGATCCAGGGACTGGATCCCAAACTTTCATGCAAAGAAACAAGAGAAAACTATTTTGCCAGAAGCCCTTGGACTGCAGCAAATAAGCAATTATTTCCTTCCTGTTCTTAAATCAAAGAACCAATGAATGGAAAAAGAAAATGGCTTCCTTGGCAATGTTAGGGAATAAACATTTATTACTGTAGCAAAGAAGCAGCAGGCTCTAACTTCCTGTAACACTTGGGAAAAAAACCAGTATATTAGCTAATTTTTTCTCTTTTTTTCTGCATTAAAGGAAACATCTATTAGCCATTTCAGAGGCCAGATAATGTATCTTTTCTTTTTTCATTTTTTTTTTAATTTTATGTGTATGAGTGTTATGCCTGCCTGTGTAGAAGTGTCCCTGGGTCATGCAGTATCCACAGAAGTCAGAAGAAGGCATCGGATCCCCTGGAACTGGAGTTATGGATGGTTGTTAGCCTCCATGTGGCTGCTGGAATTTGAACCTGGCTCTTCTGCAAAAACAGCCAGTGCTCCTCACCACTGAACCATCTGTCCAGACCCCATATTGTGTAGATTTTCAAAGAAAATCTAGTAAGTTTGCACTCTGAGTGAGAATGCATATAGCTACTGAGTAGATACTTTAAACTGTGAATTTAATCACTTTACCTGCCTTAATATAATTATATAGAAAACCCTAATTCAGTGATCAGATCTTTGATAATCACAACAATAATTGAGATCAAGACTAGAACTCATCCCTGGGTGACCCATTTATTAAAGTGCTAGTGTTACCAAAGCCTATTTATTTGTTTATTTATTTGAAAAGTAAATTGAAGTGTGTTAGTCTAACTTGTTTATACATTTAGAATACACCTCCCAAAGCTCATTACTGGTTTATAGTCATGAAAAAGTAAATGTAAATTGCTATTTCAAAGAATGCAAACACCCTAACTCTTTTTTTTTCATCTTTTTATAAAATATTTTTATCGATGTTTTGTGTATTTCATGCAACATTTCTCAGTCCAATTTATACTCATTCCCCTTTCCATTCCGTGCCCCCCACCCCACCCCAGTTCATGCATTCTGCCATACATGTCTTGTATCTTTTACTCAGACTTTTTTCTTTTTTTTTTTCTTTAATCTCTATTTATATATTTTTTAACATTTTTTATTGATGCTTTGTGTATTTCATACATCATTTTCCAATTCAGTTCAGGCATATTTCCCTTTCCCTTCCCCCCCTCCCCCCCCCCATCCCAGATCATGCATTCTGCCGTAACTTTTCTGCATCTTTCTGTTTTTTTTGTTTTGTTTTGTTTTCATTTTTTTTTTAACAATAAGTGATAGTTTGTGAGTACAAGTATCCTTCATGTAAAACCAATTTGCGAGCAGTTGTGCCCAAACCCACACAGCTCATGGGTCCCACCATCCAGCAGGGGGGGCTTGTATGTTCAATCAAGTTGATCAAATGAGTGTCCAGTCTATATTGTTGTAGTTTCACCATTCACCCCAATCGCAGCCCTTACATTCTACCGCGCCTCCTCTTCCGCAGATTGTTCCCTACCATAACAATTAGTAATGTTTAAATACCTATATATCCAATTGCGAGTGCTTCATTGGTAGGACCGAAAGGCTATATATTATACTGTTTAAACACCTATATATCTAATTGCATGTGCTTCATTAGTAGGATTGAAAGGTTATGCCTGGACAAGCTGGCAGCCCATGAAGGAAAACAGCCAGAATTGACTAGAGACCAAGACAACAGCTCCAGAGAAAGTAGACTATTTTGCATCTCATCCACCTGTGCCCCTTTTCTAAGCCTAGGAAACACACTAACTCTTAAGCGAAGCATTCATCTGGTTGTGATTAGCAGCAGGAAAGGAAAGAGCAAACATGGTACAGAAAAAAAAAATGAAAACCTGTGAGGATGAAGGTTTGAATACTTTTTTTGAATACTTTGACTTTTTTTGAATACTATGACCTTATGGTCATAGGTTGGTTGGCTTATAGATATTTCTTAATTTCCACTTTAGTTAGTTTTACCTCTCCTCTGTTCAGCCCAATCCTCCAATCTGACTCCACCTCAGCTCTAACACTATTCCTAACTAAGAAAGAACTAAACTGTCATTAGTTTGTTACACTAACTTCAGCTGCTACTAAGGTATAAATCCAAAATCAAAAAACACATAAAAATCCAAGTGAGCAAAAGGCCAGAGGTAATCCAGCATGATAAAGAAATAGAATTACAGTGGAAGAACAAAGGACGGGTCTTAATGTAACCAGATATCTGCTCCAACTCTGATGACAATCTAGCATATTTGAAGGGACAGTGATGGGCCGTGGGAAACAGCAGACCCTCAAGAGCTACCAAATTTGATTTATTATTTCAAATGAAGGCATCTAATCATGTCAAAGCAGTGCAAACACCAGGTTATCTTCACACATTACAGAGCTATTCTTGTGCTCCCTGCTACTCTTCCAAGCAGGATATAGGTAAAAATAACCTTGTCTAACATTTCCTGAAATCATCACACTGATGAGAAAATACCTACAGATCACAAAAAGATAATTGATCTTTGAAATTGGGGCATAAACAACCTTCTATGGATTAACTGAAAATGATGAATGATTTTCTTTTTTCTTTGCCAAAACACATACATTTAATTAATTGTATATACACAGAAGCTGTTTCTTTAGATATAGAATAAAACACAAGCTACTTTTACAGCAAAATAACTGGGGTGTTCATTCAATTATCTGTGTAAATCATTCATAACATTTTTCACTTCTCCATGGAACAATTATGTGAAATTATATGTAAAATTCAAACCTGGTTCAAGCAAATCATCTGTATTGGAACTGAATTGATAACGCAAAATATGAAATGGAACAAAAGATGAATGTGGACATGTAAAAAAGAGTTACATAGAACAATGGAATTATTTTTATGATAGATGATACAAAGATATTCTCCAGTAGCTTGTTAGTATAATATTGAAACTCTGAGAGATTATTCTCTTGTGAAACCAACAGTCCTGTGCCCTCTATTTAGCCTTCTTACTTCCCTTTGTGGTCATGTTTCATTATTAAATCCATGAGAACCTTATTCAACCAGAACTCTTGCATACCACCCTTGCTTATCTTGTATAAATGAGGTTAAAAATCTCTGCTGAAAGTGTGAGTAATAAAAATTAATGTATAACTTGAATAGTATTTAATTTTTTGTATCTCCTTCCTCTGACATTTTTTTCAACTCTTTAAATTTATTCTTTGACAGTTTCATACATTAATATAGTGTATTTTGTTTATATCTCCACTTTATTACCTTCTAGTATCTCACTCACTCTGACCCCCTTCTTTTAGCCAACAAGTCTCTTGAAAAACACTTTCAAGTCTCTTTTGAATGACCTACTGAATTTAATTAGGGTTGCTGAATTAGCATGGGTGCGAGGTTATTTACTGGAGTATGGGCAGCTTGCCGGTGGTTATACACTTAAAGAAAAATGATGCCCCACCCTAAGCAGCCACTAACTGCCAATAGGTCAGCTAATAGTGGGCCCTCATTAACCCCTCCCATATCCATGTGATGACAGACTCAATCTTCTACAGGTCTTGTGTAGTAACCATAATTGCTGTGAATTCATACCTGAAATGGCATGCAGAATCTAGAAGATAGTATTTCATAGCACCCCTACCCATCCTCCACCTCATTCTTTCTACCGCCTCCTCTTAAATGTTACCTTAGCCTTGAAGGGGATGATATAGATGCTTCAGTTAGGATTGAGCACTCAATAGTCACTTTATTCTCAGCACTTTAACCAGTGATGAGTTGTAGGAAGATCCAGTTTGAATTGGGGGCTAGTTCTCAGCTAGCACCCCTCAGAGCACCATATGGATGGGAGTCAGGGGATTTCTCTGACCCCGCCCCCAAAAGAAGCAGAAAACGTGGCCCAGGTGCATGATGCTGGGTGGGGCAGCAGTGTGCAGTGGCGCAGAATTGGAGGCCTGTGATTGGCTCTGAGAGCTGATGTCATTTTGCTTATAAAAGCAGGCTGTAGCAGGCAATAAATAGAATTCTCCATTACCATCATTACAGAATTCCCAGCCATCATCTTTTGTGCACATACAGGCCAAAGCAGGCCTGTATTTCATTCGGGTGACCAGTGGGCTGGTCCTTAGACCACCAACCTGGAAAGCTGGTGTGGTGAAGTGAATTGTGAGTGGATATAGGCTAAAGATAGGCCATCAGCCATCAGACTGAAATTCCTGTCCAGGGGCCAGCAGTCTCTGGGCACGTGGGAAATCATGGCCAAGAGTGGGAAACACTCCACTGTCCCAGGCTAAGGACCTGAGGTGGAATTATTTTTATGGTCGGGTTATGAAAGTAACCGGATGACCTCTACATGGAGAGGTCAGTTGCCTACAATGGCTGCAGGCGGGTACTGTGCTCCCCTTTCCCTTAGCGGGGCCACATTGTACCTGCTCATTACAAAGGAAGCTTCCTACATTCTGGCACCCAACGTGGGGCATGGAGCCCAGTTTGGTAAGCTAGAATCTCTGAAAAATGGGAAATAATACTTTTAAGGAATCTATTTTCAGGAGGAATTGTTTTGTGATGTACGGCATGTATTTGTTGACTGTGTGCTATGGTTTTCTGTAGCTGTTGTGTTTCAAGTTCTGGCCTGGAGACTGTTTAGCACCTCTGAATCATTGAAGGCACAGACTAAGGATGGAGCCAGGGGAAATTCTCGTGTTGACTCTGCTGGTGAGCCTATGGATGGCACTGATGGGGACTTGGCCTGTGCACCAGAGACACCAAACATCTCTGTGGATCCTATTTGAAAAAACTGTTATAATGTGTCTAATGAAGTTTACCTTCCAGGTGCTCCAAAGTTTTAATATGAGAGACTTTCCTACCTCTCCTTTTCATAGAAAAAAGAAAAACATGATGGTAATGAAGTCATTCCCTAACTGTAAATGTGAATCAACTCTTATGGTAGTAATTTCTTATAAAAAAGGTATAACTGCTTTCTTTAATTGACTGATAGACATAAGAACTGTGAAAAGAAAATTCTCTATTCAAAGCCAAATAGTAAAATCTTTAAAAACTGTATGATTAAACAAAATATATTAATATTAATACAGGAGAGCTCTGATATCAGAAATGGGTTATTCTGTCAAGGAGATGTTGGCGAGGGGATCCAAGCTCCAGAAAGGTAAAGGCTTTTTGCCTATATACTGAGATACCTGCAAGAAGAGTGGCAGTAAGGCCCTGCTGCTGAAGACCTGGAGTAAGCATGGAATACATGTTTTGAGACCATATTTGCAAGTATACAGTTGGCCTCTGGAATGCCAGAGAATATTACCAAAGGCCACTAAAGCAATGAAGCAAATATTGGTCTCCTTGAGTCAAGCAAGATTCATCCATCAGTATCAGCTACACCTCACTTGCTTAGAGATATTGTGCAGCAAGTGGCAGCCACTTGTCTGTATATCCCAAATCTAATTGGCTATTAGCTCTCTCCTTGGAGGAATAACTCACAGTTAATGCCACAAGCTTATGTTCTTTAGTGGTTAGGAGATGTTATAAGCCCAATAAGAACTTGTCATCTTTCACAGAAAAGCTACAGTTGATGGATTAGCATACCATCCAAACATCTGTGTCTTTGCCAATGTAACCTGCCATAATAATTAGTACTGTTTAAATGCCTGTATCTCTAATTGCTTGTGCTTCATTAGTAGGATTAAAAACATATTCCTGGATAAACTGCCAACCCATGAAAGGAAACAGCCTGAACTGATCAGAGTCCAAAATGACATCTTCAGAGAAAGTAGACTGTTTTGCTTCTCACCCACTTGTACCCCTTTCCCAAAGCCTAGGGAACAACCTGCAAAAGAGGGGGCATGATAGAATGTAAGAGCTGTGGAGATTGGGGCAAATTGTGAGAGTACAGCAATATAGACTGGACTCTTATTTAATCAATATGCTTGTACATGCAAGCCTCTCCAGCTGGACAATAGGGACCTTGGGCTGTACAAGTTTGGACATAGCTGCTTGAAAATTGATTTTACATGAAGGTTGCTTGTATTCATTACTTATGGTTGACAGTTTACCCCATGGTTGGTTTTTGGGGGCATGAATTGGTTTTAGTGTAAAAAAATAAAATCTTAGGTCTGGCCTGCCTCCCCCAGCACTCAAGATGGGTTTAAGCAATCCTCTCTTCAAGACCCAGGTTCCTTTATTGTGCCAACCTCTCCCATGAGCTCAACTGCCTCTCAAAAAATAAAATAAAAGGGGGAGATGTAGGAAGATCCAGTTTGAATTGGGGGCTAGTTCTCAGCTAGCACCCCTCAGGGCACCATGTGGATGGGAGTCAGGGGATTTCTCTGACCCTGCCCCAAGAAGAAGCAGACAACATGGCCCAGGTGCATGATGCTGGGTGGGGCAGCAGTGTGCAGTGGCACAGAATTGGGGGTCTGTGATTGGCTCTGGGAGCTGATGTCATTTTGCTTATAAAAGCAGGCTACAATAGGCAATAAATCGAATTCTCAATTACCATCATTACAGAATTCCTGGCTGTCATTTTTTGCATGCATACAGGCCAAAGCAGGCCTGTATTTCGTTCGGGTAACCAGTGGGCTGGACAGCAGTTCTTAGACCACCAACCTGGATAGCTGGTGTGGTGAAGTGAATGGTGAGTGGATATAGGATGAAGATAGGCCATCAGCCATCATCCTGAAATTCCTGTCCAGGGGCCAGCAGTCTCTGGGCAGGTGGGAAATCATGGCCAAGAGTGGGAAACATTCCGTTGTCCCAGGATAAGGATCTCAGGTCGGGTTATGAAAGTAATCAGCTGAACTCTATGTGAAGAGGTCAGTTCCCTACAATGGCCACAGGCAGGTATTGTGCTCCCCTTCCCTTAGCAGGGCCACACTATACCTGCTCATTACAAAGGAAGCTTCCTACAATGAGTCTCTGCATTAACAATGCTCACTACAAAAGCAGCTTCTCTGACAAAAGCTGAAGGCAGTGCTCATCTGTATGTATAAATATAAATATATAGAAGACAATTTAACCTGCCCACTTAGCAAAGCAACAGGAGTGAATTACCCCCTATGGACTATGGCCTCCCAAACCATAGGATTTTGATCAGTTTTATAGGACCAGGTATGACTTCTCTCCTATGGGGCAGGCCTCAAATCCAGTAAGAGAAGAATTGGTTGCCCCCATAACAATCATGCCACTGTTATGCTAGTGAGCACATCGTTCCTGGAATGCCAATATTGTTGTATGTAGGGTCCACTGCTAGATAAGACCTTTGATGACATTCTTCTTCAGTAGCCTGTATATCACATCTGTCACTATGAGACTGAGCCACCAGGGAGAAAGCTTTCAAGTCAGTTCCAACACGATTTCTCTGTCCTATGACCAAAGTGTATGATGTCTTCAGCAATCGGATCTTTTAAATTTTTTATGTGCATGTGTGTGTGTCTGTGTCTCTGTGCCACATGTATGCAGATGCCCACAGAGACAAGAAGGCATCAAATCCCCTGGAGCTATAGTTATAGGCAGCTGTGCACTGTCCAGCTGAGTACTAGGAACTCAACTTGGGTCTTCTGAAAGTGCAGGAAGTGCTTTTTTTGTTGTTCTTTGATTTTATTTTTGTTTAAAAAAAAAGCAAGAAGTGTTTTTAACCATTGATTCATCTCTCCAGCCCAGTGATAGGGTCTTACCATCTAGTTCTGATGGGCTATCATGAGCAATGAAAATACTTGTATTGTTTGGGGGATCATTGGGGCCTTACTCACCAACAACTCAAAGGGATGTATCCTGTAGCCTTTCAATGTTCTTCCTTCCTTTGACCAGAGCTCACAGTTTCCCAGAACTGCAAGCTCCTGGATCACCCTAAGCCATCTGCAAGTGACCCGGGTCTTAGCCCTGGTAGAGAGGTGGTGGTTGGGGGGGGGGGGGGGAGTAGGAAGAGCCTGAATAGAAAGAATGGAAAGAGAGAAAAAGAGAAAGAACAAGGAAAGGGTGGACTCAAGAATGAGATCGGGAGGAATTCCATGAAGTAATAACTCAGCTTTATTACTGTAATCTGGGGCATTTATACTGGACCAACTGGAGGTTGAGGCATACAGAATTTTATACCATATACTCCAGATAACTACAGGAATGTGACAATGCTTTGCCCAAAGCACCAAAGACAGTTGGTGCCAGGCAGGCGAGCAGGAGATCAGTAGGACTCCAGCCTGAGGGCTGGGGGTTGCCAGCTGACCTCCTAAGTGCTTCTGCCAAACAGAATCCCCAGTATCCCATACCTGGCACAAGGATTTTCATCTAATAAACTGTGGCATTATCCATCTAGACAGGGTGATTCCATTTTAACTTGTTATTATTCTTCAATGCTTTGCTATTCTAAAATATTTCCCTTCCAACTTCCATTTGCATATGATGAACTCTATTTTGGTGCATAATGAAAAATATTTTTGATTGTGTTCTGGGTACAATATGGTTTTGTGTCTTTTAAATCTTTCATATTCATTAAAATCTTCCCCTACATATAGATCATTTTATTCCTACATTTGTTAATTAAAGTTAACAAACTTTTCTTTGTAAATCTCTTTTTATCATCTTTGTGATCATAGAAGATATCTTATTGACAATGGTGCTGTAACATGAAATCTTAGTCAAAAAGACTGTGGATCATTATCACCTATCATTTCACATGTCTATGCTGCTCTGGTAAACATTTCAAACAATATGGAAAAATTTAAAAGAAGAATTAATACTACCTGAAGCCAGTTCTTAAAAATTTCCAGTGTTGGGCTTTTTCTGAATGTAAACCTCACTGTTTCTCTGTACCTAAACCTGGAGCTCACTTTGTAGATGATGTACCCCATTTTTATTATCCAGTCATAAGTTGAGGGGCATTTGGGTTGGTTCCAGCTCTTTGCTATTGTGAAGAGAGCTGCAATAAACATAGCTGTGCATGTATCTTTGCGGTAAGATGCGTCTTGTGGATATATACCCAGGAGTGGTATGGCTGAGTCAGGTGGTAGGCTCATTTTGAATTTTTTAAGGGTTCTCCACACTGCTTTCCACAGTGGTTGTACTAGTTTACATTCCCACCAGCAGTGGATGAAAACTGAAACCACAGGTGTTGGTCCTTGGAAACGTGTATGGTAAGAAATAATTACTGGGAAAAACTGCTGTAGATTTTACCACAACATGCATATGTTCATTTTACTAAAAAAAAAAAGTATCTTCTAGTTTAAAGTAAATTTGAAAATTAGAACACATGAACAAACAAATCAGAGAACTAAAAGAAGATATGGATAAACTAAAAGAAGATAATGATAAACTTAAAAGACTAAAAATGAACCCACCATTTGACACAATTATACTCTAGGGTGTATGCCCAAAGGATTCATTCTATAGCAGAGATACATATGCAACCATTTTTATTACTGCTCTTTTCACAACAGCAAAGAGTTGGAAGCAACCCAAGTGTCCCTCAACTGATGAGTAGATAATGAAAATCTGGTACATTTACACAATGGAGTTGTATGAAGCAGTGAAAAAAGATGACATCATGAAATGTGCAGGTAAATGGATGGAACTAGAAGCTGTTATGCTCAGTGAAGTGACACATATACTCCAAAAACAAATGACGGACCCTGTCCCTCATTTGTGGAACCTCGCACCTAATCCTCATAAGTAAGTATATATCCAGATGTAACTACAGGAACCAGGTAAATGAAAAGGAACCAGGAAGGTAATGGGAAAGAGGGAACCTGAGACAGAAGGCTAGTAGGTGGCAGGTGTCACTAAGGGAGGAATGGATAAAATCTGGCTATCTAAATGCGTTGGGAGAGGAAGAGTTATAGAAGGAAAGGTGGGGATAAAGAGGAAAAAGGAGCCCAAGAGAGGTCAGGCCATAGGAGACTGGCAGCATCAAGGGAGAAATGGGGTTATTTTAAATGGAGAAGACATGGGGGAGGGCTAGACAGGTAAGAGGAGAGAGGAGAGATAAATAATACCTTCCTAAGGTAAAAGACCCCAGACACTCAGACTAACAACATATTGACAAATTACACATATGATACCTTTACATTAGTCCATATGCCAAGATGAAGGCAGCGTATCAAGTACCAGACAGGAGAAACTTTCCTTCAAGTTGTTGGCCAGGGAAGTCCAAGAGACTTCCAAAATTACACAGACTATTGCCACAGCCCTTGATTGCCTCCCTGAAGGTAAGACCCTATTGCTGAAGACAGGACATACTTCGGAGACCAGATTTTGAGCAACGGAGCTGGATCTGACCTGGAAGCCACCACCCATGAGGGCTAGCTCTCTGTGGAGAGCACTATGCAAGTCACTAAGGGAGATCATCAATAGATGGTCCAAAATCAGCCTCAAGACCAAATATCCACATCAACGACCAGCAAAGCATAAGAAGTGGCACTTCTATCTTGGGGAAAATCAATGGCTAATCAATTGGACCTAAAGCCCACTCAGTGTGAGGAAGCTCATGTGTGGTATTGTTAACACAGCCAGATGCACACATCTGGAGAGATCATAAACCTTAGACAATTCCACAAAGTAGACACATCCCCAGGCTAAGGTAACATTTTACTAACTACAAAAGAAATATCCTTATATTTAGAGATACCATTCAGAAAAGAAGCTTTTTTTGCACCAGATGAAAATAGTACAGAGTCCCACAACTGGACACATACAGAGACATGGCCTGTGAATGGTTCATGCCTACACAACACATCTACAGTGCAACCTCTACACATAAGAACCAAACATCGCAGAATAAGGACCCATGCAAGCTCAACTGAACAAAAACCCAACACAGAACTCCAGAAATAGGTAACAGATTCCCACCTTGGCTGAGGAAAAATTGGCAGCAGATGGTGGTTGGGTGAGGAAGACCTGGCCTTCTTTAGTAAAGAAACTCTGGATAGGCTAACTGGAGCTCAGGGGAGGAGCTGTCTCAGAGGAGTAAGCTGCAGCAGTGGATTCCAGCACAAATGACAGAAGGTGTGAACTCCAAGGAGGTGGGGGTGGGGGCGCGTGCAGGCGCTGAGGGAGGCTCCCAAGGAAGAAGCAGGTATAATGATGGTGATTAAGACTGACTGAAAAATTATGTATGAAACACATAAAATTTTCAATAAAAATCTATAAATAAAAAATCTCAATCTCGACCCAATGATCAATTATATTTGTGTCTTTAGAACAGCAGGGAAAAGTATGAATAGCCTTAAAACAGTAATTTAGTAGTTCAAATGAGTGAATCAGGTCTATAATATAGATAGACCTGTAAAATATAAAAATATGGCAACCAATAGGAAACAATTTATATAAAATGTACAGAAAGGATACAGACACCGATAAAGACAGACTGATTGTTAAAGTACTTAAAGTACTGATTGTTTCTGGGAGAATAAGATTTGGCACATGTTTTAGCATACAGTTTATGTTCAAGGGTCATAATATTGGTATATACGTGATATATATATATATATATATATATATATGCATATTTTGGAACAATACAAATGTGAGGGAACAACAACGACAAAAGGACTGGATCAAAGAACTGACTGAAACAGTTAACCTCTGCCCAAACAATAAACCTCTGCTGAGAAAAACTTTAAAAAGACAGAAAAGCCAGAGAAAAAGATGCAAGACATGTATGGCAGAATGCGTGAACTGGGGTGGGGTGGGGGCATAGAAAAGGGAGTGTGTCTAAATTGGATTGAGAAATGATATATGAAACACACAAAACACCAACAAAAATATTTTAATCAAAAAATTGGCACATGTTATAAATGGGCCTTCAATTCTATAACATGATGTTTTCAACAAGAAAATGAAAGTCAAATGGCAAAATATCGAAATATTATAATTCTAGGCATTCAATATGTAAACAGTAAAGATACTTAGTAGCTCTTGTTCTGGGATTTGCAGAGTGGCTTGCAGCAAGAAAAAACTCTCCCAACATACCAGACATAGACTCTAGACAAGATGTAAGAAAACAAATATTTGAAGCTGATACAGTGTGATAAGAAGATAAAATTCGATACAGGGAATTACTCTGTGGACAATCTAAGCAAATAAAGCTTTTTCACTGAAGATATTCTCCAATCCACAAAGCTTGCTTATTATTCATGCAGAAAAACACACGCTTGTTGGTTTGAGCTGTCAGAAAACAGAGTTTGGGCTTAAAAATCCCAGTGAAAAACAAGTAGATGTTGAAAGAAGTTAGCAAAAATATGACTGCTGGGGCTGGAGAACAAAGTGCTTGTTGTGCAAATCTGAGAACTTGAGTTCGATTCCCAGCACCTACATAAAATAACGGTTATGGCAGCATGCACCTTGTGTTAGTTACTCTTCTATTACTATGCTAAAACAACATGTCTGAGACAACTTATAGAACAGAGTTTATTTATGCTTACAGTTTCAGAGAGATGAATCCCTCCTGAGGAGGAGGCCTGGCAAAAGGCAGCCAGAGCAGAAGCTGAGAGCTCACTTCAAGCACACACAAGGAGCAAAAAGAATGAGTAAATGAACTCTCAAAACCTGCCCCATGATGCATTTCCTCATGCTGAACAAAACCGAAAGCCATCCCTCTAAATAAGCTTCAAACCAAATTTGAGTTAATCATCCTCTATTTTAATTGCCTGCTGTGTTATAATGTATGAGACATGGTGAATGATACATTGTAAAGAGCCTGAATTACTTTAGATTTCTCTGATGTGCGTTCATTTTCAGTCTAACAGATAAATAAATTCCTAACTGCACAAATCACCCTAACTCCCTGGCAGCCCCACAGTGTGGTAGTGGTGATAGGGGTTACGACTGAGGAGGTAGATCCAACATCTCTCCCCAGAGGGCCTGATTCCTGGTGGTGCTAAGCAGTGGTGTAAAAAGGCCATCTTTTTTCTCTGTCCTACTATGGCTTAGCCCCAAAGGTAGAGTCAGTTGCAAAAAAGTACACAATAGAGGAAATAACCCCTAAATATCTTGCCAGAAAAATGTCAGATTAGGAGATGTATGTTGGGGAGTGTCAGGAATATATTCCAGAGAGGGTAGATCTAAGGAAAACAATCCCATAAAGTTGTGTGCCAACTTCTGGGTTCACTTTAAAACTGTGAATATATAAATCTAACTCTTCCCCTTGACAAACAAAGCAGGTCAGACTATCATTTTTCCCCTTATTCAGTCAAGAACTCCCATCTTTTCACATAATAGAGTGTTTCATGGCCTCTTCTGGCATATCTAAAATCTGGTATTACTACTACTTATGCTTTGGTCTTGAACTCACAAAGATTCACCTGCCTCTGCCTCCCAAGTGCTAGGATTAAAGGTGTGCACCATCACGCCTGGCTGCTTTGGAACCATTATTAAGTGAAGCAAGAAAAAAAGTCCACTAAGTGACTGATGGGTGGGTACCATATACAGTGTGGACAGGCTAGACAAATGACTCATGTCCTGAGCAAGAGAGCAGGACAGCAAGAAATTTCACCACGCCACTCAGAATGCCATGATTTGTGAAACTTACTCATTGTTTTTTTCTGGTAATTTTCATTTAATATGCTGGAGTTGTGATTTGATTGACCACGGGTAACTGAAACCACAGAGAGTGAAACCAGAAATAAGGGGACATTATTGTAGAGAGTAAATCACTGACCAAAGCCCAGATAGCCGATTTATTAGATATGCACAAGTGACCTACCTGGGACCAGGTCAGTGGTGAAATTTCATGCCGCCCTCCACTGTCTTGCCCAGGATCCTCCACTTCTGCCACTGTTCTAAGGCAATTCCAAAGTCCTAGGTTATAAAACGCATGATTAAAATCTATAATTCTGATGTACGAGCTTGGCAGGAATCTGTGGTAATTGTATAAGAACTGTTTCACATTTGGTTTGTCAGAACAGAGACACCAACTATGTGATGGCAGGGTAACTCATCATCCAAGCCAGTTAACTCGGAGACAACAGGCTTAGAGTCATGAGTGGCCACAAGAATATAAGAACTCAAAACCCATGGAAGTCTTGGGGAAGGATATTTGTACTTTCACGCAGTATGAAAGAAGGAGTTGACAGTATCGCACCTCTAAAGGAACCATCTAAACTAGGAATGGGGCTGGAGAGATGGCCTAGCGGTTAAGAGCGCCGACCGCTCTTGCAGAGGACTCGGGTTCGATCCCCAGTAGCCACATGGTGGCTGAGAACCGTCTGAAACTCCAATTCCAGGAGAACTCCAGTTCCAGGGGAATCCGACACCCTCTTCTGACCTCTGCGGCATTGCACGACACGGGTGCACAAACTTGAATGCAGACAGTACATTCATACACATACAGAAATAAATAAATTAAAAAAATAAATAAACTAGGAATGACATCTAGGTACTGCCACATCCTTCGAAGAGTTCCAAGGACATCCAACTGCCACTTGAACATCAGCAGAAAGTTTCTAGATAGTAGGCTATGCTTAAACAGATCTCATTTTTCCAAAATGATTTTTGTCACATGTATTAATTATATATATATATATATATATATATATATNCTATCATTTTTCCCCTTATTCAGTCAAGAACTCCCATCTTTTCACATAATAGAGTGTTTCATGGCCTCTTCTGGCATATCTAAAATCTGGTATTACTACTACTTATGCTTTGGTCTTGAACTCCAAAGATTCACCTGCCTCTGCCTCCCAAGTGCTAGGATTAAAGGTGTGCCACCATCGCACTCCGCTGCTTTGGAACCATTATAAGTGAAGCAAGAAAAAAAGTCCACTAAGTGACTGATGGGTGGGTACCATATACAGTGTGGACAGGCTAGACAAATGACTCATGTCCTGAGCAAGAGAGCAGGACAGCAAGAAATTTCACCACGCCACTCAGAATGCCATGATTTGTGAAACTTACTCATTGTTTTTTTCTGGTAATTTTCATTTAATATGCTGGAGTTGTGATTGATTGACCACGGGTAATGAAACCACAGAGAGTGAAACCAGAAATAAGGGGACATTATTGTAGAGAGTAAATCACTGACCAAAGCCCAGATAGCCGATTTATTAGATATGCACAAGTGACCTACCTGGGACCAGGTCAGTGGTGAAATTTCATGCCGCCCTCCACTGTCTTGCCCAGGATCCTCCACTTCTGCCACTGTTCTAAGGCAATTCCAAAGTCCTAGGTTATAAAACGCATGATTAAAATCTATAATTCTGATGTACGAGCTTGGCAGGAATCTGTGGTAATTGTATAAGAACTGTTTCACATTTGGTTTGTCAGAACAGAGACACCAACTATGTGATGGCAGGGTAACTCATCATCCAAGCCAGTTAACTCGGAGACAACAGGCTTAGAGTCATGAGTGGCCACAAAGAATATAAGAACTCAAAACCCATGGAAGTCTTGGGGAAGGATATTTGTACTTTCACGCAGTATGAAAGAAGGAGTTGACAGTATCGCACCTCTAAAGGAACATCTAAACTAGGAATGGGGCTGGAGAGATTGGCCTAGCGGTTAAGAGCGCCGACCGCTCTTGGCAGAGACTCGGGTTCGATCCCCAGTAGCCACATGGTGGCTGAGAACCGTCTGAAACTCCAATTCAGGGAGAACTCCAGTTCAGGGGAATCCGACACCTCTTCTAGACCTCTGCGGCATTGCACGACACGGGTGCACAAACTTGAAGCAGACAGTACATTCATACAACAAAAATAAATAATTAAAAATAAATAAACTAGGACATGACATCTAGGTACTGCCACATCCTTCGAAGAGTTCCAAGGACATCCAACTGCCACTTGAACATCAGCAGAAAGTTTCTAGATAGTAGGCTATGCTTAAACAGATCTCATTTTTCCAAAATGATTTTTGTCACATGTATTAATTATATTATATATATATATATGTGAGCTACTAATGTTTTATTCCAACACATGAGAATCATATGCACTGATTAAATGCAGGGAATCAGAAGTTCCCTCCCAGATGTCTATTTTTGGATGCTTCTTTCTTTCAGATCCTCATATACCCTTTGTCTGACACAGGAGCTACAGTCATATGACTTTGCTGTGGAACTCCATAACCTACTTCTTCCATAGAGTTGTATCCTGGTACCAATCTTCCAGCATTCTTTATCCACATTCCCCTCCCTCCCCAGCCACTGGTCATCAATACTCTATAATCAAGTCAGCTTTCTTAGCTTCCATGTTTGATAGGCAAGTGGTACTTGCTTTCTGTGGCTACATATTTTAATTGACATACATGCATGCACACACATGTGTGTGCACATACATCTGAACATATACACAACATACACATATATACATATACACACATTGTAAATATCTATGTGTGTATCACATTTCTTATTCTGTTCACCCCCTGGGGAATACCCAGATATTGTGAAGAGTGCTACAATAAACAGGAGAGCACCAGTATATTAAAGACAGTTTCATTCTGACCCAGATTCTGTGACCTCCAAAATCCACCAGGTGATTTAGGAAAAATTTCTGCTTCTGATTTGTAAATAGCTTCCAAACAGTTCAACCCTGATCTGATAAAATCAATCCTAAGACTATTCTACTGTGATTTTTTAGAACAGTGATGAAGTAAATTACACTTACATGACAATCTGCACAATTAGCACTCAAAGAAAATCAATTCCTCCTCCAATGTGCGAAGCTAGCAGGAGTGAGGACATTCTGATGCCCTCCACCCCATCTGACACAGGAGCTGTTGGCTACATATGGCTCTTTAAATTTTAAAGTGAAAATTTAATTGAAAACTAGAAACTGTGGCTCCAGTTTCTCAAAGTCGCTGCCACATTCCAAGCATTCAGTACTCAGGTAGCTAATGACTACTATGTGAACAGGTCAGATACACATTTCCATCACTGCAGAAAAGTTGAGAGGGCTCTCAGAGTCTTCCTGATCTCCCCTGTCCGATCAGGATTTTCCTTAGGCCATGCCTCCCTAAGCATCTCCACATGTTTTCTTCCTTCCAACCTCTCTTCTTTTCATCCCTTCCCCGAGCCTTATGGTGTCAATAGAAGGCACCATTTGTAATCCATTAAAGACTGTTAATTGGTTTCCCAGTCACTGTGACAGAATGTCTCACATAAAAAAAACTTAAAGAAAAGAAAATTGTACTGAGTTCATAGCACCAGGGGTTTCAGTTCTTCATCTTGCGGTGCTGTCACAGAGCAGCACACATCAAGGAGACATGAAGCAAAACAAGAGAAAGGATAGGAAAACATAGCCTTCCCCATGATGTACCCCTAGTGACTTACTCATCCAAAAGTTCTACTTCCTAAGGTTCCCAGAACCTCCCCCAAACAGTGCCATGGCCTAAGGACCACACAGTCAATATGTGAGCTTTCAGATTAGAGCCTTTGGCTGCATATTTGGTATCCAACCCATAACGAGGCCTCTCAACTTCAATGACTTAATAAACAGTCCATGACTGAGTAGCTTGTGTATGGATGAAAATGGAAAGGTGCACTCTTTTTCCAAACTAACATGCTGCATTTTAGATGAATGCTTTTGGAGATAGCATGTATTTACACAGCACCAGCATGAAAGTGGTGGCTTTGGGAACCATGGTACCTAGAATCTCCAAAACAGACATCAATGTACATTAGAGCACTTTTCAAGTCATATTATCCTATTGGCCTGGTCACTTGTCCTGGCCTAGGGTTGACATGCTGATTTGTCTCTTAGGAACACTAGGACATAACATTAGGTGCTATCAAGAAGAAATTAAACAGTCCTTCATCTTGCAAGTTGTTTATGAATAGCAAACTGAAAGAAATATGTTTGTTTTGCTCATAGCTATGAAAATTGTTAGAGTTCAAGGTGAGGTTTTTGTGTCTGACTGAATCCATTTACTCTTTGTCCATAGTGGGGCTCCTGCCAAGGCATCACACAAATATTTAACAAAGGAGGAGATAATTACCAGGCTCTAAGTAATAGCTTGGCAAATATTCCCTCTTCTCTGGTATAGGGCTCTGATAAAAACTAACAGACAAATGAAGTTTAGGCCAGGAAATTTTTTTGTACTATGAACTCTCACCCTATAAGATAGGATTAGGTGTGCAAACAGACTCCAGTTTGTCATACGGTCCATTTACCGACTCAGAGAAAAGCGGCAGGCTGTTGAGCCCAGGAGGCCTCCCCTCCCTTATGGAGAAAGTCCCACCTTTGTTCTAGTTTGATTTCTGTTGCTGTGATAAAACACTCTGACAAAAGTAGTTTAGAGGAGGAAAGGATTTGTTTGGCTTCTTCTTCCAGATCACTATGGATCATTGAGGAAAGTCAGGGCAGGAACTCACTGTGGAGGAACACTGCTTGCTGGCTTACTCCCTTACTTGCACTTAGCTTAGCTAACTTCCTGATACAGCCCAGGAGAAATCTGCTCAGGGATGGTGCCACCCACAGTGGGCTAGGCCCTCCTACATCAATTAATAACCAAAACTCACCACAGACATGCCCACAGGCCAATGTGATCTAGGCAACTCCTCCATGGAAGTTTTCCTCTCAGATGACTCCAGACTGCATCAAGCTGGCAATTAAAGCCAACTAAGATGTCCTAGAAGGTCTTGCCCTCCTAACATGCCCAACAGAAAAAGGTAAAAGAGAAAAGAGAGATAGGCAGGCCTGCCTCAGTAGGAAGTATTGTGGCATAAACCACGTTCTTTGCTCTGAATTCAGTTCAAAGCTACCCTGATGGAACTGAACTTGCTCTTCTATGTGTAGAAATGTTTATGTAACAACTAAGATCCATGTTCACCCCAAAATTAAATTGATGGCATTTCTTCAGTTTTCTATTTTTATTTTAATGATGTTTCATTGTTCATGTAAGTAATCCTTGTACATGGTTTTAATGGTTAAATTGTACTAAAATGTTTATTTAAAAAATTGTATTTTAGTGATTTTATTCCCATTTTTATTTATAACATGTTCCTTATACCTTCAACTTTTTGTAAATTTAGAATGAAGATGGATCACATTGCAGTAGATACTTAACATACTTAAGTCCTAAAAGCTCAGTGGGAAAATGTGAATCAGGCAACTGAACAAAAAACTATCAGAAGGGCATCAGAGACTTTGTTCTTTTTCATTTTTGATATATAACATATTATTGACACATTATCATCCATAACTTTTCAGTCAGTCTTAATCACCTTTATACCCACTTCTTTTTCTTAATTCAAACTTTTACTAGGCACTCTGGAGGCAGAGGCAGGCAGATCTCTGTGAGGTCAAGGCCAGCCTGGTCTGCAAAGTGAGCTCCAGGCCAGCTGGTACTAAAGGGAGACCCTGTCTCAAAAAACCAAAAAAAGAAAAAGGAAAAAGTCTTATAATTTAATCCAAACACTTGTTTCTATAGAACAAGATTACTGCGGTTTAGAGAAGTAACAACTTGACCAAGTTCATAAGACAATTTCCTGAATCTGTGTCTTCAAAATCTGAGATACGGTTCTATTTCTCAAGAGATATAGACTTAAATAGATTAAGGTTTTATGTCGCCATTGTTTGTTTCTTTCTTTGAGGTTCTGGCTAAAAAGTTTCACAGCTGGTCATGTGTTTGCAGACAAAGCCGCATTACCTGGTTGCCCTGTTTTGCTAGCAACCACTGATGCTAATTGTCCAAAGTTATTATTTCACCAGGGTTTATTTATTATTTCATCAGTGTTTAAAAAGGCTCATGGCTTCCAGTGGGAATATTGTTTGATGAAAATATTTTTACTTTTTTTTACCATGAACCTCATCAATATACATCTTGAGGATACACAAATACATTCAATAAGTTCTTCTATAATTATAGTAATACCCCCAAATAACTGCTCTAAAACTCTGGCTTTAGGGCATTTTTTTGGTTATATGTACATAACTGTAATCTTGTGTGTGTGTGTGTGTGCGTGCGCGCGCGTCTGTGTGTATGACTATTTGGTCCTATTTGTATACATATAATACTGGGGATTGAACCCAGGCCCTCATGCATACTAGGCAAGTATTCTAGCACTGTACTATGGATCTCTAAGCTATATCCCTGTCCTCAACATTTTAAATTTTAGATAATATATAGCAAAAGCATTTATATTCTAATATATACAGATCTACTGTTTTGAAGGAATCTAACTTTTCCACATGTTGTGTAAACTAATGAAAGAAGATATTTATTTTATTTAATTAAATGTTATTTATCATATTTAGTGACCATTTCTACTTCTGCCATAAATTATATGTTCATATTCTCTGGCTATTAGTTCTACTGGGTTTTCAATTTTTAGTAAATTTTTGCAAATGTCATACAATATATTTCAATCATATTTAGACTCCTCCCCTATTTTTACTCCTCTTAATGTTCCCTGCCAAATTTCATGTACTCTGTCATGCATATTAAGTTATAATAAGTCAAATTTGTATCTCTAAATGCCCTTTGGTACAGGTCCACCCACTCACTGGTTAACCTATGTAGCATCACATTCTTAAAGAAAACCAACTTGGGCTGGAGAGATGGCCTGGCGGTTAAGAGCGCCGACTGCTCTTGCAGAGGACCCGGGTTCGATCCCCGGCACCCACATGGCGGCCGAGAGCCGTCTGAGACTCCAATTCCAGGAGAACTCCAGCTCCAGGGGAATCCGAGACCCTCTTCTGACCTCCGCGGCGTTGCACGACACGGGTGCACAGACTTGCATGAGGGCAGTACATTCACACACATACAGAACTAAATAAAATTAATAAAATAAATAAATAAAAAAGAAAACCAACTCTTCCTCTCTCATCAGTTACCAGTTGCCAATAGTCCCTCAGCTAAGGTTGGGGTTTCTGAAACCCACTTCTATGTTGGAATTTTGTCTGGCTTGAGCTCTCATACACCTTATTCATGCTGTCACCACTGCTGTGAATTTGTACGACTATCTTCCCAGCTATCTGGAGAGCTGTTTCCTTATGGTCATCCACCCCCTGTGGCTCTTATGATAGGTTTCCAATTTCATGTCCATAGGACCATTTAAAAGCTAGGGGGTTTTTTGCTTTATTTTCCTCTTTTCTAAATAGTTTATTGACTGTATTTATTTTATTTTGGGGAGTCTTCTTTGAGACGGGGTCTCCCTTTAGTCCCAGCTGTCCTGGAGCTTGCTATGTAGAACAGACTGGCCTTGAACTCACAGAGATCTGCCTGTTTCTGCCTCCCGAGTGCTAAGATTAAAGGTGTGTGCCACCATGCCCAGCCTAAGACAGTTCTTAGCTGCCATGTGGGTGCTAGGAATCAAAACCAGGTCCTCTGCAAGAGCAGTCAGTGCTCTTAAGTGCTGAGCTATCTCTCCAGCCCCAACTGTCTTTATTTTATGTGTATGTGTGCAAGTGTGCCAATGTCATGCAATCCCAACAGAGGTCAGAAGAGGGTGTAGGATCCCCTGGAACTGGAGTTACAGATGGTTGTTAGCCATCATGTGGGTGCTGAGAATTGAACCCAGGTCCTCTGAAAGAACAATTAGTGCTCTTAACTACTGACCCATCTCTTCAGCCCCTATGTTCCTCTTTTTTATAATGTTCTAGCCATTGTAGTTGACTAGATATACCCAAAAATTCTTTTATTCTCTTGACATTAAGACATGGTCCCATTACCTGAATATGTATGGGCTTTGCAATTGCACTGATAGAAAACAATGGAAATGACCCATGCCATTTTCTGAGAGCAGCTTGAAGAGACAGAGCTTCTACTTTTTGTCTGTGGGGACATTTCCTTTTGAGAACTAACCACCACAGTGTGAGACATCCTAGGAGACTGTGTGGAGCAGATCCTGTAAAGAATTGAGCCCTCTCCCACAATACAGTCCCAGTTGAGCTGTAGATGACAGACAGCACCAACTCAGCAGCCATGTATGTTAACAAGTTCTTTTGGAAATAAATTCTGATGCTGATGTTATCAGAAAAGTAATAGGTCCTACCCTGCTAAGCCCCACCCAAATTATAGATTCATGAACAAAACGGTTTCTGAAAACACTATGAGTTTTAATATGCTTTATCAAGTATTTTATAAATCCAAATCAAACACAGGTGTGTTAGCCTGTGATGTCTATTAGCTGAGGCAAAACAGAATCAAAATGCTGGGGGGTCCATTGATACTCATTTTTACTAGCGATTCTCTACAATTTTGGAGCAAAGCACCTCTTCTGGTTCTAAGTGAACCAGAAGATATTTAAAGAGGAATGCTTTTTTCTGTTGACTCACAATAGAGGAAGGGACAACAGGACAAGGAACAAACAGTGGCTGCTCCATAGTAACAGAACTCAACTCACAGGAATTGTTCATAAACACCTGTGTGCCAAACAACACATTTGGGAACTAGGGGGACATTTTCATTTGGCAGTCTTTTATTTTCAGATGAAGCATGAAAATGCAAAGGTCAAGTTACTTAAAGAAAAACTTTGTTTTACCAGGGTCAAATGTCAAAATGTGGATTAGAGAGACAGACAGACAGACAGACAGACAGACAGACAGAGGCTGCCTGCCCCCTTGTCTGTGGTGCACACCCTCAGATCTAGACCAGCACTAACACACAGTGGAATCTTCATATTTGTCGAATCAGATTGTCTTAGTAAAATCTTTTCTTTCTCAAAGTTTGAGGAAGCACAAAAGAGAACACTTAATCTGTCATTCTGCTATTTTTGACTCAATTCCAATCCACAGTGAAGAACTACTTGGGAAAAGAGAAGTGATAGGAACATGTTCAGAAGTGATGAGCAATCCCTGGAGAGCTTGTTGAACTCAGAGCCAGGCCAAGGAAATCCACAAGGTGCCTGCAGCGTTTTTGTTTTGTTTTTTTAATGGTGGAAAGCTAAGGAAATTCTTAAAAGTAAAAATGTAAGTATGTTGAAAGGGAGCAGGAACTCGAAAGACCATCCATTGGCAAAGTTGGAAAATTTTCAGTTCAATAAGAGTAATAGAAGCTGTTATGCTAAGTGAAATAACACAGTTCCAGAAAGACAAACGATGTACGGTATCCCTCATTTGTGGCAAATTCTTATTTGTTAAGGCAAACTGAGTATTTTTTTTCTTTTTAGTAAATATAATACCTTATGCCACTATTAAAAAAAGTACATTAGTGGGGGGAATGGGGGGGACACGGGTCTAGATTTGTTAAAAAAATAAAAATAAATTTATGTGGAAAAAAGTACATTAAAACATGCATCAACTTGCTGTGTAATTTAGTAATGTAAACTAATATTTCTTTTTACATGTGTGCAACTCTACTGTTAAAAGGTGAATCCGGGGCTGGAGAGATAGCCCTAGTGGTTGAGAGCTCCGACTGCTCTTGCAGAGGACCCAGGTTCGATCCCCAGCACCCACATGGCGGCTGAGAACCGTCTGTGACTCCAATTCCAGGAGAACTCCAGTTCCAGGGGAATCCGATGCCCTCTTCTGACCTCTGCAGCATTGCACGACACGGGTGCACAGACCTGCATGCAGACAGTACATTCATACACATACAAAAATAAATAAAATAAAATAAAAAAGGTGAATCCCTAAACATGTTTTGGAATTAACCTATAGTTTATTTTCAGACATCATAATATTGGTATATGTGTGGATTGTATACATGCACATTTTGAACTAATATAAAATTAAAGAAAACAACCACAACAAAAAATACTTGTTCAAATAACTGACTGAAACAGTAAATTTTTGCTCCAAACAGTAAAGTTCTGCAATAAAAAAAATTTTTTTAAAGACTAAGAAAAACATGCAAGACATGTATGGCAGAATGCACGAGCTCAGGAGGGGTGGGGGGCGTGGGAGGTAGAAAGGGTCTAAATTTGATTAAGAAAGGTTTTATGAAATGCACAAAATAAAAATTTAAGGAAAAAAGAGTAATAGTAGATTGCAATCCTAATTGCAAAATTAACTTCTACTAATCTTTCCTAATATATAAATAGAAAACTCTTCCTGAAAGAAATATTTCCATTAATACATAGAAAATAGCCATTGGACAAGCACAGGAATGGTTGTTTAAAGTAAGGTCTGCCAAAGAAAGTTAATGGGCCAAAGTTTAAGCAGAAATATTGTATTTGCATATCTGAACTTATCTTCCTTAAAATATTGAGTGATAAGAATTGGGAAATATAAACTTTATGGTGGAGACCCTGGCAGACATTATTTTCACCAAGAGTTCAATCTTGACATTGCCAATAACAGACACAGAAACCAATTACATCCTGAAATGAAAGACATCACATCTATGGAGTCCTTCCCAATAGAGGATAATCTTGATTCAATCATGAGAAGCATCTATGGGGATCTTCCATTTGAATAACTGGTGCTTTGAAAGTGTCAAAGTCGTGTAAAAGAAGGAAAAACTGAAGTACTGTCACAAATTGATAGAACATCTTAAAAGACAAGAAAAAATCAAGAGAAATCTCTACTCACATACATTCAATACTTACAATGCAACACAGAACAGCAGATGTGGAGGGGGTTCACCATACAACAAGTAATTCTTGCCTCTGATTCAACACAATACTAGCAAATTTTACCTGAACATAGACTCAGATACTACAGGTTAAAGGCTCAGTCACAGGATACTGCCCCCTATATCACATGACAATTGAAAGTAGTCCCCTATACTTAACGGCTATAAATTAGGGTGTCCATGACTCCCTTTTCAGAGTCAATTGATTTAGCAATTTTAGCTCACATATCTTATGAGAACACTTTACTGTTTTTATTTTTTTGTCTTTTCAAGATAGGGTCTCCCTGTAGCCCCAGCTGGCTGGAACTCACTCTGTAGACCAGGCTGGCCTTGAACTCACAGAGATCCACCTGCCTCTGCCTTTGATCCCAAGTGCTGGGATCAAAGGCGTGCACCACCACACCTGGCAACACTTTACTGTTTTTATATTACTATAGGATATTATAACATAGCCAGAAGGAAAGATGCATAGGATAAGATATGTGGGAAGAAGCCGGGTATGGTAGTGCACACATTTAGTCCCAGCATTTGGGAGGCAGAGACAGGAAGATCTCTGTGAGATCAAGGCAAGCCTGGTCTATCTAGAAAGTTCCAGGCCAGCTGAGGCTATAAGAAGCCCCTGTTTCAAAAGGACAAAAGCAACGCCGGGCGTGGTGGTGCACGCCTTTTATCCTAGCACTTGGGAGGGAAAGGCAGGCAGATCTTTGGGAGTTCTAGGCCAGCCTGGTCTACAGAGTGAGTTCCAGGACAGCTGAGGCTACAGGGAGACCCTGTCTCGAAAAGACCAAAAAAAGGACAAAAACAAAGGTACATGGAAAGGGGCAGTGAACATTTGTGCTCTCTGCAGTCTATCAATCTCTTGGATCATGTTTATTTTGAAAGTTTTCTAAACTCCAGCATTGGAGGATTTATGGAGACTTTATTATGAAAATGTGATTGATTACAACACTGATCTTTGGGGATCACATCGATGTTCAGTTCTTCTCCTCCTTCTCCACAGAGGTTGAAGGATGAGTGGGTTTGAAAGTGGTGACCCTCTAATTACAAGTTTCATTCCCTGAGAAGATCCAGGAACACACTACGAGACACCTCAACAAAGCAAAAGATGCTCCTGTCACTCAGGAAATCCCAGGGACTTTTGCTAAGGGAGCTGAATGACAGAGGCTTGTAACACTCAGGTGATTGTAGAAATCTCAGAACCACTGAATGTTTTCTTTCATATCTAGGTTCCAATTTCAGATCTTTAGATTCACGTGTTTAACCTGGAGCTCTGTAGAAGCAAGGAGACTAAAAAAAAAAAAACAGCCATTGCAGCGGGAGTGGCCTTATGGGGGGGATAGCAGGGCCAGGGTGATTTGAACACAGGGAGGGTACTAGCGGGTAGTTTAGCAGGGATGGAGGTGGGAAGGTGTAGGAGAACAGTGCTGGAGAAAGAAGAGTTCATCAAAGCAAAGGGTACATGAAAAATCCATATGGAAACCTACTAATTTACAAACCAATTAAAAGCATATGTTTTTTTTAAAGGTCACTTGCAAAAAGTATTTATTAACAAATGCAATTTGAGGTGGGGGAATCCTTACAGAGCTAGGACACCCACCAGAGACCAATGTCTTCGCATCTGGAAGGAGTCCAATGTCCCCGAGATGACCATGCACAGCTTTCAGGAGAGTCTGGGACACTGGGTCCATGTACTTGGGCACCAAAGCTGCATCTATAAGATGCAAGAAAGGCCTTGGCAGAGACTGGGTGCACCACAGAGGGCAGAAGCTCTGCACTAGGCAGGAACATTCTCTCTTGTGCACCTGCACATGACATCTGGAAAACAATTAAGAAAAGTGAAGTGCCCCAAGCTGAAGTGCCCTAGCCAGCGAATGCCAATGACAGGCTGGGCAGGGTCAGGGCCCTGCTTGACGCTCAGGAGACTCTCTGCAGGGGTGAAGAAGGCAGTATGGATGGGTACAGAAAGGAGGGTGCCACACGAGGAGAGTGATGTCACGATGGAGTGTCAGCCAGATGCCAGGCATAGCCAACAGGTGCCTCATGCTCTGGGCCTGAGCTAGAAACAGCACCTCTGAGCTGCCAGCTGCCAGCTTCACAACCTGGCCTCTGCGTGCAGATCAACGGGTACTGTGGGCTTCAGGGAGGGCATGCCTCACTCACTTCCACCTGTAGGCTGGCTGGCTGGGTGGGACTTAGGGTGGACAAGCTCTTCTCTCTCTTTCTTTTTTTTTATGCCTTGGCTCCTGCTTATGGGTATGTGTAATACAACTTAGGCATCTATAGGTCAAAACAAAAACCTAAAAAAAAAAAAGAGGGAGGGGGGAGGTGGGGTACTATCCTTTCTGGGATACAAATGGAAAACTCTGTGTTTCAATCCTATTGATAAATTTTCAATTTTTCTGATCTTGAAAATAACAATGGGAGGAGAATTTTATGTTCCCACAGGTAAAAGTCACCAATCTAAATGCCTGAAAACATACAACTTATGGCTGTGCAGGATGAACTGGGGAATGTCAGCAGAGAGGTTGACCCATCTGAACACTAAGGAATGAGGAACATCAGACTGCCTGAGACACGGTCACTGAGCATCTCTCTGAATAATATTGGGGTTGACTGTTAATAATGGACCCTAATGCTGAGAAACCTTCCTACCTCTCCCCCCCCTTTTTTTTTAGGAAAAAGAAAAACAGGATGGTAATGAAACCACTCCCAAACTGTAAACTAGAGCCAATTGTTACAGTGGTAATTTCCTATAAAACAGGCACAACGTATTAACTGATTGATAGGCATAGGAACTGTGAAAGGATATTTCTCTATCTAGAGCCAAATTCAATAGTAAAGTGTTTATAAGTTGTGTAATTAAGCAAAATATATTACTACAGGAAAGCTCTGACATCAGCAATGAATTATTCTGCCTAGGAGATGTTGGCTAGGGGATTCAAACCCGCCCCCCCAAATTATAAAGGCCTTTTGCCTATAAGTGGGATATATGCAAGGAGAAAGGCAGTAAGTCCCTGTTGTCGAAGACCTGGTGTGAGCATGAAAAATGTTATGAGACGTCACTTGCTAGCGTACAACTGGCCTCTGAAATGCTAGAGAGCGTTACCAAAGGCCACTAAAGCAATACAGCAAAATATTGGTCTCCCTGAGACAAGCAAGACTCCTCCGTCAATATCAGCTACACCTCAACAGCCTGGAGATACTGTGCAACAGTGGCAGCCAAGTGTCTATATATATCCCAAATCTATTTGGCTATTAGCTCTCTCCTTGGAGGAATAACTCACAGCGGATGCCACAAGCTTATGTCCTCTAGTGGTTAGGAGATGTTATAAGCCACAATAAGAACTTGTCACCCTTTATAGAGAAACCACAGTTTGCGGATTAGCATACCATCCAAGCATCTGTGTCTATGCTCACAGCTTAGCTTGACATAATAAGTGGTACTGCTTAAATGCCTGTACATCCAATAGCTTGTGCTTTGTTAGTATGACTAAAAAGGGTATCACTGGGAAAGCTGTCAATCCATGAAGGGAAACAACCTGAACAGACTGGAGTCCAAAATGACAACTCCAAAGAAATTAGACTGTTTTCTTCTCACCCACTTGTGCCCCTTTCCCAAAGCCCAGGGAACAAACTGCGGAAGAGGAGGCGTGGTAGATTGTAAGGGCTGTGGAGAGATAGGGGTGAATCATGAGACTATAGGAATATAGTCTGGACACCTGATTGATCAACATGCCTGTGCATACAAGCTTCTCCAACTGGACTATGGGAACCTTGGGTTGTTCAAAATTTGGACATAGATACTTGCAAAATGCACCAATTACTTAATTGTATGACATACTGAGTAACATCATTGTTATCTGCAAACAACTGTGTCATTGTATTGTAGAATCCCTTAAAAATAAAAAAAAATTTTTTAAAAAGCATATGTTTTTTTTTAAGGGAAAGGAGAGATCCTGCAAGATTAGATAATGTTGCTCCTGAAAGCCATTGTTTATTAAACAAATATCCCAGTGCCAGATGTGAGATATCTCCTTTTATGAATTGTTGGTCAGGGAGGCCTCTAAAACAACACAGATTTTTGCCATCCCTCTTGATTACCCATCAAACCTAATAGATTAGGCTCTATTGCTGAAGATGCCACACATTTGGTTGCAAGATAGAGAGAAATCAAGCTGGAATTGAGCTGAATGTTTCTTCTGGATATATAAGCTGCTGGGAGAGGACATTACCAAGCTATGAACCCTACAAACTTCAATACCAGCCTGCCACACAAGATGTGCCCATTTGTGCAATTGTGGCACAAGTGTTACATGGGTATTGAACTACTCTTTGCTTGGATTTCAGGCCCAGTCCACAAAAGGAAATTCATGCCTAGTACTATAAACCCAGGTAAAAACTCATAGCTTCTGAGGTCTTAAATCCAAGGAGTGAACTTACCAGTCTCGTATAGCTAAATTGGCATAATAACACCAAACAGCCTTCTATTTGTACTTATACCCACAGGCAAATGCTACTCCCAGCTTCAATCAGAGAATCTTCTCCTTGCAATGAACAGCAATGAATGCAGATATGCACAGCTGGTAAACGTGCTGAGAGTAAGTGGCAGTTCAGTGCTCAGGACATTTGTATCTAAAGCTCAGAGAACACCTCAGAAGGAAGGATGGGAAGTACATAAGAGCCAGAAGACAGGGAGAAGGGCCATGAAACCTAGATTCTGGGGATAGCACAGTCAGTGCAGTCATGAATCCACAACAGCTATGGTTGCCTACAATGAGCCTGCACAAGACTGGGCCTATCAAAGGTCAGTCATGAAGGACCATCAGGTCATAGCTCTCCCACTGAACTACTGGATACTGATGGATTCTGTGGAGGGGCAGTGGTTGTTTTCAGTTGTAGATGCACTGAAGAGCCTACCAGGCCCTAGGGATAGTTCCAAATCAATGGTGACAGGGCCTCAAAAAAAAAACGAAAAAGAAAAAGAAAAAGAAAAGAAAAGAAAAAGGCATGAATGTGGAAAAGGGACTTAGAGGAAGGGAGAGTAATAAGAGCTGAGAGGAGAGGAAGAAGAGAGAAAGCAAGGAGCTGCAATAAACAGGTGTTATACCTATCACACAGTTGCCAGAGAACAAATTCAATAAAAGTTTCCATTCTTGCTGACCTCTATGTCAAAAACAAACATCAGGTGCTGAAGAAATGGCTCATCTGTTAAGCACACTGGCTGCTCTTCCAGAAGGCCCATGCAGTTTCCAGTCACCGTGTGGTGGCTAACACTTAACTGTTTGTAACTCTAGTTCCAGGGCATCTGATGCCCTCTTCTGGCCTCCATGGGCATTATGTGATATGGGTGCACTTACATGTTTGCAGGCAAAACACTCATAGACATAAAAATAAAAATGAATAAATAAATAACCTTGATATCAGAAGAAAATATTCTCTGAAAATCTTTATAAGAGTTTTCAGTGGCTGGAGACATGGCTTAGCAGTTAAGAGCACTGGCTGTTCTTACAGAAGACCTGGGTTCAAATCCCAGCACCCACAACATGGCTAACAACTATCTACAATTCCAGTTCCAGTGGATCTGACACTCTTCTGTCTGCTGTGGGCACGGCACAGGATGGGTTCACTTACATACACACAGGCAATATATTCATACACATAAAAATGAATAAAAATGAAGAATTTTCAGAGTTATATGCCAAAAAATAAGGGCAGACACACACAAATTATATATATATATATATATAATTTCACAACCAAATGTCATGCATCATCCCACAGTCCAAAAATACATTAATGGAAAAGCCTACAAATTTTAAAGAAATACTATAGTCACTTCATTTTAAGATAAATGTCTTCATTTTTATTATTGTTATATCAGATGTTAACAAAGGGAAGCAGAATGAAGGGAGAGGGGAATTTACTGGATTATTTTTCCAATGGTTCTGTAAGCCTAAAATGGTCTCAAAATGAGAAAGTTTTCAATGTGTGATGAGCACATCTTGGAATTCCTAGGACAGACAGAATAAAACACTAGCTAAACTTAGCTCACACTAGCCATTAAGAAAATAGTGTCAGAGAAGAGACAGACATGATCTCACATCCAGAGATCCTAAAGGGAAAGTGACTCAGGAAAAATAGTGGACACTAGAGGAAACAGCAACATACGAAAAGCCTCTGAAACACCGTCCGGCCTCTTCCTTCCTCCACAGGCTGTCAGTCCTATCCATTCAGCCTTCCTCTCCGGGACTGCATTGTACCAGGGGGTACTCTCATCTTCATCCTAGCTAATCATTTCTCCTACACAACTTCCTAGTATATCCTAAGTTGGAATCACCAGAATCATTTTCCTTAAGCAAGAACCTAATCATTTCTTCCTCTCAAGAACTTTGAAGCCTATTTTACTTAGAATAAATCTAAGTTCCTAAGCATAACATGAATGGTCCTTTACTAACACTTAGTCACTCCTCAATGTCAGCCTTATCTCTTCTTGCTCTTCAAGAAACTATTCGTGTTCCAGCTTTGGGAATAGTCATAAATTCCAGAACATTCTCTCTCCTGACCTATGTTCATGTTACTTCATCATCCTAACATGCTTCTCTGTCCTGCAAGATCTCCAGCATTCTGGATCAAATTATTTCTATTTTCAACAGATTCACCATAGAAGAGTTAACTGCAAGAATAGTTAACTCAGTTCCTCTCTTGTTCTCATCTAAGACATTATGACACTATATTCTGTCACTGAGCATACTGCACATGGTTTGTGGTATATAAGCTTGAGTCTCTTAATAGAATGTAAATCCTTTTGTGGCAATACCCACATCTAATTCAACTAAGATTCCCCAGCCCTGGGTCAAGACTTGACCCTTAAGAGTCAAACATCACTACCAGTTACATTGAACTACATTAAGAGATAATTAGAGCTGGTTCTGAAAAACTACATCAGAAGCAGCAATTTAAAAAGATATGGGGCTGCACATTTGTTATTGAGCTCAAGTTTTTAAATCAGACACACACACATACGCACACATGCACACACACACACACACACACATATGCACACATGCACACACACACACACACACACACACACACACACACACACACCTAGAGGAGAAAATCAAAACCTAGTGATTACAGATGGCCATAAAGGAGTGGTATGGAAGTACAAGTACTCTATAAAAAATGTTTATTACAGCAATGATTCTACTTTGAAAACAAAACTTGTTAATGACAATGGAAAAAAACTCAGCTAGTTACAACTTCAAGAAGAGCAAGAAGCAGAAAAGCCCACACTCTGGACAAAACAGCAAAAATGACAAAACACAAAAAAGGTGAAATATGCAGCACAAATTTACCCAGCTTTCCTTTTGCATATTTTTTCTATCAAGGAAAAGATGTTCACAATATAAGATGCAGAAAAAAAAACTCATTAGAGGAAATGAAACTAATTTGCTTTGAAAGAAATTATATCACTAAATTCAATTATGTCAGGGCATGCAAGCAGTTTGCTCATTACATTAAATTACTGTCAGAACTACATATCAGAAATTATAAGAGATGAGATTATACAAAGTTCTGGAGATGGAAATTTGCAATTAAAAACAGAGTAAGAAAAAAGAAAAAAAAAACCTAGGTATTTTGAGAATCATAAATCTCTTAGTCTAAAATTGAACACTGACTAACTTATACAGGAATTATCTGATAAATAATTTGTCATATATTATAAAGCTACATTGACAAATATACTGACCACTTCTGACAGCTCATCATTTAAACTTATTTGATTTTTTAATTAAAAAACATTAGTGGGTTGTATTAGCCACATTTTCACTGCTCAATAGACACATATTGCTAGTGATTGCCCTATTGGATTGCTCAGAAAATACATTTCCACCATTGGAGAAAGCTCCATTTAGTAATGGTGGTAGAGAAAAAAGTAATGATTAGGCACCAGCAAAAATTTACTGAAAGTGTTACATCAAACCAATAAAAAGTCTATCCTTTGAGAAGACATATATATGTGCCACAGACCGTCCCAGCGGGGGACTCACTCAATCTGCAGGAACCAGGGTCTTGGAAGGAGGGCACGGGTTTGGCGAATATTAGACAGACATGACACCAGAGTGGTCTTGAATCTGGTGCATTTTACTAAGAGCAAGCAACTGTTTATATAGTACATGTCAGAAAAGACAGATCAAGATTAATTCATCCCCAGGAACAATTAAGCCCTTTACTAAAGAGTTTAAGTTTTACACATTAAACAGAAGCACTAACCAGAAGCACTAACCAGAAGTATTTACACATGGCACTTTGCTCAAGATCAGCACATCTCCAGGAATAAACAGTGGTCATAAAACCACAGACCATGGGTGGTTTGTTTGTGAGATGTGAGACATTGTCTCCCTTTGAAGCTTCAGTTTGGTTCTTTCCCATTCTTCCTGGCGCCCGATCTCTAGGCTGTAATTCAAGCCATGGCCTGGGAGAGTCTCTTAATTAGTTCTGTTTTTCTCAAAGGAGAAGCCCGCCGCATGCCTCTAACCAAGTATTGCATTTTAACATGCATAACTATAACCAAGATTTCCATATTGCTAATTTTATCAGGTGCAGTTCCTTGCTCGAGGGACTGAGCTTTAAGTCTGGAAAAACACTTCTGCTACTTGTAACTGACTATGATATCACTCAGTGCAATGTCTTCCCTTCCATTTTACCTTTGTAAGGGCTTTTAGGAAGGGAGGGTCTTTTTGGTTTTTTCTTTACTATATTTTTCTAAATAAGGAGCCCACTATCTACCTTTATTTAAGTAATGTTTTTTACCATGTATGACTGTAACTGGAATTCCTATTTTACTAATTTTGTCTGGGACTGGTATGGCAGTAAATTTCTAAGATAAGCAAGGTGCACTCATAAACTCCTGAGGTATGTAAGCTGGCTTGTAAATTCCTGAGGTAAGTAAGCTGGCTCCTAAACTCCTGAGATAAGTAAGTTAGTAATTTTCTGTGAGCATGTATGCCTGACAGCTTTGGCTCCCAACATATATATATATATATATGTGTATATATATATATATATATATATATATATATACATATATATATATATATATTTCAGATGGGATAGACTATCTTAACTCCAAGCAACCAACAATTTCTTATGAATCCTCATTGTTAAAAGTAAGGAAAGTGCGGCCATGTTTATTTCAGCTCTCTTCACAATAGCAAGGAGCTGGAACCAACCCAAATGCCCCTCAACTGATGAGTAGATAGAGAAAGTGTGGTACATCTACACAATGGAGTTCTATGCAGCAAAAAAGAAAGATGACATCATGAGCTTTGCAGGAAAATGGCTGGAGCTAGAGGACATCATGCTGAGTGAAGTAACACAGTCCCAGAAAAACAAACGATGAATGGTATCCCTCATCTGTGGATGCTAGTGCCAATTACCTAGTTGTAAGTATTTCTTGTGCATGGCCCCTTGAGCCTTTGTCCAAGCAGTTGGGAGTGATGCATATTGGAAACAACAACAACAACAACAACAACAACAATAACAACAACAGAAAGGACTGCATCAAAGAACTGACTGAAACAGCAAACTTCTGCTCAAAACACTCAATTTCCACATGGAGAATATTGAGGAAGACTGAGAAAGAGATGAAAAGCATGTTTGGCAGAATGCATGAGCTCTGGTGGGGTGGGGGATAGGGTGGGGGACATGGGTCTATATTTGATAAAAAATATATAAATAAAAAAAGTAATGAAAGTGGACAGTAGGCATTATGAAACTGTATAAATAACTATCCAGATAGTATTGATAGATGAATAATATAATTTGAGAACAATGATCTATAAACTAGTAAACTAATTCCAAAATCTTGTTATCAACCCTCTTTGTTCAACATTTTTATGCCTCATAAATAAAAGAAACAGTTATCAAATTTTCAAGTAATTAATTATAAGATTATTCTATAACTCTCTGAGAATTTGTTTTCTAAGATATATGAAAACCTTTTGTTTTTTAACTTTTTTATTTTATGTGTATGAGTGTGTTGCCTGCATGAATGTAAGTGCACCCATCTCATGCAATGCCCATGGAAGTCGAAGAGGTCATCAGACTCCCTGAAACTGAAGTTAGAGATGGTTGTTAGCCACCATGTGGATGCTGGGAATTGAACGTAGGTCCTCTGCAAGAGCAGCCAGTGCTCTTGACTGCTGAGCCATCTCTCCAGCCTCATGAAAACCTTTTATAATATTACTTATGATTCACAGATTCCATTCCTCCATGATTAAATTGTGAATGTTTGCAAGGATTTAGGATATCCATGCTATTTGTAGCAAAATACTTGGAGGAGTGTGAATTTTATTAAAAAGTCTCAGTACATTTTCATACATCACCATTGCACTCCTAGTAATGTTGTGTGAATATTCAAAAGTCTATGTGTCTGTAAGAGAGAGAGAGAGAGAGAGAGAGAGTGTGTGTGTGTGTGTGTGTGAGAGAGAGAGAGAGAGAGAGAGAGAGAGAGAGAGAGAGGGAGAGAGAGAGACTAGGCAGAGGTACAGTAAAATGCTAATATTTATCTGTGGCAGTAATACCTCTCTGGTAATGAATTAGAGACCATCTGTACTAGTTAACCTCACTGACTTCACACAACCTGCAGTCATCTGAGAGGAAAGCCTAGACTCAGGAACTTCCTAGATCAGCTTGACCTGTGGGCATATCTTTAGGGGATTGTTTTGATTATTAATTGATGAGGGCCAAGCTCACTTTGGGTAGCACTGTCCCTAGGCCAGCAGTACTAGGCTAGCTGAGTGTGAGCAGAGGAACAAACCAGGAAATGGTGTTCCTCCATGATTCAAGTTCCTGCTTAACTCCGGCTCTGAATTCCCTCAATGATAGGCTATGACCCAGAAGTGTAATAAATCCTTTCTTCCCATTAGTTGATTTGGGACAAAATGTTATATTATAGTATCAGAAAGCAAACTAGAACAATTCCTCCTTCCTCCTCCTCCTCCTCCTCCTCCTCCTCCTCCTCCTCTTCTTCTTCTTCTTCTTCTTCTTCTTCTTCTTCTTCTTCTTCTTCTTCTTCTTCATTTGGCCCACCTGTTCTTTCAAATAATTGTTCCCTTTTTATTTTTTTATTTTTTTTATTTTTTAATTTTACTATTTTTTATGTGTATGAGTGTACTGTCTGCATGTAGGTTGGTGCACCCATGTCCTGCAATACCGTGGAGGTCAGAAGAGGGTGTCAGATTCCCCTGGAACTGGAGTTAAAGACGGTTCTTAGCCATCAGGTGGGTGCTGGGAATTGAACCCAGGTCCTCTGCAAGAGCAGTCAGTGCTCCTAACCGCTGAGCCATCTCTCCAGCTCCTGTTCCTTTTTTTTTAAATCAATATTTTGAACAAGGAGTTATGGAGAACAAATGTGATAGAAGAACAAATGTTCAAAGGGAAGAAAACACATCCCAGTAAGACCTTGCAGTGGTGGCTAATAATCTCAATCTTAAAAGAGGAAACTTACAATATGAATGTAGAAAATGTAGCTTTATAAATTCCAAAGGTCTTCTGAAAAATTACAACTTATTACAACCTAAGTTAGGTAAGGCAAATATACATTTTTTTAAATCGGTCCAATAGTACAATTTCCCAAAGAGTAAACACTGAGATGGCATTTGCAGGATGCCCTGCATAATACAGGACAGTGAGGATTCCTCTGGCCTGCCTGGCTGGTATCATCTAGGCTGCTCATTGATACACCTTGCTTGATACAATGGAGCTTACCCAGAGGTGGATGACAAGTAAGGCTGACCAGACTGAATACCTTTAAAGCATAAGGAAAATTGACAAAATTTTTAAGCTTTAACCCAAAATAGAAAATTTTTCTGACTGCCTTCATAGACACAGGTTCAATCACAAGGAAGAGGGATGAGAAAACACAACAGGTTCACAACAGTTATGCCAGGTCAGATTTCCATTAAGCATAAGGCAAACAGAGCAAGAGAAAAACATGTTGAACTTGACAAACAGGTAATGAATATTTATTTCCACTGTATTCACAATTGCCAAATCTTGAAGGTAGCCAAGATGTCCTTCAGGTGAGAATAGGTGAATTGTGATACATAAAAACAATATAATATTTCATTCATGAAATGAAAATATGCTAACAAAATCTTACGAGATTTTAACTGCATATTGTGAATTGAGAGAATTGACTCTCAGAAGCTTAGGTACTAAGCAGGTCCAACCAAAGGTATGCCATTCTGGAAATGTAAAATCATGGAGGCAGCAAAAAAAGACCTTTGCTTGAGGTTTGAAGGTGGAAGATGGAGATGGAGGAAAAAAGCCTCACGGGCACCAAAACCTTTCTGTACAAATACTATAAAGGCAGATAGCCAGGCGTGGGGGCACACGCCTTTAATCCTAGTACTCGGGAGGCAGAGGCAGGTGGATCTTTGTGAGTTCAAGGCCAGCCTGATCTACAGAGCAAGTTCCAGGACAGCTGGGGCTACAGGGAGACCCTGTCTCAAAAAAAACAACAAAAAAAAAGGCAGATGTGTGTCCGTACATTTTGTGATAACTCATAAGTACAAATATGTGTAACCATGGACTCTAGTTGATGATGGCAGTGTTGGTCACTGATTGTAACAGGTACAAACCTTGGAGTGGGATGATGATTGTCTGGGAGGCTGTTTATGTGCTTGGAAAGGGATTATATGAGAAATACCTAGTTCCTATTTGCTAAAGTACTAAACTACTCTTTAAACTATGTCCAGTTATAACATTCTAAGAGTAATTATTAATAAAAGATAATATGGCACATCAAAAAGCTAGGCCCCAGGGCTGGAGAGATAGCTCAATGGATAAAAGCACTTGCTCCCAAGCCTGATGACCTGAGTTCAAGCCCCACTTAGACACAGAGTGGAAGGGGAGATCTGGCTTCTGCAAGTTGTCCTCTGATCTCCACACATTACAGGACATGCATATGTACACATATGCATACATGTACCACACACACACAAACACACACACATAAATGTAATAAAAATAAACCAGATTCTATACTGCCAGGATTCAATAAAAGGTTGACACATGAAATCTTCACTTAGCATCTTCTGTGAAAATTCTAATATTTGAAATTTATGTTTTCAGATCTGGAAAGATGGCTCAGTAATTAAGAGCACTGGGTGCTCTTTCAGAGGACCAGGGTTCAGTTCCCAGAGCTTACATGATGACTAACAACCATCCATAACTCCAGTACCAGGGGAATCTGGCACTCTCTCATGATCTCCACAAGCATTGCATGACATGGGCACATTTACATACATACAGGCAATACATTCATACATAAAATAACAAATATTTTAAAATAAATTTATATTTTCATTTCACTTAACTTATAAGGGTGCATTTGTTTTCTCTCAAAACAACAGTTACAGACACCCAGAAAGCTGAGTCAGTGCACCTGCCTAATGAATCAGCCAGGTGATAAAGAAATATCAGTTAGAACTTTAGCAGCTAGGAATGTTACAGAACTACGGCTATGGCTACATCAGCATTTTGTAATGGTTGGATTTGGTTTCTGATTTGTTTGGTTGGTGGTGGTGGCAATGATTTGGTTTTTTTGTTTGTTTTGTTTGTTCTTTCTTTCTTTCTTTTTTTATTTTATTTTATTTATTTATTTATTTTGGTCTTTTTGAGGCAGGGTCTTGACTCTGTAAACCAGGCTGGCCTTGAACTCACAGAGATCTGCCTGCTTCTGCCTCTCAAGTGCTGAGATTAAAGACATGCACCACTATGCCCAGCTGTTTTATTTGTTCTTTACAGCATGGGAAAGTTTCAAACGGGGCAAATAAGGCTAGAAGGAAAGTTTGTGTAATTCTTTTTTTATTTAGGTTTTGTACGTTTCATACAAGGTTTCTTAATCAAGTTTGGACCCACTCCCCCTTGCTTGCCACCCACCTTGCCAGAGCTCATGCATTCTGCTATACACGTCTTTCATCTTTTTTTCAGTCTTTTTTTAATTTTGGGGTACAGAAGTTTACTGTTTCAGTCAGTTCTTTGACCCAGTCTTTTGTTCTTGTTGTTCCTTCCAATTTGTATCACTACAAAATATGCCTACATATGTGGCACACATATACCAAAATTATAACGTCTTAAAAGAAACTATACGTCAATTCCAAAACATGTTCAGGGATTCACATTTTGACAGTAGAGTTGCATGCAGGTAAAGTAAAAAAATTTTATTTTACATTCCTATATCACATAGCAAGTTGATGAGTAACATCAGGTGCTATATTTACTAAAAAAGAAAGGAACAGAAAAAGAAAAAAGGGAATTATTCAGTTTGCCTCATAGAGATTTGGTGCTAGGATCCACAAAGGAGGGACACCACATGTCATTTGTTTTTCTGGGACTGTGTTACGTCACTTAGCATAATGGCTTCTAGTTCCATCCATTTATCTGAAAATTTCATGATATCATCATTCTTTACTGCTGCATAGAATTCCATTGTATGTATGAACCACATTTTCTTTTTTATTTGTTTGTTTTTTTTTATTGATGCTTTGTGTATTTCATACATCATTTTCCAATTCAGTTCAGGCATATATCCCCTTCCCTTCCCCCCACCCCACCCCACCCCACCCAGATCATGCATTCTGCCGTAAGTTTTCTGCATCTTTCTCTACTTTTTTGTTTTGTTTTGTTTTCATTTTTTTAACAATAAGTGATAATTTGTGAGTACAAGCATCCTTCATGTAAAACCAATTTGCGAGCAGTTGTGCCCAAAACCACACAGCTCATGGGTCCCACCATCCAGCAGGGGGGGCTTGTATGTTCAATCAAGTTGATCAAATGAGTGTCCAGGCTATATTGCTGTAGTTTCACCATTCACCCCAATGGCAGCCCTTACATTCTACCGTGCCCCCTCTTCTGCAGATTGTTCCCTAGGCTTAGAAAAGGGGCACAGGTGGATGACCAGCTACACCTCACCTGCCTGGAAATACTGTGCAGCAGTGGCAGCCATATGTCTGTATATCCCAAATTTAATTGGCTATTAGCTCTCTCCTTGGAGGAATAACCCACGGCTGATGCCACAAGCTTACATCCTCTAATGGTTAGGAGATGTTATAAACCACACGAAGACCCTGTCATACTTAACAGAAGAAAATAAAATTCATGGATTAACATACCATCCAAACATCTGTGTCTACACCTAAGTAACCTACCATAACAATTAGTAATGTTTAAATACCTATATATTTAATTGCACGTGCTTCATTAGTAGGATCAAAAGGCTATATATTATACTGTTTAAATACCTATATATCTAATTGCATGTGCCACATTTTCTTTATCTACCCGTCAGTTGAGGGACACTTGGGTTGCTTCCAGCTCTTTGCTATTGTGAAGAGAATGCAATAAACATAGATTTGCATGTATCTCTGCAATAGGATGAGTCTTGTGGGTAAATACCCAGGAGTGGTATGGCTGGGTCAGGTGGTAGGCTTATTTTCAGTCTTTTAAGAGTTCTCCATACTGCTTTCCGTAGGGGTGCCATCACTCTGCCCTGCCAATGTGCATGGGTGGCCAGGCCAGTGCAGCTCCACCATCTTGGCTCATCAATTATTTTCCCTCTTCCTTAGCAAGTTCCATTGCTCTGGCTGTGCCTTGGCTTACCAATTATCATTTTTTCTTACTTGCCAAGTTCTGAGTTAACAATTTTAAGATCAATATATGAACACCTACAAATATTCATCTTCTGTGATAAGGTGCCTCATTTGCATTCCATCTGTTGGAAGTCTTTGGAGTGCTGGGCGCCAGTCCCAGGGCGCACCCCATTCCTACACCATGTTCTCTCTCAACACCACCCTTTGAGCTGTCTTATTACATTTCTTCTTGTATATATGAAAACTCATACTCAACAAAGATTTCTGGGTTGCAAAAGAGGATTTATTTTTTTAACTGCATAATTGTTTTATTAACAAAAGATATTTTAAATGCAAAATCCTTAGTTAAAAGATTTAAAGCAACTATTAAATGTTTTCTGTCAAAATTTGTATGAGTAACACTCTATTCAGTAAGCTCTCTTCTCAGAATTTATTCTGTAGAAATTTGCAAAGATATACTTAAAAATATGTTCACTGTAGCATTGTCACTATGGCAAAAAATAGAACCAACATCAATATTTAACAATGGATGAAAAACTTAGTAGTAACTCATGGTGTCCACATGAAAGGAAAATAAGTAAATAAGTTGCAAAGGCAATATGTTTAATTTCAATCTCTCTTTTAGTAAAATCAAAGAAACATACCCCAAACCTTTCTCTGCGTGTATAGGATACAATAGCATCGAGACTTTGTAAGTCTTCTAGACAGGGAGGCCTTCTTCCGTAGTAAAACGCCCAATAATGTAGCACAGGCTTGCAGTACCCAGGCAGCACTGTCTTACATGCCTTTGCCCACCAGTTGGACACATGCAAAGTGCTATTGTTTGGTATTTTCTATGTACGTGGTGCTGTTTCTTACTACACAGCACTTAAATTTTAATGGATAAAATAAGGAAGTAAGGAAAAATTAAGAAAGAACCAATAGCTACCAATAAGAGAACCTGAGGAAGACCACCAAAAAAGCTATCCAGTTTGTACAGATTCCAGTTTTCAAGGAATGCAATTGGCACACAACTCGAACTGGGTTTGTGGGATAAAAGGTTATTTTCTGGAATCACCCCTAAATTCAAGTTTCCATTTAGGAGTACTGATATGCAACACAGTGTTCATTTCTGTACTTGCAGAGCTGTTTATCTGCACATCTCCATCACCTGGGTTTCAATGAGTAGCAGTAAACATAGTGGAACTTGCATAAGCCTTAGTGCCATACCCACCAATGTGGAAATTGAGGACCTTAAACAAGTTTCTTAGTATAAGTTTAGTCATATGTAAAATGTGGAAAATACCTACCTCAACATCTGAATATAAAACAAGATAATGTAATGAAGTAAGTGTCTGACACATGGCAAGTGCTTTTGAAATACAGTTATCATTATTATTATTATGACTTGCTATTTCCTCATCTATAATCTGCCAAATTATTTGCCAAGTTATGCCTATAGATACATACAAGTTTATGCCAGCCCCAGATATGTGAGAATGCATTATGGAAACTATGCCAACAAGACTGTTAGAACCCATCTGTCTGAGTGCATCCACATATAGCCACAGAAGAACTAAATTTAATGGATTATCAACATTGCAAAACATTGTAAGCCCCTTCCAAAATTGACTGGGAAGTTATCCTTAGAGTTCTGTAAGTTTTCCTCTGAGATTACTGAAATTGTCAAAATATTATATGCTTCCTTGAAGTGGTACAAGATTCTTGGCACCATGGCCAGAATAGTTCACTTGGGCGAGTGTTAGACAAAAGATTCTTGGCAGGCCTATCTTAGCATACTAGTATGAGTTCTCCAAAAAGACAGAGGCAGTAGGACATTGATGACAGAGATAGATTAGATTAGATTAGATTAGATTAGATTAGATTAGATTAATGACATAGACATGTGATAGATGAGAGAAGATAGATGATTGATGATAGATAGATAGATAGATAGATAGATAGATAGATAGATAGATAAATAGATAGATATCTCAATTTATTAAGCTAATTGACTCACAGTGTGGATGCCCAGGTGTCCCACAATAAGCCATCTGCAAGATGTATAACCAGAGACTTAGGAGCATTGTTCTATCCAAGTCTGGAAATTCAAAAACTAAGAAAACCAATGCTTTAATTCTCCTTCTGAGCCAAATGACTAAGAGCTAGAGGAAGTTGCTAGGTCAAGTACCAGAGCCCAAAGGTCAAAGAATCTAGAGTCTGGATATCCAAGATCAAGAGAAGGGTGACTCACTCTAAAGGGAGAGAATACCTCACACCTTTACCTTCCATCTGGCTTCCAGATTTGATGATGCCCATCTGTTTTTAAGGTGGATCTTCCTCATTTAATCCACTGATCTATAGACCAATCTCAACAGATGACGTCTTCATATGCATCTCTAGAAACAATGCTCCATCAGCCATCTCACAAAACTCAACAAAAACTCAATGACACCTAGAATTAGCTATCACAGCTGGGTTCATCTAAAATGCCCAGATCAATTAGCCACAAGAATCACCCACTGGTTAGCCAATATTTGGGGCATAACATGGAATGAAAGCTACCTGTACTTCACAGGTCCTCTGGTGTGGGCAAGACCTTAAATATTGTTCTAGATTGTGTGAAGTAGAAAGTAAGCAAAAGGTAAACACTAAATTATAAATTTGTCAAAGCTTTGGTACATGAGAACACTGAGAATCTAAATTCCTCCCCAGATATTCTCTCTCTCTCTCTCTCTCTCTCTCTCTCTCTCTCTCTCTCTCTCTCATCTCTCTCTCCTTCCTAACACAAAATGATGTTTAAATGCTTGTTTAGAAACAGGTACAAACCAGTTGGCTTTCTAACCATGACTACAAAGGTAACATATAGGAAAGGTGTGTAAAATAGAGGGGCCAGAAGAAGAGGAGGCAAGAGAGAAAGCAAATAAGACCCACTTAAATAGAAGGAAGGATTTTGGAGGCTGTTCAGAGCAAATTTCTCGGGGCTTTTTCACAGTGAAAGTCTTCCCAGAAAGGAGGGAAAATCACCAGCTGAAGCTATTTGGTGAGAAGAGGTAAAGAGAGAGCAGGCAATCTTAGATCTTTGAAACAAAATGTACGAACTTCTGGAGACATATTCAAACCATCACCTATGACTTGTAGAACATACAGATGAGCTCTGAGTACAGAAATCTATGCCTCTCTCTAAGGAAGGAAATATTTCCAAATGAAGAAACTTCTGTTCTTCCCTTAAAACAAACCCTTGAAATTCTGTGAGCCATGGGGGTTTAAATTTTAATTTCCAGATTGAGGAAGATAAACAAATCAGACTGATCATTAAGGCTTGTCAAAGGAAGGCAAGAAAACAGTGTTGTCCTTCCAGACACTGGTTGAGTAGCTGCAAGTTATAAAAACACTGATTTTTCTCCGTGGGTTGGATGGGGTTCAAAGCATCTTCAGGAGTCTAGGCAGAAGGAAGGCTGTGATCTGTGGGAACTGGTAACAGCTGTGGGAAAGGACTAAGAGGTCTGAGAATGTTAAGTATGTTTGTTATTGTAGTTCTCTTGTTTCTTTTGCTATGTTTTCATTATTTACATGTATACTCCAGTGACTGGTGATACTTAAGAAAATACAGGAAACAACAGAAAAACATTTTACAGCCAGCATGGAACTTACTTCCCACAATAAGACTTGAGAGAGAACCTGAGATTTCTTCTGAAGTCTGTTAACTCATATACAGTACTTCTTGTTCCAAAATCCTTTTAAAATACAGATAATATAAAACCTCTAAAATAGTTTTAAATAGAAAAGAATGGGACTGTAAAGTGGAATCAAGATACAGCTACTGAAAAGTAAATAATAAAGACAGACAACTTGGGAACTAAACTCTAGAAATATTTATAGGAACTGGTGGTGGCTTATGGGATGGTACTAGCATTCTAAGATGGCCTGCTATGGGATTCAGATATGCCTGATTATATTTAAGATATTGAAAAAAAGTTGAGCTATTTCTTAATATAATATTTTTATAAGTGCTATGAGGATTTCACACAAAGTATTTTTCAATATATATTTTACTGAGTTTTATGCATTTCATACAACACATCTTAATCATATTTATGACCTGCACTAAGGTTCGAGCTTCTTATTTCCTCAGTTCTACGCTGGTTTTTTGTCTGGTTTTAGTTTGGATGAGTCTTGTACATGAGAAAAACCTATAACTATCACATCCTAGATGAACATACAAGCATAATTTCTTTTCTTCTTTTTTGGGGGGTCTTTTTGAGACAGGGTCACCCTGTAGCCCCAACTGGCCTGAACTCACTATGTAGACCAGACTGGCCTTGAATCACAGAGATCCATCTGCCTCTGCCTCACAAGTGCTGGGATTAAAGGCGTGAGCCACCATGCCAGGCTTCAAACATAATTTCACAATGTATGCTAAATATATATGCTTTTCTGTGCTTTTATTGATGCTTTGTGTATTTCAGACATCATTTTTCAATTCAGTTTAGACATATTCCCTTTTCCCTTCTCCCAACCCCACTCCAGATCGTGCACTGTGCCATAACTGTCTTGCATCTTTCTCTCAGTCTTTTTTTTTATGCTTAGAAATTCACATTTCCCCCATTAATTTTATATTACTCTAAAATATGGATAATATATATATCCTTATATTTACAGAAGAATATCTCTAACCTCTTCATCAAAGAGCTTCTTTTTGCAACAGAAGGAGACTATTACAGAGTTCCACAACTACTCCTCAAACACAGAGAATAAGTGTCTGTAAGATTCTCAGCCCTAAGTGACACATCTACAGTGGATTCTCTATACCTAAGGCTCATGGAACAGCAGAACAGAGGTGGAAGGGAATATTAATCCATTTCTTTTAATTCTCAACCAGTAAAGCTTCCTTAGGCAATAGAAAGTGATTAACATAGAAAGCCACAATGAACCAAAATGTAGAGATTAAGGTGGCATGTGGGAGCCCCTCAGAGGGGCAGAGCAACCAGCAAGCACATGGTGTCAGCATGGAGTAGGCCTGGTGGAGGTGACATTCCATACTCCCTACCCACCAGCTAGGGAATACCTGCACCTCCCCACCCCTTGGCTCCAAGCTAGGCTTCCCTGCCCCTGGAACCAGATATATGTTTGATATATGTTTCCAACCAGCCCTAGCTAGTTGACAGGGAGGCACCACGTGGCCCAGCTGTTCTGTAAGTTCAACTCTCCCACTGAGTGGATGAGACTGACCTCCACTCAGTGCTGAGAGTCTCCAACTGTGCAGTGAAGGCAGCGGCATCCTAGATTTCCTACCCCCACCAGCTAGGGAACCTCTGGGGTTCCTCCCTTGGCTCCAGGCAGAATCCTATCAGACGTTTCAAGAGGACCTACAGACCAATATTACTTAAGTTATTCAAAAGGATAGAAACAGAGGGAAATCTCCCAGCAAGTCACATATAAAGGAAAATCCATCAGAATTATAGCTGACTTCTCAATGCAAGCATTGAAAGCCAAAAGAGCTTGGATCAAAGTACTCCTAGTTCTGAATCCCAACAGATGACAAGCCAGAATACTCTACCGAGAAAAAAATGTCCATTACAGTTGAAGGAGAAAGAAAAACTTTCATGACATAAATAGGATGAAAGAATTCATCTCCAGAAAACCAACCCTCTAGATGATACTTGAAGCAACACAAAAAGCAGAAGAAAGTAATGACTATACTCAAGCAGCCACAGAAAGTAGTTAATGAAGGTACAACTGTGGAAATACTAACCTAGACCAAGAATGCAAAAAGAAACTAATGGGAAGCAATATATATCTCTCAACAATAACATTAAATATTAATGGACTGAACTCCCCAATCAAGAGACACAGACTAGAGAATAGATTAAGAAACAAAAGCTATCTTTTTGTTGTCTGCAAGAAGCCCATCTCACCTTCAAGAAAAGGCACTATCTTAAAGTGAAAGGGTGGAAAAAAATATTCCAAACAAATGGCACTAAGAAGTAAGCATATGTAATAGACTTCAAACTAAAACTAATCAGAAGAGGTGAAGAGGGTAACTTCATCCTTACAATTAACCAAATAAAACACAATCATGGGGGCTGGAGAGATGGCTCAGCAGTTAAGAGCACCAACTGCTCTTGCAGAGGACCTGGGTTCGATTCCCAGCACCCACATGGTAGCTAAGAACCATCTTTAACTCCAGTTCCAGGGGCATCCAACACCATCTTCTGACCTCTGCAGCATTGCATGACACGGGTGCACCTACTTACATGCAGACAGTACACTCAGACACACAAAAAAACATACACAATCATGAATTTATACACACCAAACTCTGGTGCATTGAACTTCATAAACACAATTCTACAGGACTTTAAAGCACAGATTAATTCCAACACACTAATAGTAATGGATTTCAATACCCCACTGTGTCCATTAGACAGGTCAACCAGACAAAGAATAAATAGAAAGACATCTGAGCTGAACAATATGATACACCAAATGGACCTAACAGACATCTACCAAATATTCCGCCCAAGCACCAAAGAATATACTTTCAGCACCCCATAGAACCTTCTCCAAAATTGACCACATACTGGGATTCAGAACAAACCTCAACAAACACACAAAAAGTGAAAGAACCCATGCTTTCTATCAGAACAACATGCAATAAAGCTTAATATTAATACCAGAAGAAGCTCTAATAAATACAGGAACTCATGGAGATTAAGCAACACACTCGTGAATAATGAATGAATCAAAGGAGAAATTAAGAAAGAAAAGTATTCCTAGAATTAAATGAAAAGGACAATACAATGCAACAAAACCTCTGGGACATTTTAAAAGCAGTCCTAAGAGGAAAATGTATAGCTCTAAGTGCTTATATTAAAAAACAGAAAGAGCACAAATAAATGACTTAATATTTCAATTCAAGACAGTTGAAAGACAACAACAAATGAAACCCAAACCCAACAGACTGGAAGAAATAACAAGAATCAGAGCAGAGATTAATGAAATAGAAAGAAAGAAAACAATACAAAGAATCAATGAGTCCAAGAGCTGGTTCTTTGAAAGGATAAACAAGATAGACAGACCCTTAGTCCAGTTAACCAAAATAAAGAGCAACTGCAAATCAACAAAGTTAGAGATGAAAGGGTAAACATTACAACAGATAATAAAAAGATCCAGAACATTATATAGGAATAGTTTAAAAACCTATATTCTATTAAATTTCAAAACCTAAAAGAAATGGATGAATATCTGAAATCATGGGGCCCACCAAAGCTTAACCAAGAAGAGATCAACAGCTTAAATAGACCCATAGCATATGAGGACATTGAAACAGAAATACAAAACCTCCCAAATAAAAAAGCCCCAGCACGGATGGATTTATGGCAGAATTCTATCAGACACTTCAAGAGGACCTACGACCAATATTACTTAAGTTATTCAAAAGGTTAGAAACAGAGGGAAATCTCCCAGATTCCTTCTAGCATCACTCTAATACCAAAATCAGGCAAAGATACAACCAAAAAAGAAAACTATCGACCCATATCCTTAATGAGCATAGATGCAAATTTTCTCAACAAAATACTTGCAAACTGTATACGGGCACACATCAGAAAGGTTACCCGCCATGATCCAGTCAGATTTATTCCAAAGATGCAGGGATGGTTCAACATATATAAGTCAATAAATGTCATAAATCATGTAAATTGACTCAAGGACAAAAACTACATGGATACCTCAATTGATGCAGAAAAGGCTTTTGATAAAATTCAATATGTCTTTATGTTTAAAGTCCTAGAGGGAATTGAACTGGAGGGGACCATTGGTCAGGGACCATTGCAGAAGACTTAACAGAGAGACTGTACGAGCCAAGGGTGGTAGATGAACACAAGGAAACAGTTTTCTAGATGGCTGGGAAGTTGCTCATATGAACTTTCAGCAATGGTCACACAAAGCATTTTAAACAAATTCAGCCCACACCCTCCTAACTCCTCCCACATCTACCCCCATCTCCTCATCCCTCCCAACTTTGTGTCCTCTTAGTTTTATTTTTTAAATAACCCACTGAGTCCAATATGTGCTGACCATATATTCCTAGGTGTAGGGCTATACACTGGAGCACAATTGTCCTGTCAGGGACCACACCCTTAAAAAATACTGCCTCGGGCTGGAGAGATGGCCTAGCGGTTAAGAGCGCCGACCGCTCTTACAGAGGACCTGGGTTCGATCCCCAGCACCCACATGGCGGCCGAGAACCGTCCGAAACTCCAATTCCAGGAGAACTCCAGTTCCAGGGGAATCCGACACCCTCTTCTGACCTCCGCGGCAATGCACGACACGGGTGCACAAACCCTGCCTGCAGACAGTACATTCATACACATATAGAAATAAATAAAATTTAAAAAAAAAATACTGCTTCTTATCTCCCCAGAAGCCATCACTGCCAACAGCTCCTAAGTCAGGGGTGGGGTCTCAGGAAATACTTTTTAGTCAAAAAGTTAAATGTTGGGACAGAGAGAGGGTCAGATGGTAAAGTGTATGCAACACAAGCAAGATGTTCCCCAGTACCCATGTGTGGTGGTTTGAATGAGAGTGTCCCCCCTAGGCTTCAAGTATTCAATGTCCCCAGTTGGTGGTGCTGTTTTGGGAAGTCTTAGAAGGTCTGGCCATACTGGAGGAAGTACATCACTGGGGGCAGGCTTAGTTTAACAAGCCTTTCTAGTCTCCAGTTGCTCTCTCTCTTGGCTTCCTATACTCATTGGAAGGTGTGAACCTAGGCTTTCTGCTCCAGCCCTGTCCACCATGTCTCCCCACAACAATGGACTCTTAATTCTCTGGAACTGTCAATTGTAAGCTCAAATAAACTCTTCCTTTTATAAGTTCCCTTGGTCATGGTGGTTTTATCACAGCAACAGAAAAGTGACTAATACACCACGTAAAAGCCAGGTACAGTATCACACACTTGTAATCTCAGCCCTGGGGGAATGGAGACTGGAGAATCCTTAGGGCTTGCTAACCAGCTGCCATATCAAAACGAAATCATGTTTCCAGGACTTGGGAAGCAGAGACAGGTGGATCTCTATGAGTTCAAGGCCAGCCTGGTCTATATAGCGAGTTCCAAGCCAACTGAGGCTAGAGGGAGAACATGTCTCCAAAAGACTGAAGGGTGCAGTGGGAGAAGAAAGACATCCTGTCTCAAAACCTAAGGTAGATGGAAATTGATTGATGGATATACCTGATATCAACTTCTACTCTAAACACACACACACACACACACACACACACACACACACAAAGTCAAATATCCAAAAGAAAAGTTCTGTTCTGATATACCATCCAACTGATGAGCATGACATAGAGAAAAATCAACTGATATTAATGCGAGCCCCTTTGAGCTTTCAATGGGCAATTGTATTTGGGCTAAACATACAGCTGGCTTTCTCATATGTGCCCCATGAAGAGAGGCCTGTCAGAAGATGAGACAAGAGAAAAGAATTAAAGAAATCAATACCAATGCTAGTTTCCCTTCAGAACCAACTCATTGAAACAGCTTAAATATGAACTCTCATGGAATAAAAGGCAAGCTTAAAAACTTAATTAGAATGAGGACCCATAGTTAAATATCTTCACATCATTTAAATATACTGTATCATTTAGGATTGGTTGAACAAATGTTTACAGAAGTCACTCTGCAAAGTAAATATATTAAAATTTGAGGGACAAAAAAGCAGTTTGCCCTTAATAATCCACACTAGCTGGACTCTAAGCTGACTAGCCTGAAAAGGCTATTCTTTTAAACCTAAAATATATGATAGTTAACTTGTTGGAAAAAAAGATATTGAAAACACAAAGTTCTATTTATCTTACTTTTTTGTTTTTAGTTTATGTTTTGAAATTTTCATACATAAGCACCGCATTTATATCATCCAAACCTACCCTCTCTCCTGCTCCAACACGTCCGGTGTTCCCCCATTCCCTTTATTTTTTTTATTAATTTTATTTATTTCTGTATGTGTATCAATGTACTGTCTACCTGCAGGTCTGTGCACCCATGTCGTGCAATGCCGCGGAGGTCAGAAGAGGATCTCAGATTCCCCTGGAACTGGAGTTCTCCTGTAATTGGAGTTTCAGACGGTTTTCGGCCACCATGTGGGTGCTGGGGATCAAACCCGGGTCCTCTGTAAGAGCAGTCGGTGCTCTTAACTGCTAGGCCTTCTCTCCAGCCCCCCCCATTCCCTTTAAACTTCATGCTTGATTATCATTGTTACATATACAGATATACATATGTGTGTGTGTGTGCGTGTGCGCATGCATGTACTGAGTCTATTTAGTAGTGCTTGGATGTATATTTATGGGAGAGCACTTGGTATTGAATCAGTGTTGAAGGTTGTGATCACCCAGGCTCGGGGACAGGGAAAGTACAAGGCCATAAAGAGGCACAAATTCCCACTGCATTTTAATGTAGAATGGTTTCAACATGCATTTCCCATGGGCTGAGCTCTGGATTCAAAATTCAAATCAAATGTTTTCATCTAGTGGGGAGAGATTAACAAAAAAGCACTTTAATAACTAACACCAGACCGTCCCTCAGCCTCTCCATTCAGCTTCTACCTCCTCTACAAAATTCATGTAGGAACAGCCCAGAACATATCATCCTTGTGACCCACAAAGGAGATACTCAGAGTGTCCCTGGTGGCAGTTCATTGGCTCAGATTCATACACCCGATCCCTAAATCGACTTTAGTCCTCCCACACACACCCCCCTCATTGTATGCATCCTCGGTAAGTTCATCCTGGGGTTTCTGGCCCAGATATGCTTGTTACATGAATCTTATGTCTTCTTTCATGGGCTTTCTCCTATATTACTATTTTTTTTACTTCTATTCTACCCTCCACATCCTTCTGCATTGCAACTACAAGCTAGAAAGCCTAACTTTCTAAAGAAGTGAGTGAACTTCTTTTTTACCTTATAGCAGAATGTGAAGCAGCTACTAAATTATTTTCATATTATGAAGCTTTGGCTTGTTGCAAGTGATCTTGAAAGAACCACAGTGAATCCCTCTTGAGACACTATTTTTTTAAACAATATTTTATATTGCCAGGTGTGGAGGTACATGCCTTTAATCCCAGCACTTGGGAGGCAGAGGCAGTCAGATATCTCTGTAAGTTAGAGGCCAGCCTGGTCTACATAGGGAGTTCTAGACCAGCTGAGGCTACAGGGAGACCCTGTCTCAAAAATTATATATATATATATATATGTAATTTTTTATATTTTATGTACATGAAAGTATTCCCTTCTGATTTCTGGGGGTATTATATGACATCCATGTCAGAGATCAGAAAAGGATGTCTATCCTGTAGAACTGGAGTTATGGACAGTTGTTAGGCACCATGTAGGTGCTGGAAATTGAACTTGGGTCCTCTGCAACAGCAACCAGTGCTCTTAACTGCTGAGCCATCTCTCCAGCCCCTTGATACACTACTTTTGACCTCTAGCTCAGTGGTCTTTTTAATACCAAGCCAGAGACACAGAGGAGCATCACATAGTGATAGTGGAATCAAAAGTCCTTTATTCGCCTGGGGTCAGAGAGGAAACTGATGCCCAAAATAACTCCCAACCTCCAAAGGGAGGTAGAGTTCCATTGATAAAGCCTAAAGCTACAATTACATCATCCCAGAGGCAAAGCCCATAACCCTAGTTGCATTAGATCACCATAATTACATCAGACCAGGGACACAAGTGAGTTAACAAAGAAGTTTTCAATTAATAAAAAGTTTCAGTTAGGAAAAACAAGTTTCTCATAATTGCAGAGACAATGGGCTCCATAGAGATTAAGGTATAGCTGTGTGGGAGGGCATTCTACCTGGTCAACTTGTAGAAACAGTGTATCCCCTGAAGCTACAAGTGCAGCCTTCATGGCTGGCTGGCTCTGTCTGGCTGACTGCAATTAAAGTAAGTGGGGATGGAAGGGGTTAGGCAGAAACATAGGGTGAAGTAAAAATCACCTAGAACAAAATGGAGTCAGCTTTGCGTTTCAGTCTTTGTGTCCCTACAGCTCTTCAGATAACCTTACGAAATCCTTAACAAGGAGCCAACTGAAGATAAGTCATTGCATATTGACTCACACAAGAACAAGATGTCTCCAAGTGAAAGAAAGTAATGTGCTCAACACACAGGAAACGAGTAGCAGGAATCACCAGCAGCCAAAAAGAAATCTTGAAGCAGAACATCTGCCGAATACTAAAAGAGTTCCTCAAATTATGACTGAATTCAACTGCCTCGTCTCTAAAAATTCCAGTATTTAAATCATGTTCTCATCTCTGACCTCTAAAATAAGGGTTCTCTTTCTTATCAAAGATCACTCTGGGGCAGGAATTTCCCAAGCTTCTGTTTTTACTGAGTTAGGAGACCTAATTGATAAAAGGGAGAGTGTCCCCTAGATGATTCTTAAAAATTCATAAAAGAATTTAAGAATGGTCTCAAACAGAAACTTTAGGACAATTTTATGAGAACTTTAAAGAAAAATCCTCTGGCCAGGCAAGCTGCCTTGAGGAGAAGAATGGGGGGATAGGGAGAAAGTCATGAAGCCAAGCAGGTTTATGGCTGCATGAAGGTCAGACATGTGACAAATTGGCAGCCGCACGCAGGGAGACGGAAGCTTCAGAAAAAAAGCAAAGAAATACAAGGTGCTGGGGCAGCCCAGAGCATTAGAGAAAGCATGCCTAGAAAAGGGTCAGAAAGAAGAAAAGGTGAGACTTACAGAGAGTCTTCATGTCTGTGACAGGGTCCAGAAGCACTGCAGCAGGTGGCAGGGATTCCAGGCAGAAAAGTTCACTACCTCATTAATGTGCTAGGTAATCTGCTAATCCATTTGGCATAATTGAAGGTGAACCTGTCTTCCTAGGGGTGGTTCTATGACCGGGTGACTGACCAGCAAAACTAGAAAGAGGTTTTCCAACAGATAGACTAGAGATTTCATTCTTTGACCAGTTAATCTTTTTTTTTTTTTTTTTTTTTTTTTTTTGTCTTTTCGCGACAGGGTCTCCCTGCAGTCCACGCGTCCTGGAACTCACTCTGTAGACCAGGCTGGCCTTGAACTCACAAAGATCCACCTGCCTCTGCCTCCCAAGTGCTAGGATTAAAGGCGTGCGCCACCACGCCCGGCAGACCAGTTAATCTTATGAGGCCTTTTTGCTCTTCTCACATAATGAGGGGACAACCTGTTGATTCACAATTCTTTTTCCCACCCCAAGGATGTTGTCATGGCCAACAGTGCCAGCTTCCAAACCAATACCCATATTTACTTTCTTTCTTATTAACAGAATCCATATTTTACCCAGAATATAAGTGTTTCCGAGATAAAATATATTTCCTAACTTTCTCTACAGAGTGCAGTAACCAGCTGGCATACAGAAAGTGAATGATATGTAAGCAAAAGTCATCCGGTAGGGCTCCTGAGCAGCCCTTCAAAGACACACCCAGAACTCACTTCTGCTCTTCTTTCCTTTCTCTTACCTAGAATGTGGGGACAAGATGAAGAAATGAGCGAGTGTGGTAGTGCAGCCCATTAATCCCAGCTCTTCAGAGGCAGGTGGATCTCTGTGAGTTCAGGGCCAGCTGGTCTATAGAGCAAGTTCTAGGTCAGCCAGGGCTACGTAATGACACCTTGTCTAATGAAAAAGAGCAAGAAACACAACTATCACTCATCTTACTACCATGAAAGCAAGGCAAGAAAATCATGAAATACTAATAGCATGAAGCTCCTGAACCCACTCCAGCCACCACCTACTTCTGATCATCTTCTTTTATAAAAAAGTTAAGTCAGACCCAGGGATGGTGGCACATGCCTTTAATTCTCGTACTCAGGAGGTAAATCTCTGAGAGATTGAGATCAGCCTGATCTACATAGCAAGTTCTAGACTAGCTGGAGCTTCAGGGAGACCCTGTCTCAAAAAGATTTAAAAAAAAAAAAGGAAAAAGAAAAAAAGTCAATCAGGCTGGGGATGCTGCGCAGTGGCAGAGCCCTTGCCTGACATGCGAGATGCATTGGGTTCGATCTCTAGTACCACAAAACAGACACAAAAAACCACTATTGCTTTAATTACTAATACTTTTATTTACTATTCAATGTACTAATTTTTAGACAGGGTCTCTCTATACCCCCTAGCTGGCCTGAAACTCAAAAATGTAGTCTAGGCTGGCCTCTGCCTCCCTGGTGCTGGGATTAAAGGCATCTGCCACTAATGTACCTATTTTGGGGGGTTTCTTTTTTTAATATAAATAATTTCTATGGGGGCTGGAAAGATGGCCTAGCAGTTGGGAGCACCGACTGCTCTTGCAGAGGACCTGGGTTCAATCCCCAGCATCCAAATGGCGGATGAGAATAGTCTTTAACTCCAGTTCTAGGGGAATCGGAGACCCTATTCTGACTTCGTGGCATTACACAACATGGGTGCACAAACCTACATGCAGACAGTACATTCATACACATAAAAAATAAATAATTTTTATTATTAAACTTTTTCCATAGGTCATACATCATTTCTTAGTCAAATATAGAATGGCTTCCTTTTCCATGCCCCCCACCCCACCCGAGTCCCTGCACTCTGCCATACATGTCCGGTATCTTTTTCTGAATCTTTCCAGAGGTTTTTTTTTTTTGAGTTGTTTTGTTGTTGTTCTCTCCAACTTGTATTGCTACAGTGTATATACATATCTATAATGTATCTATTTTTAAAAGAGTACAAAGTACTCAAATTCAAAGTAACAGGGGGAATTAATATACTGTCCATGATCTAAAGTATATCTTTTCTTTGTGTACAAAATGTGTACCTATGCAGTATGCAGGCATGTTCGTGGGTATAGTCCATTAAATCTCAGATGATATTATAGACTAAATGTGTCCCTACCCCCTAAAATTCATTGATTAAATCCCCAATCATCACAGTCATAGCCTTTGGAAATGAGGCCTTCATGAGATCTTTAGGGTTCAATGTAGTTATAAGGGTGGGTTAGATAAGACAGAATTAGTGCCTTTCTAAGATGAGACATCAGAAATCTTTCTGTCTCCCCACACATGTAGACATACACAAAGAAAGTCTTGTCCTTTCGGTACACTGTGGGATTATAGCTAGTAAAAGCATTGAGAAGAGACCTTAGAATAGAACATACCTACCTCATAACACCTTGAGCATGAGGTTCCCAGACTATATAACTTTGAGAAGTAAGTTTCTGTTATTAAAGGCCTATAGTATTTGTTAATGGCACCTAGCCTATAGTATTTGTTAATGGCACCTAACCTATGGTATTTGTTAAGGCACCTAGCCTATAGTATGTTAATGGCACCTAGCCTATAGTATTTGTTAAGGCACCTAGCCTATAGTATTTGTTAATGGCACCTAGCCTATAGTATTTGTTAATGGCACCTAGCCTATGGTATTTGTTAAGGCACCTAGCCTATAGTATGTTAATGGCACCTAGCCTATAGTATTTGTTAATGGCACCTAGCCTATAGTATTTGTTAATGGCACCTAGCCTATAGTATTTGTTAAGGCACCTAGCCTATAATATTTGTTAATGGCAGTCCAAGAGGACCAAGATAAATGATTTCTGCATTCTGAAGTAGATGGTTGCTATTCTCTGCCCTCATTTTTATGTGTCAGAATATCAGCATCAGCCAAATCAATGTGTCCCTTCTGAGTCTTTTTGAAGTAAATATATATATATCAATAGGTTCATTACCATGACACGTTACATTTCAAATTTCTTCATTAAGCTATATTGAATACTTCTAGTATATCTCATACACTTAATGGATACAGGATCCAGGAGAATGAAGTTCATTTGTTTTCTGACTAGTTTTCTAGAGAAAACCCACTTGAGTCATTTTTGCCCTTTTGTCACCAAAGGATCAAGTGGATTTAGTTGGATGTCAGCTTGACTAGATCTGGGATCAACTAAGAGACTTAACTCTGAGCAGATCTGTGAAGGTATTTCTTGGAAGAATTAACTGGGGTAGAGCCTCTGTCAGAGTGGCTGGCACCTTCCAGCAGTGGCCCAGATGTAAAGAGATCCAAGGGAAAACACTTGCTTTTCACCGGACCACTTTTGTTCCTTGTGGTGAATGCATCTACTGTATGGCTGCAACTGGTGCATCCTCCTTCACTGCCATTAGAACCTAGCTTCCTTCACCTTCCAACATATGCTGAATGAAGGCCAGTGGCTTTCCAGGGATCCTGCAGACCTTTAGAGCTAGATTGGAACTGCTGACATATCCAGTGTTGCAGATTAATCAGTTAGTGGCTTCTCAGCCTCTTCAGTGTGAAGACCATCAGTGTGGGACTACTCGGTGTGTATCATGTAAGCCACTCTAATAAATTCCCTTTGCAATATACTTCATTCTATTGGTTCTGTTCCTAGAGAGAACCCTGATTAACACAACTACCAATATAACTACTAACAGACTAGATGTATTTAATAATTGTCACTTATCTAACAACCGTTTTTGAGACAGGATCTCACATAGCTCAGGCTGACCTCAAATACCCATTATAGAACTCCTAATCCTCCCGCTTCTACATTCCAATTACTGAGGTTATGATTGTATGCCACAACATCTGGCCATAATTTCTTAATGCAATAGATTTTTACAAAATATAGATTTTAATGTGATAACAAAACCTATCACTTGGAATACTCTTACATTAAAATTATTCCCCACATTCAGATTTGGTAAGCCCTTAGTGGCAACCCAAGACCTCAAGCCTGGAAAGGGGTTTGGAGGTTTGCTTTTAATATGTGACCTTATTAAGTCATTTCATACATTATACTGCTTAACTCTTGCTATAAATATATAAAGTAAAGATTGTTATACTAACTATATCCATAAATAAGAGGAAGATTTAATAAAGAAAAACATGGGGAAAGGCCTGGTTTCATAACTATAAAACCAATTCAAATTAAAATAACAGTAAAACACAACTCAACTAAAAAGGTGAAAAATGAAAACAACATCTAAGATTGTTTTTTAAAAGAAATAAGAATATGGGTTGGAGATGGCCTAGCAGTTAAGAGCGCCGACTGCTCTTGCAGATGACCCGGGTTCAATCCCTAGCACCCACATGGCGGCTAAGAACTGCCTTTGACTCCAGTTCCAGGGTAATCCGAGACCCTCTTCTGACCTCCACGGCATTGCATGACATGGGTGCACAAACTTGCATGCAGACAGTACACTCATACATATAAAAAAAGTAAATAGGCCGGGTGTGGTGGCACACGCCTTTAATCTTAGCATTTGGGAGGCAGAGGCAGGCGGATCTTTGTGAGTTCAAGGCCAGCCTGGTCTACAGAGAGAGTTCCAGGACAGATGGGGCTACAGGGAAACCCTGTCTCAAAAAGACAAAAAAAAAAAAAGTAAATAAATTTTTAAAGAAAGAAATAAGAATAAACAAAAAAGGAACAAATTCCATCTGTAACTATAACAAAATCATAATATAGTGTGCAGCCAACACAATGGTTATGTAAACTGCAGGATTATCTAGAAATGTTTAATAATTTGCAGCATAATAACTAAAATCATATATATGTTCCTTAAGTATATAATATCTTCCTCTCAAAGAATGGAGGATGGTGATGACAGAGAGAATAAAAATGGGGAGCCACAGGAACTCTGTTGTATTTCAAAAGACCTGTAAATCTAAAACATTTCCCAAAACTACAATTTAACTTTTAAAAACTCCAAATGTGACAAGATTATAACCTAATTTTTTAAAAGAAAAAGTACAACTCTGTTTAATAGTAAGTATATAAGTAAAACCCTACCTGCATGTAAGCAGTGATGGTGATCTGCACAGTGTGACCTAGAAGACTGCTTTCCTTTTCAAGGTATATTGAAACATATTTACAATTCCATGTTTAGATATATACCTAAAGATATTGAATATGATAACCAAAGGCTGTAGTAAGAAACTAGTAAAATACCCAGTTAGATGTAAGTCCAGGATATTTATTTACTAGCTATGGGATTTTTTTTCTGTTATCTTGGACAAATTCACCTAATTTCTGATTTTAGCTTCTTCTACCACACAAATGGGAATATCAGTGCTATCTAGTTCATGCAATCTTCATAAAAGCTAAATATAATATTTCTACATCTCTTAGAGTAGAACAAAAGAACAAATGATCAACAAAAGTAGTTTCTCATTGAAAATGATGGTACTTTGAGCTCCATAAGTTGCATAAGTCCATTAAGTCTGTGGTATCCAGCAATGGAAATGACATTCTGGTGGATAGATAGTGATGACGAAAGTTTGTGCATTTCAACAAGGGAAGTTAGATAAAAACCATAGGGAGGAAAGACATCACAAAGGGCACCAACTGACATAAATGCCTCATGAAAAGGAGTTACTTATTTACCAAAGGGCTTGAAGGGGAATATTATTCTCTAATAACAATCAAAACAAAACTATTTTGATTTCTATATTATAAATTTTAAGTAAAAGATTATGGGTTAAAGCTTGGACCTGTGGACTTACACTGTTTACAGTTGGCATAAACTGTTTTCTTCTGTAAGGGCAGACAAGTTTTTGGCCTATTCCATAAGAATACAATAAGAGGTAATTTGGAAGACTGAAAGAAAACACTTAGATAAGAACTTAATATAATTTCTCCTGTGATCTAATTTTCATTTAGTAATGTGTTATTTAGTTTCCATTAATTTGTGGACTTTTCCTAATTTTTTTTTTGAGATAGGGTCTCCCTGCAGCCCCAGCTGTCCTATAACTCACTTTGTAGACCAGGTTGGCCTTGAACTCACAACTCACAGAGATCTACCTGCCTCCCAAGTGCTGGGATTAAAGGTGTGTGCCATCACACCCAGCTATTTGTCTCTTTAAAAACAACAAAATTATGAAATTCATAGGAAAATGGATGGAATTGGAAACAATCATACTGAGTGAGGTATATAATATATATATATATATATATATTTCAATTTGAAAATTCAAAGAGGTCAAAAAACTAATAAATGGCCATGGCAGGGACTTCCTGAGAGGGGTGATAGAAAGGGGGAAAAGGGAACATTAGTCTAAGATGGGTTAAATGGGGTAGGAAATGGAAGGACAGGCTAGAAGAGGAAGTGTAGGGAATGATAAGTGACACATATGGAAATCTGCCACTATAGAAACTTCTTAATATATATACATATCATAAAAAGAGATTAAAAGAAGCTATTTTATAACAAGAGGACTCTGCCCTTTCAAGACCCCACAAACTAATAAAAAGAACATCTCAATGCCAGGAATGGACTCCCCCTGTAGAAGCTGCTGACCATGGGTTCCATAGACCCTCAAACATTACTGCCCTGCTCTTGGTTACCCACCAGAATTGAATGGTAAGACTCTATTGCTGAAGATACTTCATGCATGAGCTGTAAAACAAAAAAGCAGAAACCAGGCTGATGCTGACTCCAGAGCTTCATCTCTGCTGGCTAGCACTTGTAGTGCTGTAAGGTTCTTTATAAGGAAAAAAAATCATCATCATCCCTACCCAGTAGTGAATCCTGTGAACTACAATAACAACTGGACTGGCAAGATATGCTTACCAATACAATAGTGGCACAAATATTATAGGAGTAACCAACCACTCTTAAATTGGATTTAAAGTCTGACTTCCAGAATGGAACCCATACCTGACATATCAGACTTAGGAATCTGAGGCTAGACAGGTTACAGCACATAGGGGAGAACCTAATAGTAGTTTTCTACTAAATAATTATCATATTAAACTGACTCCAAATGACTTATTGTCAAACCAGTAGATTAATGCACCTCTCAACTCTTACTAGAGAATTTTCTTTCTGCAACAGATGATGATCAACATAGAAACCCACAACTGGCTAATGTGCAGAAAACAAAAAGCACTTATTCCTAAATAGGACATTTTATATCAAATTTCTGGTTCCAAGCCTCAGAGATCATTGCAGAAGAGGAGGAAAGATTGTGAGAGTCAGAGGTGGTGAGTGATCACAAAGAGTATTTCAGACAGGTGGTCAGTTATTCATTTGAACTCACAGCAACAGTGACAGCATGCACAAGTCCCGTGCAAGCTCAAACCAGAAAAAAAAAAAAAAACCTAGCATAGATATGAGGAAGTGGGTAAGAAGCTCCAATCCCACCTAAGGAATTTGTGACAACAGGTGGAAGCTGGAAGGAGCAGAGACAGTCTCTTTCAAGCATGGGACTGTTGGTAGGCATGGTGAATAGCTTTAGTTGTCAACTTGACACACCTGAGTTAGAGGGAACCACAATTGAGGAATTTTCTCTGCCTATGGGGCATTTTCTTGATTCTTGAGTGATGTGAGAGAGCCAGTCCAACTGTAGGTGTTGCCACCCTTGGGCAAGTGGTCCTGTGCTGTATAAGAAAGCAGACTGAGCACAGGCCAGAGGAGCAAGTCAGTAGCAGCATTCCTCCATGACCTGTGCTTCAGCTCCTGCCTCCAGGTTCCTGCCCTGAGTTCCTATCTTGGGCTCCCTAAGTGATGAGCTGCGACACAGGAGTTGTGAGATAAAATAAACCCTTTTTCCCCAAGTTGGTTTTTGTCAATGTTTTTATCATAGCAATAGAAGGTAACTGGGACAGTAGGTTAACTAGGCTCCAATAATGGACCCACTGGAAGGGCATTAGACTATAGACTTTATATACAAAAATATATATTTAAAGTACAGAATACATTAAATTAGTCATGGGACATTAAGAGGAAGTGAGGATGGGGAGAGGAGCTAAATATCAAATTATATTACATGAAAATAGCAAAATTTCTATTAAAACTGCAAAAGAAATCAAAGTTAATTTTTTAAAAAAGAACTTAATATGGATAAGAAAACTCATAAGTGGTATTAGTATTGTATTCTATTTTAAGTAATTTCCTAAATTCATTGTATACTACAGAGCCTCCTACCACTCCATCTGTCTCTACCTGCTAATTTAACTTGGGATGGTTTAAAATTGGGTTCATCTCACTTGGCAGCACTAATTGGATCAGCAGATTTTAAAAAGATTATATGGAGTTGGAGATCATCTGGGAGGAGCTGGAGGGGAGCAAGCTGAGAGTGGGTACAACAAACCATTGCGCACATGTAGGAAATATTTAAAAGGCCATATCGAGTGCTTTGACTCTGTCAGCTTCAGAGGAAAAGTTTGCATAATGTAGAGAATCTACCTGTTTAAATACTCAGCAATAATTGCATATTTTCAAACTATGATAGACAAACTATTGTTCACACATAAATAAAGCTGAATTTTACTCTTTAAAAATGGGTTCTTTTATTTTTTTTTAGAAATAGTTTTTTTAATGTTCAATATTTTTAATCAAGGAAATGCAAATTAAAGCTACTTTGATATTTTCTTTTTTTTCTATTTTGAATTTTTTTTATTGATGCTTTGTGTATTTCATACATCATTTTCCAATTCAGTTCAGGCATATATCCCCTTCCCTTCCCCCCACCCCACCCTTACCCATCCCAGATCATGCACTCTGCTGCAAGTTTTCTGCATCCCCCTCTGCCCTTTTGTTCTGTCCCGTCTTCACTCCTTTTTAACAACAAGTGACAATCTGTGAGTACAAGCATCCTTCATGCAAAACCAATTTGCAAGCAGTTGTGCCCAAACCCACACAGCTCATGGGTCCCACCATCCAGCAAGGGGGGCTTGTATGTTCAATCAAGTTGATCAAATGAGTGTCCAGTCTACATTGTTGTAGTTTCACCAATTAATCCAACAAGCCTTACATTCTACACCCACCCCTCTTCCGCAGATTGTTCCCTAGGCTTAGAAAGGGCACAGGTGGATGAGAAGCAAAAACTCTACTTTCTCTGGAGCTGAGTTCTTGGTCTCTAGTCAGTCTGGCTGTTTTCTTTCATGGGCTGCCAGCTTGTCCAGGCACACACCCTCGATCCTACTAATGAAGCACATGAATTAGATATTAGGTATTAAACAGTATATATATAGCCTTTCGATCCTACTAATGAAGCACACACAATTAGATATATAGTTTTTTTTTAATTACAATTTTTTTTTTTATTTTTTTTATTGATGCTTTGTGCATTCGTACATCATCTTTCAATTAGTTCAGGCATTTTTCCCTTTCCCTTCCCCCACCCCCACCCATCCCAGATCATGTATTCTGCCATAACTGTCTTGCATTTTTCTCTGTTTTGTTGTTTTTTTTTTCCTTTTTTAGCATAAGTGATAATCCATGAGTACAAGCATCTTCGTGCAAAACCAATCTACAGGCTGTTGTGTCCAAACCCCACAACCCCACCAATTGGGGAATGTTGTTTTTCAATTGATCAATGAGTGTCAGACTACATCGCTGTAGTTTCACCATTCACATCGGAGCCTTTACATTCTACCTACTTCCGCAGTTTCTAGGCTTAGAAAAGGGGCACAGGTGGATGAGAAGTAAAACAGTCATTAAGGATTTGACTTGGACTCTGGTCAATTCTGTGTTTCCTTTACAGTGATCCAGAGTTATTCCTACTGATGAACCACAAGCAGTTAGATATATAGGTATTTAGCAGCACTAATAGTTATGGTAGGTTTACTTTGGATAGACACTATTATATTATGATTTAATAATGAATTACATTTTTTTCCCCTTGTTAAATATGACAGGGTCTTGATGGTTTATACTAACTACAACTGTAAGGTTGCTGGCATCAGCATGGGTTATTCCTCCAAGGAGAGAAGCAAACAGCCAATTATTTTGGATATACATGGCGGCCTCTGCTGCAGCCAGTATTTCCAGGCAGGAGGTGTAGCTGGACGGTGGATCTTGCTTGACTCAGGGAGACCATATTTGCTTTTTTGTTTAGTGGCCTTTGGTATGCTCTCTGGCATTCCAGAGGCCATCTGTACACTTGCATGTGTGGTCCCAATACATCCCTCCCATGTTAGTCAGGTCTTCGGCAGCAGGGTCTTATGCCTCTCCTCCTGTAGGTATCCCCACTTAGGGGCAAGGAGCCCTTCTTTTGTGGGGCCTTGGATCCCTGGCCAACACTCCCTTGGTAGAACAATCCATTGCTGATGTCAGAGCTCCTGCATTAATATACTTTGCCTAATGCATAGCCTAAGGACTTGATAAGCTTGCATTGAGTAGGATGTCCCAAAAAGTGGCAACTGAAAGGTAACCCGTCTGAACATTGAAAGGAAGAAAAGCCACAGATTGCCATAACATCAAACCCCTCTGTGATACCTACTTGTAACAACTATTTATAATGAGTCCTAATGAAACTTATACCTTTAGGTGCCCACAAGGTTTTGAGTGAGAGACTTCTTGCCTTCCCCCCATAGAACAAGAAGAGAATATGAGAATGATGAGGTCGTTCTCCAACTGTAATTGGAGACAACTATTATAGAGGTAATCTCTTATAAAACTGGTAAAATGCCTCTTTATTGACTAATAGATAATAGGTATTTAAACATACTAATTGTTATGGTAGTTTCTTGGTATAGACACAGATGTTTGGATGGTATGTTAATTGATGATTTACATTTTCTTCTGTAAGTATGGCAAGGGTCTTCGTGTGGTTATAACATCTCCTAACCATTAGAGGATGTAAGCTTGTGGCTCGCCGTGGGTTATTCCTCCAAGGAGAGAGCCAATAGCCAATTAGATTTGGGATATACAGACATATGGCTGCCACTGCGCACAGTATTTCCAGGCAATGAGGTGTAGCTGGTGCTGACGAAGAGTCTTGCTGACTCAAGGAGAACCTATGTTTGCTTTATTGGTTTAGTGGTCTCTGGTAACACTCTCTGGCATCCGAGACCATCTGTATCTTCACAAGTGCGGTCTCCATACATCTTTCCTTGTTTATATCAGGTCTTCAAAGGCAGGGCCTTATTGCCTCTTTTCCTGCAGATATCCCATTTGGAGGCAAGGAGCCTTTTACCTTTTGTGGGGCTTGGATCCCTGGCCAAATCTCCCTTGGTAGAATAATCCATTGTTGATGTCAAGCTCCTGTATTAATATATTTGTTTAAGTGCATAGCTTAAGGAGATTAGCATTATATTGGTTCTGATATGAGAATAATCCTTTTCACAGTTCTATGTCCATTAGTCAATAAAAGAAGCAGTTTACTGAATTTACAAGAGAATACCTCTAAAACAGCTGGCTCCAATCTACAGTTGGAGAACGACCTCATCATCATCTTATTTCTCCTTATTCTATGGGGGGAGTAAAGAAAGTCTCTTATATAAAACCTTGTGGAACCTAGAAGGTAAGCTTCATTAGGAATCATTAAAAATAGTTATTACTATAGGATCCACAGAAAGGCCTGATGTCTGCAGCAATCTGAGGCATTTCTTCCCTCAATGCCCAGAGGAGTCAATCCTCTGCTGGCACTTTCTGGTACATCTACTCACTGACAAAGCTGCATTTTTCTTCTCTCAGCCATTAAATTGGTGATACTCTGGCCTGTTGGAACATACAAATCCTTTCCAATAGTTAGTTTTAAAGATTTGGTTGCAAGGTTTTTGACAAAAAGTTTTTTTTTTTTTTTTATCCCCCTTTTTTATTTAAGGTTTTTTATTTTTGCACCCATGAGTCTCAAAAGCAGTTGTTTTTAACTAACATACCTATAGGGTGGACAAGGCAAGATTTCATCAAGTTCACCCATGCTTTTTTGGGTTACCGTATGTGATTAATTGGGAAACAAAGTTATTTTTGAGTTAAATCATCCTATAGTGAAAGAGTTATGCTACCAGTGACTATATGAAAGCAAAATTATAGAGAACATTTGTTTTATACAACCCAAAGTATGTTATAAGATAGAAAGCTAATGTGGAAAAGAGCAATATATACCACCAATTAAAAATTAACTGAAGCATTACCGTTTTATAATAGCCAAACAATGCTGTCCAATATGCACAATATTTACTTTTACTAAGTCCTAAAACACCCATGTATCCTGTAGAACGAGTCTGGGCAAAAACGGATACTTGTTGACCACAGTCAATTAAATCACGCACAATCGAATATACACCATGTCCTCCAATATCACACACACACACCTCCCACCCTTCCCGAGTCACCATTTCAGTCAGCCTTCTGGTGCAATCTTTCTGTTGTTGTTCTTTTAATATGCATCCCTCTCCACAAGAAATATTTATAACTGGGTTATTGGTACTAGCATCCACATATGAGAGATACTATTTGTCATTTGTTTTTCTGGGACTGTGTTACTTCACTTAACATGATGTCTTCAAGCTCCATCCATTTACCTGCAAAGTTCATGATGTTGTCTTTCTTTACTGCTGCATAGTTGAGCTTGCCAAAGGAAATCTCTCTGAAATAGCCTAAGAAATGGCAATCCCATTTAGAGAAGGTTTTTTAAAACAAAAGACCCAAGAAACTTATATTTAAACACACAGCTTCTGTTTTCCTGGACTGGCTCCAAATACTAAAGCAATATCTCCTTAATTATTATTATAGGCACATCTAGAGCATGACAATCAGTTTGAATCAATATACTCCCTCTACTATTGTTTAGATGTGACCAAACATTATTGAAAATTAAATGCCAATATTTCTTACAGGGTTAATAAAAGCCTTTTATTTAAATTCAATTAAGAAAGTAAATTATGGAAATTTTAAAATAAATTACATATAAAATATATTAGATGAAGTAAAACACCAGCTTCTAGGGACAACCCTTCAACATTGTTCATTTCACTGTCCCAGAGGAGAGTAAGATTGACCTGTGACTTGAGTCCAGTGACCTAAAAGTTCTCTACATCTCTGCTAATGTTTATTTGAGAAGCTTATTACTCCTAACTTAGAAGCATTGATTAGAACATTGAACTATGGCCTGTTGAAAAGTAATACTGAATTAATAAAAGCCAAAGAAAATACTACTGATTGAAGATGTAATTAATGGGCTAGAGATATAGCTCATGGGTAGAGTGCTTACCTAGTATGCAGAAGTCCCTACGATGTCCCTAGAACCACATAAACCAGACATGGAGGCACATGCCTGTAATCTCAGCATTTAAGAGGTAGAACCAGGAAGGTCACCACATTCTGAGGTCAACTTGGTTTTCATAGCAATTTCCAGAGTAGTTAGGGTTATATAATAAGATTCTATCTCAAAAATACCAAAAAAAAAAAAAAAAAGCAAGGAAGATGTACTGAAATTTTTAAGTAAATTATCTAAATTTTAAAATAAGCTAATTTAAAATATATTAATGCATAACTACTTAAATTACTTACAAAGCAAAGATTAAAGCTATAGCTACAAAGAGACTGATTTGGAGCCTTAAATGTGAATAAAATTGCAAAATAGGAGTCTCCAATAGTCCTGCCACCACACTACATCAATTTGAATGAGGAGCTGCAGAAACCAGGTACAAAATCATACCACCGAGGTGAAACACAGAATTTATTTTTAAAGGCATTGGGGAAAGTAAAACCCATTTTACTGATAAGTGAAGGGTTTTCCTTGCTGAAATCAGTCTACAAACACTTGAAAACTGGCCTGCTTCAAATGAGTGAGACCATAGGAATCAGTAATAATCAGGGAAACACAATATCACTAAACTAGGAACAACAATCAACTCCAAAGAAATAGAGCTCTACAAACTGCCTGACAAAGAATTCAAAATAATCATCTTAAAGCAGCACAAAGAGTTTCATGAAAAGACAAATAGACATAAAGTTGTGAGTTTCTGTGTTAATCACCATCTGCTGTATAAGAAAACTTCTCTGGATAAAAGTTGAGAGATGCATTCATCTTAGGTGTAAAGGTCACATTGAAGATGTGCCACTTAGGGTTAAGTGTCTCATAAATATTTTCTTCACTTGACCAGTTCTGGAACTCTGTAATATTCTCCATCTGTTGCAAAAAGAATCTTCTTTGATGAAGGGTGGGAGGAAGGAACACTGCATATATAAGGATAGCATTTAGAATAAAGAAATTATGTTGGTCTAGGGATGTGCAAAAGTAGGTTTTTCTCTAGGGTCTATGACCTCTCTACGCATGTGTATCTGGCTATATTCACAGTACCACACATGAGTTCTTCCCATTGAGCAGGCCTTAATCCCAATTAGACAACTGTTGGTTATCCCAAGATACCACCTGTGATGGTTAATCCTGGATGTCAACTTGACTCGACTGAGGAACAAATAAGAGAAAAAGGATCTTTGGATTGGACTACCTCACCCAGATGGCCCAACCCAAATGTGGGTGTTACCTTCTGCTGGCAGCAGTAATAAAGGCTATGGCAGAGGGAGCTGGTCCCTTTTTTTCCTGCGGCTTGACTCTCTCTCACTGGTGAGTTTGTCTTGCTGCTGTGATCAACCCTTCGGATCCCAGCATGTACAGAGACCGGCAGATCTCCTGGAATCCATCGTGCCTTCAGCACCAGATTGGGACTACTGAGACATCCAGCCTTGCGGACTGAGCAGTCCCCTGGATTCTCAGCCTCTCCAGTGCTGCGTGGCTACTGTTGGACTCCTTGAATTCTGTCACGTGAGCAAATCAATAAATTGTATATAGCTATATATTCGTCCTGTTGCTTCTGTTTCTTTAGAGAACCCTGACTAATACACCACCATTGCACCAATAGCAACAGTTTGCTGGGCCAGTCATTGTTTATTAGGCTTTACAGCTTGGTAGGATGACCGATTGGTTTTCTCCCTTGGCAGCTCATACAGCCTTTGATACCATGAGAACTAATCTTGAGGGGGAAGGCATCCAGGTCAGTTCCAGCTCGATTGATGTAAGTTCTCTGTCCAAAGTGTGCCCTGTCTTCAGTAACAGGCTCTCACCTTCAAGTTCTGGCAGCAATCAAGGGCTGTGGCAAAAGCCTGTATTATTTTGGGATTCTCTTGAACTGCTCTGACCAACAAACTTGAAGGAAAGTTTCTCCCACCTGGCACTATATTTTTTATATTTTTTTCAGTGAGACTTTGAGCTAATCCATTTCCCTGTGGCTTTTCTCTTGTCTAAGCATTATTTATCTCTCCTCTCACTCCCTCTATATAACCCTCTCTACCCCCCCCCCCAGTTTAGGTACCTCCATTTTCCCCATTCTCCATTAATAATACCTATCTCCTACCATCACCCATTCTTGAGATCCTTCTTCCACTTCATCCCCATGGTCATTTTCCACTTTCCTGGCTCTTGAACTTACATCAGGATCTTTACTCACCTTTAAGGATTTAGTGCTAAGATCTACAAATTGGAGGGAACATATGTTGCTTGTTTTTCTGAGTCTGTGTTACTTCACTTAATACAACGCTTTCTAGTTCTATCCATTTACCTGAAAATTTCATGATTTCATCTTTCTTTACTGCTGAGAAGAACTCCATTGTGTGAATGTGCCACATTTTCATTATCCATTCATCAGTTGAGGAACCTTTAGGCTCTTTCATTTCTTGGCTATTGTGAGAATAGCAGCCACAATCATGGCTGTGCAAGTATTTCTATAGTAGGATGAGTCTGTTGGGTATATGCCAAGAAATGGTATGAACAGATCGTAGTCTAGATTGATTTTTAGCTTTTAATGGTTCTCTGTACTGATTTCCACAGTGATTGCATCAGTTTGCAATCCCACTAACAGCGGATGAGGGTCCTCTTTGCCCTGCATCCACTCCAGCATTTGGTGTCATTAGTTCCCTTAATCTTAACCTGAGTGGGGTTAAACGACATCTTAAAGTAGTTTTATTTGCATTTTTGTAATTACTAAGGATGTCAAACACTTTTTATTATTTATTTTTTATGTGTATGAATGTACTGTCTGCATGTAGGTTTGTGCACACGTGTCGTGCAATGCCACAGAGGTCAGAAGAGGGTGTCGGATTCCCCTGGAACTGGAGTTCTCTTAGCCATTGCTATTTCTTCTTTTGAGAGCTCTCTGTTCATATCCATAGTCCAGTTTTTAATTGGGGCATTTGTTTTCTGATTCAATTCTTTGAGTTCTTTATGAATTCTGGATACTAAGCCTCTGTCAGATAAATTGCTGGTTAGTATTTTTCTCCTACTCTGAAGCTTTCTTTTCACTTGATTAGTTGTTTCCTTTGCTTTACAGAATTTTTAGTGTAATGAGGTCCCATTTGTCAATTGTTGACCTTAATTCCTGAGTACCTGATATCTAATTTAGAAAGTCCTTTTCTGAACCTATATCTTTTATAGTATTGCCTATGTTTTCTTCTAACAGTTTCAGCATTTCAGATTTCACATTGAGGTCTTTGATCCATGGGGGAGTTGATTTTGTGAAGGGTAATAGGTTTGGATCTAATTTCATTCTTCTACATGTGGAGATTCAATTTTACCAGCACTATTAGTTGAAGATTCTTTCTTTCCTCCAGTGTGTGTTCTTGGCCCCTTTGTCAAATATCAGGTGGCTATAATTGCATACATTCGTGCTTGGAACTTCTATTTTTTGTTCCATTGATCTACAAGTCTGTTTTTGTGTCAATACCATGATGCTTTTATGAGTATAGTTCTGTAATATAGACTGAGATCTGGTATGGTAATGATTTCCACCCCTGCATTGCTCTTTGTGCTCAGGATCGTCTGGGATATCTGGGGTCTTCTGTGATTCCACATGAATTTTAGGGTAGGTTTTTCTATTTCTGTGAAGAATGTCACAAGGAGTTGGACTGAGATTGGATTGAATCTGTAAATTGCTTTTAGTAAGATGGTCATTTTCACCATATTGACTCTACCATGAGCACAGGAGTTCTTTCCATCTCCTTGCATCTTCCTCAATCTCTTTCTTCAAAGATTTAGTTTTCATTGAAGAGGTTTTTAATGTCTTCAGTTAGATTTATCCCTAGAGTTTTTTTCTGAGGCAATTGTGAATAGAAGTGTTTCCATGACCTCTTTCTCTGATTTCTTATTATTTGTATGTAGAAAGGCCACTGATTTTTGTAGATTAATCTTGTAACCTGCCACTTTATTAAAAGTGTCGATCATTTCTTGAAGTTTTCTGGTGGATTGTTAGTATCCCTTACTTATACTATCATATCTTCTACAAATAAAGATAATTTGGCTTCTTTTTCCAATTAGTACACCTTTCATTTCCTTCTCTTGTCTTATTACTCTACCTAGAGTTTCAACCTCTACCTTTTAAGGCTCAGGGATCATTGCAGAAGAGGGGGTAGAGAGAAGGGAGAGCCAAACAACTCCTAAAAATTGTCCTCTGACTTACACACACACACACACACACACACACACACACATACTGCAAAAAAAAATAGAAACATAACAAATTAACAAGATCTAACTTCTTTGTACACAGAAGGAGCTGAATCCAACTGGATTAAAATAACAATCCAAAAGTGGTTAATAGAAGCTTACATGAAAACCATGATGAATGGAACAATTCTGTTATATTGAGACCTAAAAACCAAGCCAGTGTAAGTAGTGAAGTGGCTAGGGCACTGACATCTACAGACTGGCCTTGTCTTACAGAGAGCTACCTTCCTCTGTCTCCTGAGAGCTGAGATTAAAGACGTGAGTCACCACATCCAACGGCTCTAAAGAGTAAACTACGTTACAGTAGTTTATGCTTTTAGGGTGCTTGATGTTGAATTAAAATTACCAAATTTATTGTACCAAATTTAACACAAAATTGCCAAGGACATTGAATATATAAGGCAAAAAGTCACACTAGGGAAGCTTGCACAATAAAGGCAATTTAAAAGAAGGAAAGCCCTTGAGACAAGACATGTGTAAAGTTACCAGAGATGAACTGTGCTTCCAGGGTAGGATGGAAAGGCTCATACAGTCATGCTTGCCTTAGGTAGTGGTTTCCCTAGACAGCCCACACTTACTAGTCTCTTCTTCTCCCTCTTTTTCTCTTCTTGACCATTTCCTGATAGGGTTTATAGCAGTCCACTTCTTCTTAATCATCCTCAGAGATTAAGATGAGAACATCCCCATCTTCATAACTGCACTGTGCTCTGTATCCAGCACAATACCTTGAGCAGAATAAGCCAGGAAATATCCATCCCAATTATGTCTCTCTTTAAATTATTATTTTTTAAAATATTTTATTTTATGTATTTATTTATGTGTATGAGTGTACTGTCTGCATGTAGGTTTGTGCACCCGTGTCGTGCAATGCCGTGGAGGTCAGAAGAGGGTGTCAGATTCCCCTGGAACTGGAGTTCTCCTGGAATTGGAGTTACAGACGGTTCTCAGCCACCATATGGGTGCTGGGGATCGAACCTGGGTCCTCTGCAAGAGCGGTCGGCGCTCTTAACCACTAGGCCATCTCTCCAGCCCTAAATTATTTTATTTTATGTGTATGAGTGTATTGCCTAAATGTGTATAACTGCACCTATGCTGTGCAATGTCCTCAGAGTCAGAAGAGGGTGTAAATTCCCTGGAATGAAGTTATGGATAGTTTTTATCTGCCATGTGGGTGCTGGGAATCGAACCTGGATCCTTTGCAAGAGCAGCCAGTGCTCTAAACCACCAAACCATATCTCCAGCCTCCAATTATGTCTCTTTTAAACAATTATGCTTTCAAATGAAATACTATTTAAAGCTCCTCAATAATATAAAAGAAATAAAAACAGGATATGGTCTAGATGAAGAGGGAGAAAAGAAGTCTGGACAAAAATTTAATCATGCTGATCTGTCTTCTCTGTTCCTCTTGCCAAGCCTATAACACCTCAAGGAACATTGTGTGGAAAGAAGACATTCCTTAAAGGTTTGACATCTGAAGTACTCCTCTAAAACTTGCATTGATTTAAGACCTAAATTTAGAGAATCCACACAGACAATTTCAGATCATTCTGATACACAGTAAAGTTGGTAATCGCAAGGTGCTAAATCCACTCATTGAAGCTAAATGAGAACAACCTTAGACTTTGGTATAGTAATCTAAATAATGGCCCTCAAAGATACCAGTTCCTAATTCCTACAACCTGCTTTACCTTAAATGGAAAAAAGACTTCTGAAGACGCTATTTTGTGAAGGGATGAATCTTCATCAGAGGGAGACAGAGGGATATTTTGCCACAGGTACAAGTGGAGAAGCCCATGTGAACACAGAGAGAGATGTATGTCTATGAGGCCAACAGCCATCAGAACCAAGGAAAAGTCATTCATTCCTTCCCTGGAAATGGGATTGTGTCCTTGCTGCCACCTTGACTTCATGCCAGAGAAACTGATTTCAGACTTCCATTCTCTAAAATTCTAAGAAAATATAAATGTTTGTTGTTTTAACCTACTATATCTTTCATAGTTGTAACAACCACTGACTGCAACCCCAATGCAGTCAAATACGTGGAGCTACTGGCCATTACAATGAAATTTTCTACCAAATCACAGTGGTTTCCAAGAACAAGAATTACCCTTCAAAGCTTTTGAAGCTTGAATGTAGAATTCTACTACTCAAGTTCAGCATTAACTTGTCTGGAAGAACTGCAAACTCCCTAGGGCCTGCTTGCTGGCCAGCCAATCTATCCTGTCAGCAAGCTCCCAGTTCAGTGAGAGACTCTGTCTCCTGCTCCATTCCAGACCTATCACACCTTTGCTTATATAAAAAGCTTTTGTGTCATCTCCAGGTTAGAGTTCAAGGAGCACCAATGAAGAATAAAGAAAGGCAGCCCAGCTTCCACACTGAAAGAACCCAAACCTGTTTTAACCCTTACAATCACGTGCATCCTGGGTCATCCAGCTACAGGCAGCTGAGGGTGTCCGGGAAGGCAGCCCAATACAAGCCATAAACCTACTTCAGACATTGTGAGATCTTTTTCTTCTCTCTGACTTTTTTCTCATCTTTTTTCTTTCTTTTGTTTTTTAAACTCTGTTGTGTGGTTCTGCAGCGTGAACTTTATAGATGAAAATGTGAATTCACAACATCAAAAGGTTGACCATTCCTTCTGGTTCCAGCTGGAGTAAACATGCTGAGTGCTGCTTTCTTCTGGGACTAGTTACTGGAAGAGGTGCATCTACAGTGGGCCTCAGAGGTTTACAGTCCAAATTTAAGCAGTCCAACTTACTTTATTCTAAGTAAGCTGATGTGTTCATTCATTAAAACATTTTAAAATTTTGGTCTTATTTGAAAATTTGATCTTCTATTTTGACACTCTACAGAGGGCAGGAAGAGGGAAACTCTAAGACTAAGAACCACATGTTTACCTTTTGTCAGCAGTATTATACATCACACACATGATTACTAATGTTCCTGGAAACATTGTGAGAAGACATGTAAATTGTGTTCTAGAACAGCGAGAATATGTAGAACAAAACCTGAGTTTCCATTGTGTGCTCTATGGATCCTAGCTGTTCTGAAACTTGAATTGGGTGAGTTTCCATTGTGTGCTCTATGGATCCTAGCTGTTCTGAAACTTGAATTGGGTGTTTTTAAGAGGGTATACCATAAGCAAGAGGTATAGATGCTTCCCCTCAGTAGACTACAAGCTAGCAGTAAAGGAAACAACTCCATAATCAAAAACACATTTCTAGAATATCAAGTTGAATGTTGATGAGTTGTGGGTACAAAGAGAATATAGTATTTCAAGGATAAAAATTTCAAAAACAAAAATTATACAAATACATGTCCATGTTGACTATGTTCTTCCAAAGAATTAATCAAGCATTTATAACAACATAATGGAAATGTTTGAGAGTTGAACTATCTTAGTAATTATACAGGGCCAGAGGGATAGCTCAGGAGGTAATGTTCTGACCTTATAAGCATGAGGACCTGAACTCAGATCACCAGCGCCCACATAAAACTGTGTGCCTGTAATGGCAAAATCCAAAGGCAGAAATAGGATCCCTGGGGCTGATTGCTTTCTTGTAGATGTAGCTGTCAACAGTTCTCTCAAATTCTTTCTTCTTATTTGGAAGTAGATATTACTAATCCCACTTTAGATGATAGTACTACAATTAAAGAAAACTCAGCGTGTTAGTCTTCCAGGGCTGCTAAAAATTACCACAAGCTGGATGGCTTGGGCTGACCAGGCTCTAATAGATGAAATCATACTAAGGGACATCTGGGGTTCACGACTTGACTTGACAAGCCTTAAAATATATGACAAAATGTATGACTATGGGGACTATGGGGCAGACGCAGATACAGAAAGTGCTCAATGAGTAAGATTTATTAAATGAAATGCACAATTCAATAAAAATACATATTGCTAAAAAAAATTATGAGACTTTAAAAAGGCCTATTGATGGCATTCTGTGCTTCCCACACACTCCTGGGAGTGGGTCATGGCATGACCTGTAGTCTAGTCAACCTAGGGCATCTTTAGGCCTTTCAAAACAAAAATTTTACATATAAATAAATTCTTAAAAGGACAGATAATAACAGAGGGCATGAAACAGGAGACATCAGTGTAAGCAGGTAGAAGAGAGGAGAGGGGTGTGGATGACCAAAGCACATTGTATGAAATTCTAGAATCAATAAAAACAGAAATTATTATCTCACAATTCTGGACCTCAGAGTCAGAAATCAAAGCATTAGAATACCAGCTCTTCAAGAAGCCATCTGGGCCATTCTTCAGAGTTGTAGGCAATGCTTGTAGTACCCAAAACAGCAAGGCTGGCATGAGGGCAGTGCAGCCAACCACTAGTTAAAGGGGTTTTGTTACCCAACTGTTCCCAGCCCAAGGTTGCCAAGCATAAAAGAAAGTCCTATAGAGATGGCCTAGTGGTTAAGAGCGCCGACCGCTCTTGCAGAGGACCCAGGTTCGATCCCCAGCACCCACATGGCGGCTGAGAACCGTCTGTAACTCCAATTCCAGGAGAACTCCAGTTCCAGGGGAATCTGAGACCCTCTTCTGACCTCCGCGGCATTGCACGACACGGGTGCACAGACCTACACGCAAACAGTACATTCATACACATAAATAAATAAAATTAAAAAAAAAACTGTTAAAAAAAAAAACAAAAAACAAAACAAAAAAAAAAAACCTGTCACCCCCCCCCCCACTGAATGGTGGGACTGTGGGGGTTTGGGCACAACAGTCTGTAGATTGGTTTTGCACGAAGGATGCTTATTACTCATGGATTATCACTTATAGCTAAAAAATGAAAAAAAAAAAAAACCTGAAAGATGCAGGACAGTTATGGCAGAATACATGATCTGGGATGGGGTGGGGGTGGGGGGAAAGGGAAAGGGAAATATGCCTGATCTGAATTGGAAAATGATGTATGAAATGCACAAACCATCAATAAAAATTAAATTAAAAAAAAAAAAGGCCTGCTCTTGAAAGTTGTTCCAATCCTTCACAGAAATCATTAAAGGATATTTACAATAAAGGTTTAAATGAAAGCTCACAGAACTAATAATTCCAATGGCATTTAACAATACTAATAGTAGCTACTAACCACAAGGAGTGGCCAGGCCTTGTGATCAGTCTCAGAATTGTGTTACAGTACAAACAACTGCAAAAGCTTAGCTTTAAGAATTGAAGTTGGCTTCATGCATTCATATACCATATTTTAGTAGGGACTGAGTGCTGTTCTAGTGTTCAAAATGTGGCACTGAATCCTGCCTAAGAGCAGAGTATGAAGAGAAATAATTTCCCCTATGTGTCCAAAACAAGAGGCACCCAGGGATAAGCACTCAACTTGGGGGGGGGTCATAGTAAAGGATGTGGCTTTTATTCAAAGTGTGCCCCTAGCTCAAGCTGACTGACAGTTTCTCTTTTTAATGAAAAAGAGAAATCATCCTGATATTATACCAAAAACAAAAATCGACATTTTTGCTTTTCAGATTTTTTGTTTCTCAAATTATGCTGACCCTTTACCTTTTCTCATATTCACCTCAATTTCACCTTTTTTAAGCACTTGAAATACCACAGAACATCGTGACAGGCCTTCTGTTGTTTCCTGGAACTTTTTACCTCAGTTTTGGGTTTTCTCAGCTCCACTTCTGTCTTGATCGGCACACCGATCTGTGCTCTTAGCTGCTGACAGAACACAGGTTTTCTCAAAAGGCCAGACATTTCTCATTCTGAGAAAAAAAGAAATATCTACTAAAACCCAATACTTTTGGAACTGAACCAAATGTAGAAAGCTTTTTTACTTTCTAAAGAAATTATTCAGATTGAATGATAATGTACTGTTGTTCATTGAATTTTCACAATAACTTTCCAAGAGAGGTCCTGAGATCTTTCTATCTTTATTTCTTACACAACTTATACTTTTTTTTCTTTTTTTTCTTACTTGTGATATTTTTCTTTTTTATTGATGCTTTGTATGTTTCACACATCATTTTCCAATTCAGTTCAGGCATATTTCCCTTTCCCTTCCCCCCCATCCCACCCCACCCCATCCCCAATCATGCATTCTGCCATAACTGTCCTGCATCATTCTCTCAATTTTTTTCCATTTTTTAGCAATAACTGATAATTTATGAGTACAAACATCCCTCATGTAAAACCAGTTTGCAGGCTGTTGTGCTCAAACCCCCACAGCCCCACCATCCAGCCGGGGGGGGGGCTTATATGTTCAATCAAGTTGATCAAATGAGTGTCCAGTCTATATTGCTGTAGTTTCACCATTCACCCCAATCGCAGCCCTTACATTCTACCATGTCCCCTCTTCCGCAGATTGTTCCCTAGGCTTAGAAAAGGGGCACAGGTGGATGAGAAGCAAAACAGTCTACTTTCTCTGGAGCTGTTTTCTTGGACTCTGGTCAATTCTGGCTGTTTCCTTTCATGGGCTGACAGTTTGTCCAGGAATAACCTTTCGATCCTACTAATGAAGCACAAGCAATTAGATATATAGGTGTTTAAACAGCACTAATAGTTATGGTAGGTTATTTTGGTATAGACACATATGTTAGGATGGTATGTTAATCCATGAATTACATTTTTTTCCTGTTAAATATGACAGGGTCTTACTGTGGTTTATAACATCTCCTAACCTGTAGAGGTTGTAAGCTTGTGGCATCAGTCATGGGTTATTCCTCCAAGGAGAGAGCCAATAGCCAATTAGATTTGGGATATACAGGCATATGGCTGCCTCTGCTGCACAGTATTTCCAGGCAGGTGAGGTGTAGCTGGTGCTGACGGTGGAGTCTTGCTTGACTCAAGGAGACCCGTATTTGCTTTATTGGTGTAGTGGCCTTTGGTAACACTCTCTGGTATTCCAGAGGCCTTCCGTACACTTGCATGTGTGGTCTCAATACATCTTTCCCATGTTAATGTCAGGTCTTCGGCAGCATGGCCTTATCACCTCTCTTC